>CM033631.1:38307800-38480300 GCA_019453435.1 Rhinogobius similis
GTGCAGCAACAATATTGGACTAAAGAACATCATCGTTAATCAGTGGTGGAAGAAGTACTTAAGTAAAAGTACAGATACAGGAGCAGAAATATAACCAAGTGAAAGGATACTTTAAAAAAACTAAGTAAAAAGTTTGTAGTTAAACAAGGTCATGTCCAGGTCAGATACATTTTGTACAAAAGAGGTGCCATTTCATACATTTTGGTGGATTTTAGAGTTTTGTTTTTTCCCCCCAAAAAAGCCAACTGCTCTTTTTACTGTGATGATGGCAGTTTTTGTTTTTTTTCCCAAGGTGGTCCTTTCTCTGATTTTATGTTTCAGGTTTTCCAGAAGTTCCATGATGCATTTGAACCCTGGTTTTTATTGATATATTTTTGTGAAACCTCAGTCTCAAACTCATAATCTTTCATCATTACAGTCATTTAAGACGGCCTCAGACTCAACAGAGAAGTACTTTTCTGTCCAGTTCACAAATGTAGTGCAGTCAAAAGTACAGATACTGCTCTCAAATGTAAATGTAGTGAAGTAAAAGTATTCACTATAAAATGTACTTCAGTAAAGTACAGATACCTACAGTACAGTACATTTACTTTGTTACTTTCCACCACTGATTTGACCTGCCCTTGTAAATATGCAAATGTTTTCCAGAGATTCTCACCGACACACTTCTAAACCACTTGTTTGTGTCCGGAGCAGTCTCAGAGCACAGGGCGGGTCCAGCTACAGCTTTAGTGTGTTGTACATACAGTTGTGTTAAGGACACAGTATTTGTGCTGTCCTTTAAACCTGCTCTTGTACCTTTGCTTTGGCGTCTCACGTTAAAATAATGAGTCTACAAAGAGCACACAGTCAGACATTTCCCTCGTCAGGAACTGAGTTAGAGCTCGAGCTACTGGCAGCAGAAGGAATTACAAAAGGTATTAGCAACAGGTCTGGGTGATACGGCGATAAAAATGGAATGGTGAGCTGGTCCCTGTGACTATCTGCTTTTTTTAGTGAAATCGTCGTATCGTGATTAACTGTTTGTGTCTTTAATGCAGCTGTCTGTTCAAACACACTTTTTCTCCTGTTGTTTAGCCTCTGAAGCCTCTGAGCAGATGACTTTATTTATCTCTGCACAATTAAACGAAATCGACACAAAATCTTTTTTAATGGATGCAATTAGCAAATCGCAAAGACTGTAGTGTTTGAAGTGCAACGATTTCTTCTACTAACAACAAATTGTCTTGCTTTGATTTGAATAAAAACTGCTAACACTGTGGTTTTTTGTACAAACTTGTTCTGAAACAAGTGACAAAAGCGATGAAAAATACGTTCAAAAGCAACAGGAACGCGCCTGCAAACAGCAAACGCAACTCAATGCACCACTGCGTGACAAAAACACGACAAAAACGCGAATGAAAACGACAAAGACGCATTTAAATATGACAAACACAACTGAACGTGACAAAAACACTGAATGAATTGTGTTTAAAATGTGAATTTGAACTGAATTATTAGAACACAAATCGCAAATCTGATCACAATCGCGCTGGTCAGATTGAGGTTTTTTTCCTAAATGGTGCAGCTCTTTTTAAGGCAAAAGAAAAATACAAAGAGAACAGGAATCACAATAAAATCGAAGTCATGATCTGGCCCCAAGAAATTTGTGATAATATTTTTTGCCACATCGCCCAGCCCTATTTAGCAAACATTTTTGAGGCTCAAAGGGAGAGGACTTGCAAACCAGGATTCATGAATGAAGCTAAACACAGCTCCAGGTGAGTTTCTGACGAGGGAACCATGTTAGAACAGGGTTAAAAGATCAATAGTCAGTTTTGTATAATGTGTCCTTTAAGGTAGAGTTTCTTCTGCTACATTCTGGCCTTAGTGCCCCGTCAGGAGCACAGGTTAACCCCTTGTGCATGTCTGAAGTGGAATGGTCATGTACAAGCAGCTAATCTTGTTCTTTGACTGAGCGTAAACAGAGTAACATAATATCTCTGTATAAAATCCTTGTACCACACAATACACAATACAATCTCCCCAAAATGGGACAAATAAAGTATTTTTACAATAACATTATTTCCACAGTGCAAGAGTCATGTTTTAAACTGACCCAGGAGTGACCCTCAGTGCTGAGTCTCACTGCGTCAGACTGTTGTAAACACACTCAGTAGTGTTAGGCTTTAACAAACAAATAAAACATGTACAAAAACGTGTATAAAAGTGTCAAAAATACTTCATATAAATCCAGGTGATCATAGGCTTGTCAGGACTCATTAGTCAAAGTTCCAGTCCAGTGTCTGAGGCGTGTCAGTCGTACTCGTCCTCCAGGTCCACCACGTTCTCCTGCAGACAACAGACCAGATCAGATCACAAGAGTAAACCTGGTCTGAAAACCCTTTGAGACCAGAGCTGCAAACACAGCTCTCTAATTCTATAGTGAACAGAAAAAGCCCGGCGTCTGCTGCTCCATTAAGGGTTACATTCCTACCATGAAGAGCGGTCAGCTGCTCTGGCTCCTGTCTGCGCTCAGAGTGAAGAAAGACGAGCTCACATGTCACTTCAGTGGTGTTTCTCCTGACTCACTGCTGAAACTCAACATTAAATGAGTTTAAAGTGCCTCTGACAGGTTGGACTCATTTTACTAAAAGACAGTTTATTATATTCTAAAATCAATATATGTCTTATTGAGCTAAAATGTTTATTTGTTTTTATGTATCTGATTGTAATTCATGACATCACACCGAAAAGTCCATGACTGAGCTGAACAAGAATTGCAACTGTGATTAGATTTGTGATTTATTTTAATAAACAGATTCTGTTCATTATTCATTATTTTAAACGCGAGACAAAAATTAAAACATGAATGACAAAATATGTATTTCAGAACATGTTTGTACAAATCTAAACTACAGGGTTTAGATTAGCAGTAGGGTTAGCAGTTTTTATGCAGATTAGGACATTTTTGTTGTTTCAAAACTTTGCCAATTGTGTCCATTGTGATTAATCTTGCAGCCGAGCAACGAGGCCAAACTAATGTCACAAGTAAAATATATATATGAAAACACCTTTATTTTGTTCAATTAAAGTTTAAAGAGTCAGAAAATGTGTTTGTTGTAAATTCTGAGTCTCACAGTGTGATGTCATCAATATGTTTTAGATCTCTGCTCTACTTCTGACATTTTACACTTTTCTCCACATATTATATTTACAGCAGGTTTTATTCCACTAAATAAAGTCAAAATGGGAAAATCATAAAAACCTGTCATATGTACTTTGAAATAGTTTATTCAGAAACAAGAATATCTTGATTAAAGCGGATTAGACAAGTTTAATTTAATTAGTAAGATATGTAAGATGTAAGATAATTTATTTAATCAGATTATGATTTAAATGCTGTTGAATTTCTAACTCTGGATGTTTAACTCTCAGAAAATTTTTAATGTTTATAGTCAATATTTGTAATAAAATGTTGAAGTATATTTTGTGTTTTTCTCAGTTAAACAAAAAATCTAAATGAAAAAAGTACCTTCTAAATACTCAAACTGTCCAGCTGCAGACCCGCTAACAGACGCTACGTACCCATCCTCCCTGGCGCTTGACCCACGGTGCAAAGTTCTCCATGTAGCACTCGGCGAAGCCCTGCATGCGCTGGGCCCCGGTGGCCGTGACGATGCGGCGGGACACCTCCATGGAGACGGCGATGCGGCGCAGGGTGGGGCTGGCGTGGGGGGCCGGGGCGGGCGCCTCGCTCATCACGGGGTCACCGCTCACCTCGTCCAGCAGCCGGGCGAACGAGGCGTAGGAGAGACGGGACAGGCTGGAGCGCAGGAACGGCTCCGACTCGATCTGACCCATGAACAAGGGCAGAGGGGCGGGGCATTCATCAAGCTTCACTTCCAGAGGGGGGTAGGGCTTACATTTACTCTAACACCTCATTTTTGGTCAGTTTTCTGTCTCACGTTTGGTCCAAACCTTGTTGAGTCCAGATTGTACAGTTTGGTGTGGGATCTACTTTAGGCTGATCTTTATGTCCCGAAGAGAAAAATGCATTTTAAGAAAACGGCCTTTGAAGTCACAATGTCCCAGAGAAATCTATTCAGTGGTGAACCATTATAATTGATTATGAGTTTATCTCTGCAGCTACTGTTCCATTGCCTGATCATTGGCTGATCATACAAACTGTTATTATTCCAAACATGGCCACGCCCTGGCTCCACCCACATTCACGCCTCTTGTAACTTTTGCAAACATTGTCGGTCTGGACGGACTCAATGAGGTGTTTGTGTATTTCAATGACCTTGACATAATTATGTGTGAACTTCACTTCTGCAAAATTCAAATGGGACAGAAACTCATTCTGAATGACATGTAACGTCAGGGTGAACAGGGAAGACATTTTTGTTGATTCACTTGGTTTTGTTGTTTCTCAGGGCAGTGTCTATAAACACTACTGCTCATTATTTACTTGTATTTTATTGTTTGATTACTCTTGCTACAACCAACTGTATATATTATATTGTAACTAGTGCTAAATAAATGCACAAATACTGTACAGAGTAACATAGAAGTAGGAACTATATCAAAATGTAGATAATATTGTGAATGTTGTTTTGAAGATATACAACATTCAAATATTAGTTATTTGAGACATTTATAATTAAAATGTTACAAAAGAGCTGAAAATAATTATGTTGTAAACTTATATAGGGATATACGGTAAGATCATATTTCTGCACTTTTGTGGTTATAATTTGATAGACATTTCACATTTGTCTGATAATTAAACCTCATTAAATCGTCTGATAATTGTTATTGAGATATACCCCAAAAAATTGTTAATCAGTGCATGTTTTGGGCTGAGACAAACCTGCAAACCCCTCACAGAAATGCCCATTTAAATTACACAATAGTAATGATTTGACAAATAATTATACCTCACAACATTTGTTTGTTGAATGACAATTTAAACTGTAAAACAAATTGTATCAGTTGTGTGTAAATTGTCTCTGTATTTTCAATGGCATCAAAAAGTGTTGATGACATCACAGAGGGATTCTGTTTTAGAACCCTGCGATACTTTCTGTAATTTTAAATGTCTTCATAAACAGTAACTTTAAATTACAGTAAATTTAAAACTATAATAAATAATTGCCACAGGTGCCCTCCCACCAAACTAAGTCATAATTGGAACATCGAGAACAACGATAACAGAAATGTGGTGAACCTTAGCGTTGATGGCGTCTCCCTCCAGAGTGATGAGGTCCACCAGCCTCTGCACCACCATCTCTTTGTCGTACACTGAAAGACACAAAACGTATTCTCACATTCACCTTATTGTGAAGTACTGTGATGTCCTACATGAAAAAGTACAGGTGGTGCAGTGGTACAGCCTGTGGAGCTGTCTGTGGTACTGTCTGTGGTGCTGTCTGTGGAGCTGTCTGTGGAGCTGTCTGTGGTGATGTCTGTGGTGCTATCTGTGGTACTGTCTGTGGAGCTGTCTGTGGTGCTGTCTGTGGTGCTATCTGTGGTGCTGTCTGTGGTACTGTCTGTGGAGCTGTCTGTGGTGCTGTCTGTGGTGCTGTCTGTGGTACTGTCTGTGGTGCTGTTGGTGGTATTGTCTGTGGTACTGTCTGTGGAGCTGTCTGTGGTGCTGTCTGTGGTGCTGTCTATAGAGCTGTTTGTGGTACTGTCTGTGGAGCTGTCTGTGGTGATGTCTGTGGTACTGTCTGTGGTGCTGTTGGTGGTATTGTCTGTGGTACTGTCTGTGGAGCTGTCTGTGGTGCTGTCTGTGGTGCTGTCTATAGAGCTGTTTGTGGTACTGTCTGTGGAGCTGTCTGTGGAGCTGTCTGTGGTACTGTCTGTGGTGCTGTCTGTGGTGCTGTCTGTGGTGAGTCTGTGGAGCTGTCTGTGGTGCTGTCTGTGGTGCTGTCTGTGGTACTGTCTGTGGAGCTGTCTGTGGGGCTGTCTGTGATACTGTCTGTGGTGAGTCTGTGGAGCTGTCTGTGGTGCTGTCTGTGGTACTGTCTGTGGTGTGTCTGCGGTACTGTCTGTGGTGCTGTCTGTGGGGCTGTCTGTGATACTGTCTGTGGTGAGCCTGTGGAGCTGTCTGTGGTGCTGTCTGCAGTACTGTATGTGGTGCTGTCTGTGGAGCTGTCTGTGGTGCTGTTGGTGGTATTGTCTGTGGTACTGTTTGTGGTGTGTCTGCGGTACTGTCTGTGGTGCTGTCTGTGGTGCTGTCTGTGGTGCTGTTGGTGGTATTGTCTGTGGTACTGTTTGTGGTGTGTCTGCGGTACTGTCTGTGGTGCTGTCTGTGGTACTGTCTGTGGAGCTGTCTGTGGTGCTGTTGGTGGTATTGTCTGTGGTACTGTCTGTGGAGCTGTCTGGTCTGTGGAGCTGTCTGTGGTGCTGTCTGTGGTGCTGTCTATAGAGCTGTTTGTGGTGCTGTCTGTGGAGCTGTCTGTGGTACTGTGTGGAGCTGTCTGTGGAGCTGTCTATGGTACTGTCTGTCTGTCGGTTAAGATCCAACCATGCTAAAAGTGTTTTTTGAAGTTGAATGATTGAATGAATGAATTAATGTATCTTATGTGCTGTCAGTGGTGCTGTCTGTGGTGCTCTCTGTGGTGCTGTCTGTGGTGCTGTCTGTAGAGCTGTTTGTGGTGCTGTCTGTGGTGCTGTCTGTGGTGCTGTCTGTGGTGCTGTCTGTGGTGCTGTCTGTGGAGCTGTCTGTGGTGCTGTCTGTGGTGCTGTCTGTAGAGCTGTTTGTGGTGCTGTCTGTGGAGTTGTCTGTGGAGCTGTCTGTGGTGCTGTCTGTGATGTGTCAGTACTGCTGTCTGTGGTACTTTGTGTGGAGCTGTCTGTGGTGCTGTCTGTGGTGCTGTCTGTGGTGCTGTCTGTGGAGCTGTCTGTGGTGCTGTCTGTGGAGCTGTCTGTGGTGCTGTCTGTGGTGCTGTCTGTGGTGTTGTCTGTAGTGCTGTTTGTGGTGCTGTCACCACAAACAGTGTGTCTGTGGTGCGGTCTCTAGAGCTGTCTGTGGTGTTGTCTGTAGTGCTGTCTGTGGTGCTGTCTGTGGTGTTGTCTGTAGTGCTGTCTGTGGTGCTGTCTGTGGAGCTGTCTGTGGTACTTTCTGTGGCGCTGTCTGTGGTGCTGTCTGTGGTGCTGTCTGTGGTGCTGTCTGTAGAGCTGTCTGTGGAGCTGTGTGTGGTACTTTCTGTGGAGCTGTCTGTGGTGCTGTCGGTGGTATTGTCTGTGGATCTGTCTATGGTGCTGTCTGTGGAGCTGTCTGTGGTGCTCTCTAGAGCTGTCTGTAGTGCTGTCTGTGGTGCTGTCTGCGGAATACACTGTGGTGGTGTCTGTGGTGGTATTTGTGGTGCTGTCTCTGGGGCTGACTTCAGTCCTGTTTTTGGTGCTGTTTGTGGTCCTGTGGTGCTGTCTGCGGTAAGTCTGTGGTGTTGTCTGTGGTGTTGTCTGTGGTGTTGTCTGTGGTGTTGTCTGTGGTGTTGTGGTGCTGTCTGTGGTCCTGTCTGTGGTGCTGTCTGAGGTCCTGACTGTGGTGCTTTCTGTGTAGCTGTCTGCGGTATGTCTGTGTGTACCCGTACAGGGCCCTTGAGGTGGAGGCTCTTGTGGGCGTGTGGGAGGCTCTCGTGGGCGTGTGGGGGACTCTCGTGGGCGTGCGGGGGGCTCTCGTGGGCGTGCGGGGGGCTCTCGTGGGCTTGCGGGGGGCTGGGGCGACTGCCTCTTCAAACTTCCACCCCTGTTGGCGATCTGCTCCAGTCGCTCTGCCACGTCCTCGTAAAACCGCGGAGAATGACCTGCACACAGCACACAAAGTCTGTCAGTCAGACAGTCTACTGACCATACACACACGCACACGCACACGCACACGCACACGCACACGCACACACACTCACACACACACACACACACACACACACACACACACACACACACACACACACACACACACAGCTACTACATTAAAAAACGCTCTTACCGGGGGAGATGAGTGTCGGGGTGGGCTTTGAGGGCTTTGAGGGCTTTGGGGGCTTTGGGGGCTCCGCTGGCGCAGGCATAACAGGCTGAGGAGGAGGTCCACATGGCTCCTTCTCCTTCTCCTTGTCCTTGTCCAGTCTCTTCTTGAAAAACTTGGACAGCCGGCGCTTGATTTTGTTTTTATTCGGTTTCTTCTTTTTGTCAGCATCGTCTTCGTCTGACGAGGACTGAAGAGAGGCGTTCTCATCCTGAAGCACAGGAGCAACATTTATATCCATCATTCATTCATCAAGTTCAAGTTACAATGAAGTGGGGCTGCAACTAACCATTTTGCTGATCAATTAGTTTAGAATGCAAAAAGCACATAAATTAGGGGTGGGCGATGAGTATGATGAATTTCTTGGAGCCGCATCACAATTTCGATTTGATCACAAAATACATAACACACTAAAGGCTGGTGCACAATACAGGATCATTTGCCTGATTTAGGCCCTGATTTGCTTCTCCCCGACTTCGTGGAGGCGTGACCCGACTTTAGATCGTCATAAGTGGTTTTTAAGCTGCTGTGCTCCTCATGTGGGCAGCGTTAGTGCAAAGTCTGTGATATCGTAAGCATAAAACATTACCACTACTGCAACAGCCACTACAGCAGAGCATCAGGGGCAGAAAGAACACAGCAACAGGATACATAATCGTATCCATAAAAACACATGCGGTGTGCCCCAGAGTTTGATTTCAGGTGCGTTTTAACCTGCACATGCTCTTCTGGTGGTGTCATCAGGGTTTAGTCATTGATCCTGAGGTCCAGAGGGAGAACCCCTCACCCAATCTACATGCAAAGTCTTTTAATCCATCAACACAAGTGAAAAACGTGGGTGCTATTTTTGACTCTTTGACTTTTATTCCACACATCAAGAACATTACAAAAATATTTTTTATCACTTAAAGAATAGCCAGAGTCCGCCCGTATAGAATACTGTAATGCCCTGTACTCACCTCCTGGTGCTTGCGTTGCGAGGCCTTGCCCCGGGCCGGGGGGTTGGGTGAGCGAGTGCCTCGTCGAGGCAACTGTTTGATGAAGTCCATGAAGCCGCTCTTCTTCTCATCTCCAGAGCTGAGCTCCTCGGCCTGGGAGTCCAAGGTCTTACTTTTTGGCCGGGATCTGAGAGAGAAGCACACAGGAAGGTCAGTCACTAGAAGCATTATAGGAAAATATTCCACTTTCCACACATTTTCCACTCTGCTCTGGCCTCTGAAAGTTATTTCTCTTCCTGGGTTCCTTGGTTACCTGTGCCGGTTGTGGTCGCGGTAGGCTCCTCCCACCCTGCCAGGCCGCTCTGTCAGGGGGAGGGCAGCGGCACGGTGGAGGAAAGCCTGGAGCACCAGTCGAGTCTCGGCCTTGACCTCCAGCATGGACACCGAGGACACGGAGGAGGTGGAGGCAGGGCGGCCCCCATTCTCCATGGCTCAGCACTGTCGCACACAGACACACACACACACACACACACACACACACACACACACACACACACACACACACACACACACACACACACACACACACACACACACACACACACACACACACACACACACACACACACACACACACACACACATATACACAGGGAAACAGGACAGGGTGTTAAGATGCACTTTATTATTCCTGCAGGGAAATGTGCTCTTCTATTTGGTTTCATTTTTTTCTGCATGTGGTAGTTCTCCACTGGACTGTTTCTGGAGCTGTTTTAAGGCCTCGCTTAGTCGTATTTTGAATCTGCATTAGACCTGACTCAGATCCAGTCTCACGCTTCTCTTGTCAGGTCTCAAGAAGTAAAGGTGAAGTGTTATACTGTCGTCACCAATAGGAAGAGCACCACACCAACACAACCACTGCCAAGGTGGACAGTACTGTGTTAGCTACACATTCAAACCTAATAATCTTGAATAAAGCTGTACGTCTGCAGGACTCAGGTGCAGCAGGTGCATCACAGCTGAGCCCTCTCACCTGGACATGGACCTGAGCCTCTCTTCTCAGGCAGGAGGCTACGGTCCATCTGGACTAGAACCTCTCACGACAAGAACAGTTTCAATCCTTCAGGACTAAGGCAGAACCCTAACCCTAACCCTAATATTGACAAAAATGAATATCTGGATATTTGTTATTTTGTTTTGAGTTTCCCGATAACGACATTATGACGATCAAACAGAAACGTGTTTAAAGATGTTTTTAAATGTATGTAAAGAGGTTCAATTCTCACACAAATGTGGAATGTTTGTCAGATTAATCACTGGTCAACTAGGCCTTTGCCTGACGAAGGCCTAGTTGCCGAAACGTTGCTGCTCACCTGTAAATAAAACTACACCTCTTTGCAAGTAGCCAGTGTGTGGGAGTCTCCTTTTGACCAGTTTTCTACGTGCGTCAGGCATGTTTCTTCCTACGCACCTGCTTATCAGAATGATGTGCGAAGCACCGTCTTAACTTCAGATTAATCACAAAAGTGCAGAAATATCACCTTATACTAGGATTTGTAACATAACTTTTTTCATTTTTTATTTTCAATCTATTTTCGATCATCTCTTTTATATATATATATATATATATATATATATATATATATATATATATATATATATATATATATATATATATAGAGAGAGAGAGAGAGAGAGAGAGAGAGAGAGAGAGAGAGAGAGAGAGAGAGTATTGTATTCTAAATACTTTAACATGTGAGTGTGTGAAACAACACGGCATAGAATTACAACAGCACAGGAGAGCTGTGCACTCACTGTAAGAGCTGGGATCTCTATTTTCTCACTCGTTCAGAGCAATTTGAAGCCTAAATTGTGTGCTCTAATACTGTGATGTGGTCCTTTAATTTTAGAAAAGTAACTGTATTCTGAACTCCACCACATGAAGAGGAACTGAACTGGAAAACACTTACTCTAAACGAGAGTTTTGAATATGTATTTGGTACATGTGGTTTGTTACTGCCCAACGCTATTGTCCACCTCAAATGACGACTTTATGTCACACTTTAGGTATTACACTGCTGTTCTGACATAATATAGATTTAAAGTCTATTTTACACTGATTTATCCATGCCTTATTTGATCACAGTTTGTATTTTTGTTGTTATAATTATTATTCGTTGTTTTCTTACTTCAAAGGCAATACAACGTTTTACACGTGTGAGGTTTATAAATGTGATCACTGTCCAGATTCAAAGGTTTTATGTTTTTTTCATGAACCTACATGGGTTATACACTTTGGGAGCAGAATGCACACAATACAATTACAACATAAATCAAAATAAATGTAGCCCAGTCAGTATTTTTAGAGACAGGGCCAACACGGCTTTTCTAACTCTGAAGCAACCAAACTTTGCCTCTGCCCGTGACTGAAGCGTAAACCGGAGCTTTAACTTTAGTGAAACTTCTGATCCCCGCCGCCTCTCCGTCCCGCGCCCCTCTCCGTCCCGCGCCCCTCTCCGTCCCGTGCCCCTCTCCGTCCCGCGCCCCTCTCCGTCCTGCGCCCGTCCTGCGCCCCTCTCCGTCCCGCGCCCCTCTCCGTCCTGCGCCCGTCCCGCGCCCCTCTCCGTCCTGCGCCCGTCCTGCGCCCGTCCTGCCGCCCCTCTCCGCCCCTCTCCCTCTCCGTGCTGCCGCCCCTCTGATCGCTCACAAACTCGTAATTACGGCGTCAAACATCTGTAGTAAACACTTTCATTTTGGCTGAATGGAGCGGACTGACCGGTGTTCTGCCACCGTCACCAGGAAATACTTCCACACCACACACCCGGGACAGACCGGGGTGACAGAACCGACCCGCGGGACACTGGTCCCCGCGTGTCTGCGCAGAGCCGAGCCCAATGCGGCCCACGGAACTTACAACGTCCGTACCTTTTAGTCCAGTCCGCGGCGCTCGAAAGTCTCCTGGGTTTCGGTCACAGCTCCTGCGTCCGTCTGCGGCTGCGCGCACTTTGCCCCGCCCCCCGTAGTGACGTAGGCACGAGGAGGAGTGCCTCAGAGTTCAGCTTTAGGACTCCATGCCATGGCTCCAGGCCTCCAGACAAATGTTTAGGGAAATGGCCGAACTAAACTGAAGAGTAAAGAAGCTGGAGCTCACAGACAGTGACTTCTCCTGGTTCTGGACGCAAACGTCCTCTTTATTTGTCCATGAAAACATATCCGCTCCTCATCAGGACAAGAGGAGTCTTATAGAACATCAGGAATCTACACTTAAAGTCAGACGATAAGAAGTATTTTCAAAGTAATGTGTGCACTAAATACTTAAAATGATCATTTATTACAGTAACTAAGTATTAATAGGTTACACAGTAGTGTGTGGGGACAGTGTGGGGACAGTGTGGGGACAGTGTGGGGGACAGTGTGGGGACAGTGTGGGGACAGTGTGGGGACAGTGTGGGGACAGTGTGGGCGACAGTGTGGGCGACAGTGTGAAGGACAGTATAGGGACAGTGTAGGGACAGTGTTGGGACTGTGTTGGGACAGTGTGGGGGACAGTGTGGGGACAGTGTAGGGACAGTGTGGGGGACAGTGTGAGGGACAGTATAGGGACAGTGTAGGGACAGTGTAGGGACAGTGTAGGGACAGTGTGGAGCACAGTGTGGGGGACAGTGTGGGGACAGTGTAGGGACAGTGTGGGGGACAGTGTGGGGACAGTGTGGGGGACAGTGTGAGACACAGTGTGGGGACAGTGTAGGGACAGTGTAGGGACAGTGTGGGGGACAGTGTGGGGACAGTGTAAGGACAGTGTGGGGACAGTGTGGGGACAGTGTGGGGACAGTGTGGGGACAGTGTAAGGACAGTGTGGGGGACAGTGTGGGGACAGTGTGGGGGACAGTGTGAGGGACAGTATAGGGACAGTGTAGGGACAGTGTAGGGACAGTGTAGGGACAGTGTGGAGCACAGTGTGGGGGACAGTGTATGGACAGTGTGGGGGACAGTGTGGGGACAGTGTTAGGACAGTGTGGGGGACAGTGTGGGGACAGTGTGGGGACAGTGTGGGGGACAGTGTAAGGACAGTGTGGGGGACAGTGTGGGGACAGTGTTGGGACAGTGTGTGGGACAGTATAGGGACAGTATAGGGACAGTGTAGGGACAGTGTAGGGACAGTGTGGAGCACAGTGTGGGGGACAGTGTGGGGACAGTGTAGGGACAGTGTGGGGGACAGTGTGGAGGACAGTGTGGGGACAGTGTAGGGACAGTGTGGGGACAGTGTAGGGACAGTGTGGAGCACAGTGTGGGGGACAGTGTGGGGACAGTGTAGGGACAGTGTAGGGACAGTGTGGGGGACAGTGTGGGGACAGTGTAAGGACAGTGTGGGGGACAGTGTGGGGACAGTGTGGGGACAGTGTGGCAGTGTAAGGACAGTGTGGGGGACAGTGTGGGGGACAGTGTGGGGACAGTGTAGGGACAGTGGGGGGGACAGTGTGGGGACAGTGGAGGGACAGTGTGGGGGACAGTGTGGGGACAGTGTAGGGACAGTGTGGGGGACAGTGTGGGGACAGTGTAAGGACAGTGTGGGGGACAGTGTAGGGACAGTGTGGGGGACAGTGTGGGGACAGTGTGGGGACAGTGTGGGGGACAGTGTGGGGACAGTGTGGGGACAGTGTGGAGCACAGTGTGGGGGACAGTGTGGGGACAGTGTGGGGACAGTGTGGGGACAGTGTGGGGACAGTGTGGGGACAGTGTGGGGGACAGTGTGGGGACAGTGTGGGGGACAGTGTGGGGACAGTGTGGGGACAGTGTGGGGACAGGGGGACAGTGGGGTGGACAGTGTGGGGAAAGTGTTGGTCCAGTGTGGGGGACAGTGTGGGGACAGTGTGGGGGACAGTGTGGGGGACAGTGTGGGGGACAGTGTAGGGACAGTGTGGGGGACAGTGTGGGGACAGTGTGGGGACAGTGTGGGGGACAGTGTGGGGACAGTGTGGGGGACAGTGTGGGGACAGTGTCTTATATTAGGACACATTTAACACTGTTAATAGATGATATACTACTGGCTTGTTAGGCATTTAATATTATTTTTAATCATTTAATCTTCTGTAAAATTCAAAACTTGAATTGACGTGTCTGAGGGAATAGACAGTACGTGACAGTGACAGAACGTGAATAAGAACTTTGTTGAGGGATAGGATCAATAAAGTTTCGACTTCTTCTCTCTCTCTTTTGAACAAACTGAAACGTCACGTGTTCTTTGGTTGTTGTCCTTGTATTGTGTTTAAATATGTATTTTAAAACATTTGTATGTTCAAAATAATTACTATAAAAGCAAACAATGAAGTAAAATTATGAACAAAAAAAACTGTTTCTCTCTGAAACAGTTTTATATTGACCAGTTACATAGAATACACAAACAAGACTCCATCCAGGCAGCTCCTGCACAGACATGAACCTGACACGGGCTCTTGTCCGACGAGGAACTTTCAACAACAAAATACACAGTGCATCATTAGTCTGTAAGACACCTGCAACTCCTTCAATCTTAAAACCTTTCACTGAAGGACTGTGTTTTAGTGAAATGCGCAGTCCCACCTGTCATGAGCTCTGTAAAGATCACCTTCATTTGAAGTGTCCACAGACATGGAGCAGAGTCTGGAGTGTTCTGTAGCGCAGCCTCCCCCAAACCCTTCCAGTGTCACTCCAGCAAACACTGGTACAAGGATTGGGAGTGACTGGACCCAGAGAGCGCCCCCTGCAGGACACCATCTTCACCACAGCTCACATCTGCAGCAGGACCAGATCGATGGCAGGTCTGGAGAGCTCACCTGGTCCTCCGCTCTCGTCAAAGCCTGGTCCATGGCTGGGGTTCTTTAGCTGGTCTACAGGCCTGGTCTTGTGCTCGGTCTTGGTCTCGGTCTCGGTCTTGTGATGTCCAGGTACAGTCAGGTTTTGTGTCTTGTCCAGGTTTGGTCTTGTGCTCTGGTCCTCAAGTCTGGTCCAGATCTTAGCCCTAGATGTGGGTTTTGGTCTAATCCTCGGGTCAGGTCTGGTCTAGGCCTGATCTAGGTCTGGTCTAAGCCTAGTCTCATCCACATTTGGTCCTCAGGTCTTTTCTGGGCTGGTCTTTGTTCTGGTCCTCAGGTCTGGGCTGGTCCTCAGATCTGGTTTGGTCTGGTCTAGGTCTGGTCCCAAGCTCTGGTATCTGTTCTGGTTGACAGTTCTGGTCTGGTCTAGGGTTGGTCCTCAAGTCTGGTCTTGGTCTGGTTTATGTTTGGTCCACAGCTCTGTTCTTGATTGGGTCTCTGTTCTAGTCCTCAGCTCTGGTCTTGGTCTCTGTTCTGGTCTTCAGCTCTGGTCTTGGTCTCTGTTCTGGTCCCAGTCCCTGGTCTTGGTCTCTGTTCTGGTCTTCAGCTCTGGTCTTGGTCTCTGTTCTGGTCCCACTCTCTGGTCTTGGTCTCTGTTCTGGTCCCAGTCTCTGGTCTTGGTCTCTGTTCTGGTCTTCAGCTCTGGTCTTGGTCTCTGTTCTGGTCCCAGTCTCTGGTCTTGGTCTCTGTTCTGGTCTTCAGCTCTGGTCTTGGTCTCTGTTCTGGTCCCAGTCTCTGGTCTTGGTCTCTGTTCTGGTCTTGGTCTCTGGTCTTGGTCTCTGTTCTGGTCTTCAGCTCTGGTCTTGGTCTCTGTTCTGGTCTTCAGCTCTGGTCTTGGTCTCTGTTCTGGTCTTCAGCTCTGGTCTTGGTCTCTGTTCTGGTCTTGGTCTCTGGTCTTGGTCTCTGTTCTGGTCTTCAGCTCTGGTCTTGGTCTCTGTTCTGGTCCCAGTCTCTGGTCTTGGTCTCTGTTCTGGTCTTCAGCTCTGGTCTTGGTCTCTGTTCTGGTCTTCAGCTCTGGTCTTGGTCTCTGTTCTGGTCTTCAGCTCTGGTCTTGGTCTCTGTTCTGGTCCCAGTCTCTGGTCTTGGTCTCTGTTCTGGTCTTCAGCTCTGGTCTTGGTCTCTGTTCTGGTCTTCAGCTCTGGTCTTGGTCTCTGTTCTGGTCTTGGTCTCTGGTCTTGGTCTCTGTTCTGGTCTTCAGCTCTGGTCTTGGTCTCTGTTCTGGTCTTCAGCTCTGGTCTTGGTCTCTGTTCTGGTCTTCAGCTCTGGTCTTGGTCTCTGTTCTGGTCTTCAGCTCTGGTCTTGGTCTCTGTTCTGGTCTTGGTCTCTGGTCTTGGTCTCTGTTCTGGTCTTGGTCTCTGGTCTTGGTCTCTGTTCTGGTCTTCAGCTCTGGTCTTGGTCTCTGTTCTGGTCTTCAGCTCTGGTCTTGGTCTCTGTTCTGGTCTTGGTCTCTGGTCTTGGTCTCTGTTCTGGTCTTCAGCTCTGGTCTTGGTCTCTGTTCTGGTCTTCAGCTCTGGTCTTGGTCTCTGTTCTGGTCTTGGTCTCTGGTCTTGGTCTCTGTTCTGGTCTTCAGCTCTGGTCTTGGTCTCTGTTCTGGTCTTCAGCTCTGGTCTTGGTCTCTGTTCTGGTCTTGGTCTCTGGTCTTGGTCTCTGTTCTGGTCTTCAGCTCTGGTCTTGGTCTCTGTTCTGGTCTTCAGCTCTGGTCTTGGTCTCTGTTCTGGTCTTCAGCTTTGGTCTTGGTCTCTGTTCTGGTCTTGGTCTCTGGTCTTGGTCTCTGTTCTGGTCTTCAGCTCTGGTCTTGGTCTCTGTTCTGGTCCCAGTCTCTGGTCTTGGTCTCTCTAATCTCACTGTTGTTCTCCTTAAATGCTCTCAGGTCCGGAGTGGTGCTGCTGAGGGGCGGGACTTCCTGTGCGACAGGAAACAAACAGCAAACACCCATAGCCACATGAGCCGCTCCTGAGGTCTGATCTGCACACTGTGGAAGTCCTCAGGGGCCCACAATCAGAGGAGGTCGGCTTTAATAACACGACCAAGGGTTTACAGATAAGAAACAGCCGGGCCTTTGATGAACTTATGAATAAAGTACAGATACAGGAGCAAAAAAAAAAAAAAACTTTGAGTACACATGACAGGTTTTTATGTTTCTATTTATGACTGTGTTTGATGGAATAGTCCCTGTGGTAAAGCAGTGCCCATAGTGTTAAGCCTGTTGCCATACGAGTGGAGAGTGGAGAAAATTTAGAAAATAAATGATGAAAAATACACGAATAGTGCTGAGTTCCAAAACAGAATCCCTCTGTGATGTCATCAATTTGTGACATTCCACCTAAAATGCAGAGACACAACTGACACGTTTTTGACAGTTCACAAATGAAAGCGTTTTCAGGTATTATCAGTGGTCAAGTACTTGTGCACTTTAAATGGATTTTATCGACTGCTGGGCAACAGTTAAGGAATGTCACATCTGCTGCAAAAAGAGACAAGTCCAAGAGGGACAAGTCCAAGTCCAAGAGGGACAAGTCCAAGTCCAGTCCCAAGTCCTCTCAAGTCATTGTACCAAAATTATTCAAGACAGCTCATATTTTTGCAATGATTTTTGTAAATCGTCCAATAAAAAAAAAAAAAAAACAATAATAAAAGTCCTGGTCACAACTGAAGACCTGGGGTGGGATATGTTCTTGTTTATTTCTGTAAAATGACACACTTAGTTTTTGAAGAGAAGCATCACGTTGTCTGAATTCTCAAGTCAATGACAGAACAGTCCAAGTCCAGTCCCAGATCGTAGTCCATGTTATCTCAGCCATTTTATTTTAAGTTAGGTCTTGTGTCATCCAAAAGTGACTCTAGTCTGATTCAGGTCCAAACCAGATCTTTGGATTTTGCTGTTCATGTGAGGCAGGAGTCACACTCAGGAGTCACACCATCAGCTGTGGCTCTGATCCCACAGACGGAGAAGCTCTGCCCTCAGAAGTGCTCTCACATTTAGACACAGATCGCACACAGGACAGGGGCAGGGCTCTGATTGGCCGATAGCAGGCTCATTACACAGATAGGAGCAGGGCGGAGTGTCCGGGGGGACACGTTATCATGCTGACCAAAGGAGTGTCCAGCTCCGGAGGGTGGAGCTGTCCTCTGAGGCCTGGACGCTCATGATCCTCATCTCCTCTCATACACGAGCCAGAAGAAAAAACTCATGGATCGGATAATGATCACACAAGACGGCCCTGGTTTGATTCTCTGACCCAAGATGACAGAGGTTTCCTGACGTTTGCCCAACAACTTAAAACTAAAAACTAACAAACATGGGAACAAAAATCTGCTAACTAGAATAAACAGATTGTGTGATATTTAGATATTGTATTACTGCTTTTTGTTTTTTTTTTTTTCAATGTGAAGGGTTCCTTTCAAAAAGGCACCAACATTTCAGACTTAAACAGACACAGACAGCGGTGCAGGTCAAAGCAAAGCCTTTCATGTCTTGAGTAAAAGTAGAGCTTTACAGAACCTGCTCAGAGACTGTATTACTCCAATACAAGGGTTTGGGTGTCTCAATCAGATTATTACATTTCACTTTCTGGTTGTGGACACTCACGTGAAGAGACCATGCAAATAGAAAGTTAAAACCAAACTTATTATTTTTATTTTTGACTATTTCATTAATAAGCAACTCAAAGCTTGTCAGAGCGGCTGAGAGCCCTAAAGACAACTCCCGTCAAACAGTGACATCACACAGTGGCACCGCAGCAGAAACATGAAGGCCCAGTGTGGCCCGGGATCAAACCCACAACCCACACACACAACCACTCTGCCACAAGAACAATGAGGTCAACACCATTAAACTTTTTAAAGGCCTTGGACGTTTCCCATAACATATTTCATCTTGACAACTGTCTCACAAATCTTAGACACAGTTGTACGTTCATCACAGTAGTCCCACCTTTGTCAACTTATTGTATTCATCCTTTTTCAAATCCTCCAAGGCAGATTGGTCTTCCTTAGTTACATTTTTAAAGGTTTGATAACAGTCATAGTCTATTTATCTATAATAGACCCTTTAAAAGTCTGTTAACAAAAACATTCTAAATTCAGAATGGAGGTAAAAGTGAAGTGCAACATGATGTGATTTCACTGAGAAACTGGGATTAACCTCAGAATATCACACAATATGACAAATGTAGATGATTTTGTCAAAGTAGAAGTCTCAGACACATGTGAGTGACATCAGAGCTGAACACATTTATTATTGTATTTAATTATGTTTTAGGAAATTATGATCAACTCTTTGCATTTTTGATGAAGAACAATCCAGATTTATGGGTTTTACTGGAAAAATACTCAGAAATGTTGAGCCCACAATCATTTTTCATTTTATCTAGAGATATATTAGATACTGTATCATAAATTAGATTCAATGAAGCTAAAATACTATTTTAACGCTAAAAATTGTATTTTGTGCATCGTTTGTTTGACCTTTCTACTCTGGAAACCCAAACATGTTGCTTTTTTCCAACATAAACACTTAAAACCAGTAGAATTTAGATCTAATGTGAACTAATCAATGAATATTTACAGTTAACTTCATTTTGCCTCCAGTTGCTTCCATTATTGTATTATTATTGTATTATTATTTTTGAGTCACATATTTCTGAAAAACCACTCAGTGGGTCAGTTCTTGGTGATGGACCTGGTGCAGGTCTGTGGCCTTTCGCTTCTTGTGCGGCGCCTCTGGGTCTGTGTTGTTTCGGCCTGTTTCGCTCGTACATTTTCTTGTTGGATGAAAACCAGAGAAGAAGTGCAACGTCGTTTAGATCCTATGCAGAACATGTAATAACATACAAAGGAGAGAGACAGGAAGAACATTCAAAACAAGGAAAAAGGAACACCAAAAAGATCGTGGGAAGAAAACATCAGGACGGCAAACGACATCAGAGTGAGAGAAAGCAACACAAGAAAATCTTAAATCTGCAATATCTGCCCAGTGTAAAAGGGAGCATCACGTCAGGACCTGGGACAGCGTAAAAATAGTAGGGACAGAGGAACACAATACAAACAATGGATCTGACAGGCTTTTGAAGCACATGGCCCGTGAACAGAGACGAGGGGCCTTTACCTTGGCTCACACAGCAGCTGATCAGGTCACAGAGTCATGTGACACGTCTGACCAAGTGCTGCTGCCCAAAACATGTCAGGGAATAACTTGCATGATTTCTCTCATCAGGAGACAAGCTCAAGTTCAAACCTGATTCTGAAAGGCAGGGGTTTTATTTACAGTTTCATCTTGTTTGACTGTGTCTGTGATTGTTAGACAAAAGCAGTTCAAGTGTTCACATCGACGTCTTCAAAGGCTGATCTTTTTGGCCAAGTGTAGCTTATTTCAAACACTGAAAAGAACGGTTTGTGTCACTGGATTGTTTCTACTTTTGAGTTTCAGCCTCCAAAGCTTCAGCCAGAAGTGGAGCTGCAGCGCCACCCTCAGGTCACAGGCCTGTACTCCTCTGAGTAGGTATAGTTTTGCTCTTATTTGCGTGATATGTTGTACAGTGTAACTATCTCTTACTTGAGTAAAAGTGTTGTTTCCAATGACAAAAGCTTTATGTAGACAATATGAAATAATTAAAACATTTGTGTTTAATCTCCTTTAGATTTGTTTTTCTCAAATAATTCAATTTAACATTCATGGATTTGCTTCAACAGTTGGTGGCACAGTTGGTGTTGACATACTAAATATTTCTGAGTGAAATTTTAGTTTTATATCTTTTGATGTCTGAGATTGGGGGGTCAGAATTAGACATAGAAGAAGAAGTTCTTTTGGACCAGACCTTGTGGCAAATTATGATATTTATTCATTCAAACTTACTCTTTGTACAAGGAGAAGCAGTGAGATGGACTCCACGTGTACTGAAAGGCCCTGTAGTCGAGGAATAAAACCTGTTTGCTTAACCACTTCACCACAGAGTTCAGAAAGCCAATAATACAATAAAAAGACACTTCCAAATACCAGCATTCACACCTGCTGGTATTTGGTTCTAAACTGAGCCCATTTTGGTCCTGATGTGGACTTGGTTTGATCCTGGTTTGGTCTTTGTTTAATTCTAATCTAGTCTAGGTTTATTTCTGGGTTTAGTTCTGGTTTACTTTAATGTGGTGAATGTGCAAGTGTGAACTGACACGACGCTAACACATCCATGTTTGGTCCTGATTTGCTCCTGGTTTAGTCCTAATGTAGACTTGGTTGGTGATGTTTTAGTCTTGGATTAGTCATGGTATAGTCCAGGTTTAGCAAAAGACATAAATCATAATCAATCTGTAAATGTGACTTAATACTAAAGGCACAGGTGACATAAAGGTTTATACTATGATTGGTCATTCAAGGTTATGAAGTTTAGGGTAAAGGGTAGGTTTAGGGTTTAGGTTTGGACAATGTGTTAACATGTAAGCAGCAATGACTAATCTCATTTTACGTTATAAAATAAAACATAAACCAGTCAAAACAGTTTAGGCCAGTTTCATTACCATTACAACCAGGTTCATCTGGATCTTACTAGATAACACTAACCTCTGGTCTTTTTTCAGTTTATAAGTTTCCTTCCTGGTTGTAAATAATGACACACACTTGGAACGTCCATAACCCCAAATTCCTCAAATGACACACAAATTATTACAAATATATGAGTCAAAAGGTGTTTGTTGTAAATAAAGCCCTGCTCAGGCGGTCAGTCATCAAAGGACAAGAGGGACACTGGACTGCCCTTTGTCCAGTCAGGACACCCTGCAGATCGGAGCGCCCTGCCCCAGCACACATCCTCAGTCTGGGTCAGCACCTCTCCATGGTGACGAGTGTTTCAACATCTCTGTAAAGTCCTACGAATTCACTGTGGCTCAGAATTTGTCACCCTCTCATCCTTTTCAAAGGCCACACCACAAACAGCTGAGGTCCATGTGTTTATTTCAGGTGACGGCACAGAGGAGTATAAAACATGACACACTGTAGGTACAAAATGGTGAAGGAGACACATAAAAAAGATTAAAGTAACAGACATAGGCCTCATCGAGATCTCTGGATTCACATCTGTATTTGTCCTCCTGGGTTTGACGTGCGTGTGTGTGTGAAACATTACAATGTCAACATCTGCTGTGGAGGGCAAGGGCTAATGCTACTCTTTGGAGAGAAATTAAACCTGTCTTAAAGCTGGAGTACCCAACGTTTATTTCATTTTTAGTACATTTTGATTTCACGACAGAACTTTGTGAAAAAAGCAAATCTCTACATGCCCGTCTTCATCTAATTATTAAACGTTTTATCTTTTCAGACTTGTGAAACAGAGCCATATGAGTCACTGTATGACACAGAGCTGATTGGCTGAGCAGGGATAATACCCCTGTTTCACTTTTGTGTCTGAAAAAGCTGTTCTAAAGCTGTGCTAGTGGCCCAAAAATCCATGCATGTGACACTAAAGATGAGCCAAAGGGTTTGTGACAGTTAGAAAGGTTTAAAGACTTCCTTATTTCACAGTTTGAAACTTAGATACACCAGCTTTAAGTTTATGGTGTGGGTGTAATGAAGGCTGTCATAAAGTCCAAATGTCAGGAACTTAGTGTCAACAGAAATGACGATGATGGGATTTCACAATGTCGAACATGAAACCCATTTTCAGGTGTCAAATAAAACCTGTATGTATGGATTATTATTAATAAACAGATTTGCTTCTGTAATACACAGTATTATTGTTCAAAATGTATAATAATGATACTGTGACATCTGTAAGACTGATGAATTATTGTAAATGGGTTCTGTGTGCACAACAGCGCCCCCTGGCAGGTTACTGGTCACTTTCTCCACAATTCTATCTCTATGGGAAGTGGCTCTTAAAAAGCTGAGTGTAAAATCGAACAAAACAAAGTAAAATCTAGGGTAAAGAAGTTTTATCCATCATTTTCAGTTTGGGACGTTATTTTACCATTTATTAGGCTCCAGGTGTATTTCTTGATTTTAGTGCGACACTTAATATGACCAGTAGTAGTTATACTTACTGTGAGCTGATAGTGAGCTCTTGATCCCAGAGGCAGTTGAATGTGTGAACAGACCAAGTACAAACAGAGACATTAACCCTAACAGGACACCCCCCCCGCCCTCCACTCGACTGTACAGAGACTGTGGAAATGTGGAAGCGCTGGGACATACACAGTATGTATCTGCAGCTGTGTGAGCGGAACACAAATCACCCTGAACTCTGACCCCGCCCTGACCCCTCCTTCACCCCTCAGTAACAAAATAACCCTAACAGACGCAAAGGTCAAAGTTCGTCGTGTCGTTTGGTCAGATCTTCTCCATAGTTGGTGGCCTGGCTGCCCACAAACATGTTCCAGTTGGCCAAGATCTCCTTCTTTGTGATCTTCTCGTCCTAAACAGAGACAAGCGGAGCGAGGGGTTAAAGGGAGGGAAAGAGGAGTAAAAGGGAGGGAAAGAGGAGTTAAAGGGAGGGAAAGAGGAGTTAAAGGGAGGGAAAGAGGAGTAAAAGGGAGGGAAAGAGGAGTTAAAAGGAGGGAAAGAGGAGTTAAAGGGAGGGACAGAGGAGTTAAAGGGAGGGAAAGAGGAGTTAAAGGGAGGGACAGAGGAGTTAAAGGGAGGGACAGAGGAGTTAAAGGGAGGGAAAGAGGGGTTAAAGGGAGGGAAAGAGGAGTAAAAGGTAGGGAAAGAGGAGTAAAAGGGAGGGAAAGAGGAGTTAAAGGGAGGGAAAGAGGAGTTAAAGGGAGGGAAAGAGGAGTTAAAGGGAGGGAAAGAGGAGTTAAAGGGAGGGAAAGAGGAGTAAAAGGGAGGGAAAGAGGAGTTAAAGGGAGGGAAAGAGGGGTTAAAGGGAGGGAAAGAGGAGTAAAGGTAGGGAAAGAGGAGTAAAAAGGGAGGGAAAAGAGGAGTTAAAAAGGAGGGACAGAGGAGTTAAAGGGAGGGAAAAGAGGAGTTAAAAAGGGGAGAGGAAAGAGGGGTTAAAGGGAGGGAAAGAGGAGTAAAAGGTAGGGAAAGAGGAGTAAAAGGGAGGGAAAGAGGAGTTAAAGGGAGGGAAAGAGGAGTTAAAGGGAGGGAAAGAGGAGTTAAAGGGAGGGACAGAGGAGTTAAAGGGAGGGACAGAGGAGTTAAAGGGAGGGAAAGAGGAGTTAAAGGGAGGGAAAAGAGGGGGTTAAAGGGAGGGAAAGAGGAGTAAAAAGGTAGGGAAAGAGGAGTAAAGGAGGAGGGAAAGAGGTGTTAAAGGGAGGGAAAGAGGAGGAGTTAAAGGGAGGGAAAGAGGAGTTAAAGGGAGGGACAGAGGAGTTAAAGGGAGGGACAGAGGAGTTAAAAGAGAGGGAAAGAGGGGGTTAAAGGGAGGGAAAGAGGAGGAGTAAAGGGAGGGAAAGAGAGGAGTTAAAGGGAGGGAAAGAGGAGTTAAAGGGAGGGAAAGAGGAGTTAAAGGGAGGGACAGAGGAGTTAAAGGGAGGGACAGAGGAGTTAAAGGGAGGGAAAGAGGAGTTAAAGGGAGGGACAGAGGAGTTAAAGGGAGGGACAGAGGAGTTAAAGGGAGGGACAGAGGAGTTAAAGAGAGGGAAAGAGGGGTTAAAGGGAGGGAAAGAGGAGTAAAAGGGAGGGAAAGAGGAGTAAAAGGGAGGGAAAGAGGAGTTAAAGGGAGGGAAAGAGGAGTTAAAGGGAGGGAAAGAGGAGTTAAAGGGAGGGACAGAGGAGTTAAAGGGAGGGACAGAGGAGTTAAAGAGAGGGAAAGAGGGGTTAAAGGGAGGGAAAGAGGAGTAAAAGGGAGGGAAAGAGGAGTTAAAGGGAGGGACAGAGGAGTTAAAGGGAGGGACAGAGGAGTTAAAGAGAGGGAAAGAGAGGGGTTAAAGGGAGGGAAAAGAGGAGTAAAAGGGAGGGAAAGAGGAGTTAAAGGGGAGGGACAGAGGAGTTAAAGGGAGGGACAAGAGGAGTTAAAGGGAGAGGAAAGAGGAGTTAAAGGGAGGGACAGAGAGGAGTTAAAGGGAGGGACAGAGGAGTTAAAAGGGAGGGACAGAGGAGTTAAAAAGAGAGGGAAAGAGGGGGTTAAAGGGAGGGAAAGAGGAGTAAAAGGTAGGGAAAGAGGAGTAAAAGGGAGGGAAAGAGGAGTTAAAGGGAGGGAAAGAGGAGTTAAAGGGAGGGAAAGAGGAGTTAAAGGGAGGGACAGAGGAGTTAAAGGGAGGGACAGAGGAGTTAAAGAGAGGGAAGAGAGAGAGGTTAAAAGGAGGGAAAGAGGAAAAGGGAGGGAAAGAGGAGTTAAAGAGAGGGAAAGAGGGGTTAAAGGGAGGGAAAGAGGAGTAAAAGGGAGGGAAAGAGGAGTTAAAGGGAGGGACAGAGGAGTTAAAGGGAGGGAAAGAGGAGTTAAAGGGAGGGACAGAGGAGTTAAAGGGAGGGAAAGAGGAGTTAAAGGGAGGGAAAGAGGAGTTAAAGGGAGGGAAAGAGGAGTTAAAGGGAGGGACAGAGGAGTTAAAGGGAGGGACAGAGGAGTTAAAAAGGGAAAGAGGAGTTAAAGGGAGGGACAGAGGAGTTAAAGGGAGGGACAGAGGAGTTAAAGGGAGGGAAGAGGGAAAGAGGGAGAGGGTTAAAAGGGAGAGGAGTTAAAGGGAGGAGGAGTTAAAGAGAGGGAAAGAGGAGGAGGGAAAGAGGAGTAAAAAGGGAAAGAGAAAGGGAGGGAGAGGAGTTAAAAGGAGGGAAAGAGGAGGGAGGGAAAGAGGAGTTAAAGGGAGGGAAAGAGGAGTTAAAGGGAGGGACAGAGGAGTTAAAGGGAGGGACAGAGGAGTTAAAGAGAGGGAAAGAGGGGTTAAAGGGAGGGAAAGAGGAGTAAAAGGGAGGGAAAGAGGAGTTAAAGGGAGGAACAGAGGAGTTAAAGGGAGGGAAAGAGGAGTTAAAGGGAGGGACAGAGGAGTTAAAGGGAGGGAAAGAGGGTAGTTTGAGAGAAAGAGGAGTTAAAAGGAGGGAGAAACGAGGGAGCGAGTGGTTAAAGGGAGAGATAGAGGGAAGAAGAGGGAGAGACAGTAAAGTGAGAGCACCTTGTCTGTGTCGGTCTCGTGGATCAGGTGCTTAGCCTCGTTGTCGGCGTGGTCCACCTCTCCAGGTAACACCCACTCGGCCACCTCATCCGCGTCCAGGAAGCCGTCCTGCACACACGGTGAGCATGAGCTCTGACAGAACACAGACTCAGGGAAAACTGGTTTTCTCATGTGAGGCTCTCTTTTTGACGCAGTGTGACTGGGGCATACTCGGTGGGTGCACTCACTTATGTTTAGGGCTGCACGATATTGGAAATGATTGCAATATGTGATATGGCTATTAAGATCTGGGATATCAATATTATTGTGATTAAATAAATACACTTTTTGACTAAGGATGAAACTAACGATTATTTTAGTCGTCAACAAGTCAGCGATTATTTCTATTGTAGATATAGACTTAGAATAATCTAACATTTTTAACCAAATAAATGTTGAAATGGTGAATGAAGCTTCTAGATAGAGAATATTATGAATAACGTGTATAATTGCGGAAAATCAGAACTAGTCTATTCTTTTTTGCCATTTTTCTACTAATTTTGTTTGAAAAAGCTAGATTTTTTTTCAGGATTTTCCCCTTTCGATGTTTTCATTTTATAAACAGAATATTTCTATCAGATGGAAGACTTTGGTGTTACTGTGATATATTTTGTTTGCTGTGATATCGTTATTGTGTCGATATTGCGATATCGATACTTAGCGATATATTGTGCAGCCCTAATGTTATTACAGAATAAAATTAACTAATTATGGTTGAAAAATTGTGAACTTGCTTGTGTTGTTTCATTATTTTGGTCTTCTACTTCACTTCCCCCGGGGAGTGGAGACTGTTTCAGACACTGCGGCGGCTGCTCCAGTGACGACCCCCCCACCCCCACCCCCACCTGTCTGGACGATCTATGCGCCACCCGCCTGGACAGCTGGATTAGCCACACCTCGTCTGCCTGGACGAACTCCTTCTACTTTAGATGAACTGTTCCTCATCTCCTGCTGGAGGATCTCTCTACACTGGTGGACTGCTCCTCGTCCTCCTGGAGGAACTCTTTAAAGCCACCTCCCTCTTGAGTGGTTCTGGCTCCACAGTCCAAGTGGATGTCAGTCCTAGTTCATCTGCAGCCTGTCCGTCCGTGGGAGTAGGATCTCTCCTTCACTGTGGTTCTCCCCGAGGTTTCTACTTTTTCCCATGGGGTTTTTTGTAGTTTTTCCTCGCCGCGAAGGAGGGTCAAAGGACAGGGGCGTTCTGGGACAGTTATCTGAACTGCTTTCTACCTGTGGCCCATCGAGGCAACTGTTGTTGTGATTTTGGGCATTATAAAAATAAATTGATTTGATTTGATTTTATTTGAAAAAACTCCAGGAGCTTAAATGTGTTTAATGCTGCAGGAATTGCTCAAAGTTAGCCACTATTATAAGCAATCACAGCTACAAAGTATTGTGCTAATGCTAAATCAAAAGTGTCTAGCCCCCCGTTCACAGCTAATCACTTTTCTGACCTTCATGAGGACAGAGTGGTATAATCGGATAATGAGCGTAGTCCCAGTACTCGGCGTGTACACGGAGTGAGGCCCGTCTTTACCTTGTTGATGTCCCTGAATTCGCTGAAGTGTTTGCGCTCAGTCTGGAGCCAGTCGGGCTCCGTCTCCCCCTCCTCCTCAGAGTACATGTCACCTACAGGGGGCGCACAGGCACAGTGAGCCAAAGTCCAACCATAGCTGCAGGTTTGGTCGTGTGACATTCAAGACCTTTTCAAGACTTTTCAAGACTTTTTTAATGCTGCTTAAGTGAAATATAATGCCACCAACTTGGGGAAAAAAGTGAAATTTTATATTTTCATATTAGCTATAAAACTTACTTTACATTGAAAAGGAAAAAGGGGTTATTTATTTAAACGCTGATATCAATAAATCAAGGTGTCTTGGATACAAAATATAGATATTAACAAATGTCTTTATAAATGTACATTGTAATACAATATTAGTCCTGTATTGTTGTAAAACAATAATCATATTCTAACATTACAACAATGAACACAAGAAAATGATTTAAGACAATTGTACTTGAAATGTAATTATTATTTTGTACCATATTCACCATACTGCATCATATTCAATACTTTTGAACGCTTTTAAGACCCTGAGTCCCTTCCCCACACAGCACTCACCAATGTACTCCTGGATGTCCACCCTCCCGTCACCGTTCTTGTCTATGTCCTCCACTGTTTCCTAAGGGCACAAGGTCACACTGAGGATTAGTTCAAAATGAAATGATATCATGTCCTTCTGTCAGCCAATCACAGCTGCTGCCTCTGCCTGTCAACCAATCACTTCAAAGGTTTCAGTTCCCGTGCCCCTCTGTACCTGCACCACCACGTCCTTCATGTAGTCGTACTCCTCCGGGTGCAGGAAGGCGGTGAACTCCTCCCTGGTGGCGATGCCGTCGTGGTCCCGGTCGGCGACCTTGAAGCGCCTCTCGTCTCGGGCCAGCATGGTCTTATACGTGCTCTTGTCCTCCACATCATCAAACTCTTCACCTGTAAAACACACCCCATATGAACGCACTCATGGCTCATAAAACAGTGCATTTCAAAAACAATAGAGATCAAATTCAAATACCAGTTTCAATGCGCTCAGTTCACAAACACAGTCATTATTTAGAACCCTAACCTCCTCTACAAACCGTCTTATAATGAATCAAACCTTGTACTAGCATACTTAGTATACTTTATCAGTTTATCAGTTTTTTTAGGTAGCGCTCTTACCCAGTAGTACCCGTAGGTGGCGCTCTTACCCAGGTAGAACCCGTAGGTGGCGCTCTTACCCAGTAGAACCCGTAGGTGGCGCTCTTACCCAGTAGAACCCGTAGGTGGCGCTCTTACCCAGTAGAACCCGTAGGTGGCGCTCTTACCCAGTAGAACCCGTAGGTGGCGCTCTTACCCAGTAGAACCCGTAGGTGGCGCTCTTACCCAGTAGAACCCGTAGGTGGCGCTCTTACCCAGGTAGAACCCGTAGGTGGTGTTCTTGTACTCCTCCCAGGCGATCTTCCCGTCCTGGTTCTTGTCGTAGTCGCTCCAGTGCTTGTCCACGTTCTCCTGGATGTAGCTCCTCTGCCGGTGCTTGATCCACTGGTGCAGCTCGCCGTGATCGATGAAGCCGTCTTTGTTTGTGTCGATGCGCTCCACGATCTTCCTGTCAGCACAAAATGAGAAGACGTTATGGAATATAAGGAATATATATTACAGGAAAACAGGCAACAAAACCAGGCAATTTTAGAGCAGATTAAACCAAGATATCTTATGTGGTTAGGCTTATGTAATTAATACAATTATTGTTTCTGTCAATAACATAAGGGTGTAATAATAAAAAAAGTCACTTGTCTAATCTACACTTGCCTTAAAACGTGAAATTAAAACATTACTAGTAATAAATGATGATAAGTGTATTCTCTCTCTGCAGGTTAGCGTGGTAGATCAGTGGTTCCAAAGCTTTTTTGTCTCGCGTATCCCCTAAGCTTTGTTGTACACTCTGAGTACCCCTTAACTTGAGTTTTGGGCAAATAAATGGGTTAGTCGAATATAGACAATTATTACCATTATATTTTTTATTTTCGATATACGTATGATCCACGATACTTCAAAAGATGCTAAATTTACAACTAATGACACTTTTTATTCAGATTTTATTTCATCTTTTCCAAGTACCCCCTGGTAATTCCTCACGTACCCCTTGGGATCCCTATACCCCTGGATGGGAAACACTGTGCTAGATCATAAACAATTGATACAAATAAGAATGTTTTTTTCAATTAAAACCCAAATATTAACAAAACAAGTTGCCATGATATAAACATTTCACACTTGATTTTTATACTTTTGGATACCACTGTTATGGAAAAATACACTGATGAAATAGAAGCTTTATTTTCTTACAGTAAAGTCCTTACTCTGACAAAGTGAGAGCCCCAGGCTGTGGGTTTGACACATATTGACACAGAAGAGGGAGCAAACCGACAGACAAAGAATGAAAGGGTTTGGCCCGTGGGACAGGTGGGTCTGAAGCCTGTGGGACAGGTGGGTCTGAGGCCTGTGGGACAGGTGGGTCTGAGGCCCGTGGGACAGGTGGGTCTGAGGCCCGTGGGACAGGTGGGTCTGAGGCCCGTGGGACAGGTGGGTCTGAGGCCCGTGGGACAGGTGGGTCTGTGGCCCGTGGGACAGGTGGGTCTGAGGCCCGTGGGACAGGTGGGTCTGAGGCCCGTGGGACAGGTGGGTCTGTGGCCCGTGGGACAGGTGGGTCTGAGGCCCGTGGGACAGGTGGGTCTGAGGCCCGTGGGACAGGTGGGTCTGAGGCCCGTGGGACAGGTGGGTCTGAGGCCTGTGGGACAGGTGGGTCTGAGGCCCGTGGGACAGGTGGGTCTGAGGCCCGTGGGACAGGTGGGTCTGTGGCCCGTGGGACAGGTGGGTCTGAGGCCCGTGGGACAGGTGGGTCTGAGGCCCGTGGGACAGGTGGGTCTGAGGCCCGTGGGACAGGTGGGTCTGAGGCCCGTGGGACAGGTGGGTCTGTGGCCCGTGGGACAGGTGGGTCTGAGGCCCGTGGGACAGGTGGGTCTGAGGCCCGTGGGACAGGTGGGTCTGTGGCCCGTGGGACAGGTGGGTCTGAGGCCGTGGGACAGGTGGGTCTGTGGCCCGTGGGACAGGTGGGTCTGAGGCCCGTGGGACAGGTGGGTCTGAGGCCCGTGGGACAGGTGGGTCTGAGGCCCGTGGGACAGGTGGGTCTGTGGCCCGTGGGACAGGTGGGTCTGAGGCCCGTGGGACAGGTGGGTCTGAGGCCCGTGGGACAGGTGGGTCTGAGGCCCGTGGGACAGGTGGGTCTGAGGCCCGTGGGACAGGTGGGTCTGAGGCCCGTGGGACAGGTGGGTCTGAGGCCCGTGGGACAGGTGGGTCTGAGGCCCGTGGGACAGGTGGGTCTGAGGCCCGTGGGACAGGTGGGTCTGAGGCCCGTGGGACAGGTGGGTCTGAGGCCCGTGGGACAGGTGGGTCTGAGGCCCGTGGACACACTGGAACACTCTCACATTTCAGAACCCTGAGTTTATCGAGTTAGACAATGCAACATGTGCCCTGTGTTTGGTTCAACATGCTGCTTGATCTTGAGTTCTGTGGCTCTTCTGTGGAGCTGCTCCTCAGCCGCTCAGTTATAGCTGTATAATATGGCTCCCTTTAAAGCTTCAAATTTTCTTCTAACCACCAAAATATTTGACTTTTGAGAAGGGATGGTCCGGTATGGAACATCCGATATTTGCAGACATACATTTATTTTAATTTAAAAATCCATAGCCCCAAATTCTTTTTAAATGCGACATATTCTGCGAAACCTCCTTCAATGAGTTTTACCTCGTCACAGCAGGGTTTCCTCATCATTAGTTTACTCAGAGATGTATTTAGATTGATTCCTGCATTTTTAAGTTAGTCCCGTATTGTTCTGTAACTGAGGCTCCAGTGTTTTCACCTACCCCCTATCCCCGCCCACATCCTGTACTTAAATGTGATTATTTGAAAATTAAGACTCCGAGTGACACATGTAGAGTTCTAATGTGTCACACACGTGGCCATAATAACATGTACATGACAATCTGCTGCTTGTTCCAGTGAATTCCATTCTGAAGAGTTATAAGAGTTATAAGTTCTGCAGTTTTGAACAGGAAGTCAATGGACCTGTTTTTAAGCCTTTTTTTAAAATGTATATTGCACCTCAAAGTAAAATGATGATTGACTTCTGTTATAGTTCAATACTTAATAATAATAACAATAATTAATAATTAATAATAATTTCTGAAAAAGTATAACATGTCTCAAATGAACTGTGTTAAAATGTATTTATTTAGAATTTAAAATAATTTGTTGCATGATTTTGTAAACGTATACCGGTATTTTAACTGCTCTTCTATTCTATTCTATTTACTCATTAGCCTGTTCAAAAAGACAAATGCTCTGAGGACAAACGGGAGCTCACAGAGAGACAGAAAAAAATCTGCCAAATATTGGCCAGAACCGGCCCCTACATATCGCCCATCTCTAGTTGTCAGTCCCAGGCCCAGGCCTAGGCCCAGGCTGGGGCCCAGGCTGGGGCCCAGGCTGGGGCCCAGGCCCAGGCTGGGGCCCAGGCCCAGGCCCAGGCCCAGGCCCAGGCCCAGGCCCAGGCCCAGGCCGGTGTGTGTGGGACTCACGCCAGCCGCTCTTTGCTCTCCTCGGGGGTGAGCTGGTCAAAGGTCTTGGCCTCCTCTTTGCCCAGGAAGGCCTCGTGGTCGTACTGGAAGCCGTGTGCGTCGTCGTGGGCGTGGTCACTGAGCTGAGGCTGGTGGTGGACGCGCTTCTCCTGAGCCGGCACCGCGAGGGACACGGCTGTGAGCGCACACACCAGGACCAAGACCCTCAGCATCCTCAGCATCCTCAGCATCCTCATCTGTGCACCAGAGACAGGAGGGGGTTCAGCAGAGTACAAGTGTGTAAATGTGTGCGCCTGGACTGAAACCTAAGATCTGACTCACTGGGGTCCAGGTTTGCATGATCAGCTAAATAAAACATTGAGACGATTCCCTATATTTAAAACTATTGAAAGGGCTTTATTCAGAGACTTACCTGAGCCTGTCACAGTAATTACTATCGACTTATGGTTCAGTATATCATGGAAAGAGCAATATACTTGGGGCTTAGTGTTTATCGTGTGAACATTTTGTCTGCACTTTTGGGATCTTTTTGTTTGTTTTTTGATACGATTTCAAATCATTCAAAGTGAAACAAGTAACTTTTATGACTGATTATCGGCCCCTACGAACTAAAAAGGTGTTTTATTCTGCCATTTATTTATTGTAACTTATGTTTTTTAACAATATTTCACTTTTAGAATAACTGTTTAGGTTTATCCACCTTTAGAGTTACTGACAGTGTTATCATTTATCGTGATATTTTCTCTTACAATATATCGCACTTCAAAAGGTTTTATTGGGACAGGCCTAGACTGTAGTTTCATCGTAGAGTGATGGGGGATTACACCAACGAGTTATTTGTAGTTCATTATTTGTAAATTGATCTTTTTGAAGGATTGTATATCATTAAACAATTTACAATGAATACTGATACAATACAATACAAACTGAATAGAAAAGTGTTTTTTCTTGTGGTCTGAGACCTGTTTGTCTGTTGTCAGTATATGTTTTAAACATATTCATTCTGTCACATTTGCTCGTCAGGAGTCAGGCCGGTTGTGATGTGCAAACAGTGTGCTTTACTTAAACTTAAAATACATAAAGCCCCAGAATGTAACTTTTTGGCCACAAATAGTTTTTATTCATTTTTGTTGTTTTTACTGCACTAAAAACATCTCCATCTCCACAAACCTGACTTGTACTTGTTGGCCTGTTTCCATGGAAATGCTGTTCATTTGGATATGATATTCCACAGTATGGCAACATGTCCATGAAGAATGTTCCAAAGTATGCTTTTAATTTCCTCTTTCCATAGAATTGTACAGGTGACCGTTACACACTGTTTCTTTAAGTCGGCTCTTTAATGTGATACAGATACTTTCACTTGAATGTTTTGTGCCTCCATCTGTACTTTAAATCCACTCGAGTAGTTCTCCCTCACTGGCAGGACCTTCTACACGTCCAGTCACTTACTACAAGTGATGCAACTGCAAGTAACAGCCCAGACTACTACGGCTGCTTTCATGTCCACACAAGGTCTACTCTGAGTCACAGAAACAGAAATACTTTGATCAAATGAAGTTTGTAACGTCTCGTAAAACTGTTCGGCGGAATAATGACGTCTGCTCAGAAGTTCAACCCTGCTGCACAAAGCACACAATGACGGCTTAGCAGCAGATGTACAGTTCTTTGTAACACGTTGAGATGAATAAATGTAATGGATAATAAATGTAAACTCACTTGAGAGCGGGTTTCCTCCTGAGACGCCCTGCAGGCTCCGGACAGCGGCTGTAGCGGGACACACAGCGGGGCACGGGACGGCACACGGCGCGTCTCCGCTCATTTAAATAAGAGAGGGAAGGGGGCGGGGTCACGTGTCAGCAACCAATCAGAGGCAGCCAAAAGAAGTCCGTCAGCAAAGTCTGACCAATGAGAGCGATGTAATTTAAGAAAGGCGAGTCCCCATTGGCTGTGGAGCGCCACGTTGTCACGGCTCTGGAGGATGTGTCCAGCAGAGGGCGCACTCGCCTCACTCACACGGCACACGGCAGCTGTGGCGCCACCTGGAGGATTTTATTTTATCTGACATACAATTCAATTGTAACACAAACATTTACAAATAAAGACCTACAATAGTCTCTTTTTCCCTTTATTTTGGAATAAAATAGCAATTTTACATCATTTTTGTCAAATCCACTCATGCTTGAAAAAAATGCATGCAAGGAATACACACACACACACACACACAGACAGAGACAGAGACAGACAGAGAGAGACAGAGACAGACACACACACACACACAGACACACACACACACACAGACACACACACACACAGACAGACACACACACACACACACACACACACACACACACACACACACACACACAGACACAGACACAGACACAGACACAGATACAGACACAGACACACACACACAGACACACACACTCAGACTCACACAGACACACACACAGACACACACACACAGACACACACACAGAGACACACACAGACAGACAGACACAGACAGACACAGACAGACACAGACAGACACAGACAGACACAGACAGACACAGACAGACACACACACACAGACAGACACACACACAGACACACACACAGACACACACAGACACACACACAGACACACAGACAGACACAGACACACACACAGACACAGACACACACACAGACACAGACACAGACACACACACAGACACAGACACACACACAGACACACACACAGACACACACACAGACACACACACACACAGACACACACACACACAGACAGACACACACACTCACACAGACACAGACACAGACACAGACACAGACACACACACACACACACACACACACACAGACAGACAGAGAGAGACAGAGACAGACACACACACACACACAGACACACACACACACACACAGACACAGACAGACACACACACACACAGACACACACAGACTCACACAGACACACACACACACACACAGACACACACACACAGACACACACACACACACAGACACACACACACACACACACACAGAGACACACACAGAGACACACACAGAGACACACACACAGAGACACACAGAGACACACAGAGACACACAGAGACACACAGACAGACACACACAGACAGACACAGACAGACACACACACACACACACAGACACAGACAGACACACACACACACAGACACACACACACACACACAGACACACACAGACTCACACAGACACACACACACACACACACACAGACACACACACACACACAGACACACACACACACACAGACACACACACACACACAGAGACACACACAGAGACACACACAGAGACACACACACAGAGACACACAGAGACACACAGACAGACACACACAGACAGACACAGACACACACAGACACACACAGACACACACAGACACACACAGACACAGACACACACAGACACACACAGACAGACAGACACACAGACAGACACAGACAGACACACAGACAGACACAGACAGACACAGACAGACACAGACAGACACACACAGACAGACAGACACACACACAGACACACACAGACACACACACACACACACAGACAGACACACAGACACAGACACAGACACACACCCACACACCCACACACCCACACACCCACACACCCACACACCCCCACACCCACACACCCCCACACACCCACCCACACCCACCCACACCCACACCCACACCCACACCCACACCCACACCCACACCCACACCCACACCCACACACACACACACACACACACACACACACACACACACACACACACACACACACACACACACACACACACACACACACACACACACACACACACACACACACACACACACACACACACACACACACACACACACACACACACACACACACACACCTCTAACTTTCAACTTGACGAGGAAGAAAATTCTTAATTATTACAGAGCACAGTGTCCTGCTTTTATAAGATACTCTTTGGGAAAAAACACAAAGTTTCCTAACTTACAAAATAAAGTTGGTACTCCAGCTTTAGACGAGTTAAATTGTCCAAAAAGTACTTAGTTTGCTGCTTGTCTCCAGGAGATGGTTTGGTTTTACTCCATCTCCACCTGCAAACTACATAGTGCCCCTTTCAGTCTAAAACAGATTAAAAGTGTGTCCTGTGGTGTGACATGAAAAGAAAGTTCAACAAAAATCATATCATAAATCACTATTATTGTATTTGAAAATTCCTACCTTTCTGAATAACTTAAGCCGAGACGCTGCAGGCAAGATCCATTGTTTGTTTTTTGGTCAGTTTTCTCTCTCACATGTCCACTTTCATGTACAAACAACAAACGTGTCCAATCTGCTCCTAAAGATGCTTTATTCTTCCATTGAATCCACTTCATCCATAGATTTCTCTGGGACAGTGGAACTTCAAAGGCCGTTTTCTTCAAATGCATTTTTCTCATAAAGATCAGCCTAAACTGTACAATCTGGACTCAACAAGGTTTTGATGAAACGTGCAGAGGGATTTTTTAACATCAAATTCTAAAACTGATTTATTGAAGTTTTAAGTTAAAAAAAAATTAGTAGAAATTTGAATTTTAGGACAGTTTTCAGTCCAATCTACTTTACGTAAAAACTAAATAAGATATCTAAAATCCCCTCTGTAAAGTTAAACCTATATGTTTTTAAAATGAACCAAGAAATTTGAACCTGGTTCCGTCCATTTTCAGATTTAAATGTATTTTTGGCCATTTTTACTCATAAAATGCCTTATTTCTACAGGAAAACATGACATGATGAAACACTTGTAATGTATTCTTTTCTTATATTTATGTGACTAAACTACAGCAGAAGTTTACAATTGAGATATTTAAATTTAAGCTTTTTTCCTATTCACCTGTAGTGTCTCATCTTAAACAACTAAAACAAAAAAGATCCATACACAAGTGGGTCTGTATACAAAATTATTAATTTAATGAGGATTTCAGAACATTGAAGCATAGATACAAACTGTGCAAATGATATGTCATGTCAAATGGAACAGAGGAGGACATGCAGGCTTCTAAAACATGGTCCTGGGCACTTCACATTTGTGGGCTACATGTTCAGCACAGCAGTGGGGACACGGGGGGACGATATGGTGACGAGCCACGGGGCAGCGAGCACACACCACGTACTGACACCCAGGAACGAGTGCTGCGGCCGGGACGGACACGAGCACCGGCTGGGCTCGTGATCCACGGCCCAGAATGTCAGATGGAGGGCAGGGCAGAGGTTTTACCAGACATCTCCAAAATGAAATGATATTTAAGGGTGATTTTGTCATTTTTGTGAAGATGCAAGTCCACTTAAATAATCTTGTGGCTTTAATATTCTTAAAACATTGAACTTTGTGGCAGTTTTTACAAAGATACGAATCACACACTGGGTCCAAACGTCTGTGTCTTGACCTCACTGCCCTCCATCTGAACTTTTAACTCTTCACACGCAGCTTCGTTTTAGAATACAACATAAAACAGGACAAAACGTCATCCTTCATAGACGATCAAAAGTACGAGTACGTGGAGCAGACATTCAACACTGTCTCCTAGCGATACTTCATACAGAAATACCCAAATAACGCTCTATACATCTCCAACATAGGGCTACATCAGGTTAAGACTAATAATATCATCATTATTATCAAATATTTATTAGAACTGTACAGCTTCATTCATGCATGACGCAACATGACGGGATTACAAAACAAATATGGCACAAAAAAGAAGGCAAACTAAACTATTCTATTAATCATATATTATTATTTGTATTGTATATGATTATATTATTATGAGATGTGCGGTCTCGTCATGGCGGAACTTGTGCTCGTTTGAACCTGGACTGGATTGAAAGATTAGGGACGTGGTTTCAGATTTAAACCCTGATTTTTGTGCGTTTTTTTTCCTCCAAAATCCAGGTAAAAAGAGAAATGGTTATTAAAGTTATTAGCAGCTCTTCGGACAAAGGGTTAATATGGTAACAGGGACAAAGAAAGTAGTGCTTCATGGGAATCCTGCATTTTTTTCCCAAATCTGGACGGACAGCACCCTGTTCACTCCGAAAAATTTGAGCAAGATTCAAATTTAAAGCCACAGGTTGTGTCGATCCCTCAGCTCGTCACTCCTACAGTGACCCCTGCTCCTTCTGTACATTTGAACTGTTGTACTACAAATAAAAAAGCAAATAAAGATATATTTAAACTTTGAATTGTTGTCTTTAAGGTGCTGTACTCATTTTTTGATCATGTATTAAAGTAAAACTAGTTTTGCCCTGGTACAAACATATTGTAAAAACAGCTCTTAAGGTTAGGGTTTCAAATGTTAAAGTGTTTTTAATCGTCTGTGAACCAGGAAGTGCACTATTTACATGCTAGTTGTTGCTTATAAACTCGACTAAGGTGCTGGGAATGCGATAAGAAGATGAGGAATATGCTTGGACTCCAGAAAACAGTTCCCTAGTTCTGTTTTTCACCTTTATAAATGTGTCTTTAGTTCTGACAAGATTTCTTTACTTGATGGAACTAGGATATTTGATTAAATGTATTGCTTCTTATTTCAAGTTACGCGTCATCCATTTGCTAATTTAGTTTTATATTTTAAGCTAAATTACCTCGGAATCATGTAGAAATGACACGAGATAAGTTAGATACCCAAAGCTTTTTAAGATTTTATTTCTTACCAAGCAAAATGTAAGTTATTTTAAACCATAAAAGATTTTTTTTTTGCAGTGCCACGTCTCATGTCTCCAAAATGAACTTCTCACAAACCATCAACTGAGAATCTAACGGCGTCTGATGGTCGGACAAACTATGGCTTTAAATCTAACCCGTTTTCTCTATTGACCCTTTAAAATGCCATATCATCAGAATGTTTAAAGGTCCCATATTCTGCTCTTTTCCCCTTCACACAGTCTATTCTAAGGGCTTTGTTGATACATTTTCTCGTTGTGCGATATCCATAACATAACAGTTTCCAAAAAACACCCATTTCTTGGACTGGCCCCCCTCCTGCAAAAGCAAACGGCTCACTCTGAGATCTGACCCCCTGAACAGAGAGCAGGCTGCCTCCCCCGCCCAACCCGCGCGCCTCCCCCGCCCAACCCATGTCGAAGCCTAGAGCGGAGATGGTGCACCTGCGCCGTGTGCTCCGGTAAACAGCGATACACAAACACGGGAATAAACCTTTTATCGTCCTGACGGTGCCTCGTGCTGAGTCCTACATCCTGGATCTGACCTGGAGTTTGACGTGCTCCAGTGCCTCGACGACGGACGTTGCCGTTTGGTAAATAACAAGCTAACTCTTCTATCTCTCGTATCCATCGTGTAATTACTGTGTAGCATTAGCATTAGCTGTTTTTATTCTGCAGCTGCGCGCTTCCTGGAGGCGTGGCTTAAACACCGCGTCATCCTTGTGAAGCCGCATCATCCTGGTGAGGAGCCCCCGTCTGCTGCTCAGCCGAGGGGGACGGAAAAGACAGTTCTCTAGTGAAAGCCTGAGGGAATCAATCAAAAAAACACTTTGGGCACAACATACGAGGCCCAAATAGCACTGTAGGAAGGTTAAAACCTCTGAAAAGTCGATTTTGCATGTTATGGGACCTTTAAACTTCCAGAATGGAGGCAAAAAGTTTATCATAATGTATTTTCAATGATTAACTGACATCAGATTAAAATGGAAACACTCATAAGTCTTTAGAACAAAAAAAAAAAAGAAAGAAAAGAAAACATTTTACGTATTTGTTCAGTAAAACCTAAAAATCAGGATTTGCTTTCATCAAAAATACTAAGTGTTGGTCATAATCTTCTATTAAATAAACAAATAAAGTGAAATCCAACAGTAAATGTCTGATGCTCTGATGTCACTCACATGTGAGTGGTTTTATTTTGACAAAACCACTAGATTTGACATATTTTGTGATATTCTGAGGTTAATCCCAGTTTCTTCAGTGAAATCCCAGTATGTTCCACTTCACTTTTGTTCCATTCTGGAATTTAGAATGTTTTTGTTTTGACATTTTAAAGGGTCTATTGTCAATGCCATTTTAAAGGCCCTATATTATGCATAGTTTCGGCAACAACTTTTTGAACCTGTTAAAGTGGTTGTCCCCAATTTTTTGTCTGTTTCTTTAAGGAAAATGTGTCTTGCCCCAGCACAGATATATTTAGGGTCAAAATGAGACTACAGTGTGTTGTCTGAATCTCTAATCTCTAATCCTTTTATCCTCTGTGAACCAAGAAATGCGGTGTTAGTATGCTAGCTGTTGTTAGCGTTAGCCATGCTAATCTCTGAAAGTTGCAAAAAGCACTTAAAAAGGTATTAAAATGCTAGGAATGCATTAGGAAAGCGAGGAATACGTTTTTAAGACAAGCATCTTTTAACTTGGTATTTTGTGTTTTAGTTAAAGACAAGTTTTTAAGCACTTTTCTCAATATTCAGAGACCAGAGCAGAATTTTGCCATAAAGCTAACAACGGCTAGCATGATAACCTTGCACTTCCTGTATCGCGGAGATTATCGTATGGATTGAAAACAAGTTCAAGTAATTCAGTGCCAATTTCTGAGCACGCAAAATGCTACAGTTGCCAACAGAGGGCGCAAAAACTTGATGAGTGGCAACATTTTAATGGAGATAAGTCGTTATCTAAAGTTCGGGAGCAGGACCACACCTCATCCTCGCCCCTTCCGGTGACTACTCTATTTAAGCTTCCCGGTCACACACACCAGTGTTCGTTATTTCGTGCCCCTCCCTCCCACCCTCTTCTAATTGTTCTGTCTTATCCTTTAGTCGGGGGGTATCGAGGCCCGGGAGCCTCAGCCCTAGGGCCCTTGAAGTAAATGTGTTGTTCTTGTGTGTATTACTTGTTTCCTTTAAAAGTGCTCTCCAGCCCCTTCTTATGTGTGCGTGTGTGCGTGTGCGGAGGTTCTTGTGCTGTAGACAGGTCTGAAGGCAGTCGGGTCAGTTGGGTTCCTGGTTCTTCGTTCCTGGTTCTACTTGACTTGAGCCAGAACGTCGTTGAAGATGTTGAGGAACAGCGCCACGTGGTACTCCTTAAAGATGAGGGCGGGACGGAATCGGATGGAGCGCTCCCCACATCCGCCCATCAGGACTCCTGCAGACACACACAGGTACTGTATCAGCCCAGACCAAAGTCCTAGACCAGACGCTACTACATGGAGGTCAGCTCAGTGAAGGTGTATGGACTGTGTTCACACTTGTTTGATGATTGGTGTAGACTTAATTTGGCCCTGGTTTAGTCCTGGTCGTGTCCACTTTTAGTTCTGGATGTAGTTCTAGTTTAGTCCCAATTTGAACATTTGTGCAACTGTAAACCCATGTAAGGACAGAGACGGCTGGATGGAATCTGCAGGATTAATTGAGGCTAAACTAATTTTTTTCCATTTTTTGCTTTTTGGTCAGTTTGCTCTCTCAACATATTTACTTATTACTTTCATGTGGAAACAACAAACGTGTCCAATCTGCTCTTAAAGATGTTTTATTCTTTCTCTGAATCCACTTCATCCATAGATTTCTCTGGAACATTGGAACTTCAAAGGACGTTTTCTTAAAATGCATTTTTCCCTCGGGACATAAAGATCAGCCTTAAAATAGATCCCACACCAAACTTTACAATCTGGACTCAACAAGATTTTGACAGAACGGTCAGAGGGATTTTTTGATATCTAATTCTAAAACTGATTTTTTTTAAAGTTTTAAGTTAACAAAAATTTTCAGTCCAATCTAGTTTACCTTAAAAACTAGAAATCCAAAATCCCCTTCTGTAAATTTTTTATAACTGTGTACAAAATGAACTAAAAAATTCAAACCTGGTTCTGTCTTTAGACGTGCATACGACTGAAAGATCTATCTGCACTCTTCTCTTTTAAAGCACTTTATTTTAAAATGATTTTAAAATGATTCTGTGTGTCTTTTTGTGTTTTGTGATTTTAATGCAACTTTTCCTGTTTATGTAAAGCACTTTGAAATGCCCTGTGTACGAATTGTGCTCTACAAATAAACTTGCCTTGCCTTGTGTCCATTTTTCAGATTTATATGTCCCAAATATGTGTATTTTTTGGCCATTTTTATTGATTGATAGCTTCAAATTTAATATTTTTTCCTATTCACCTGTAGTGTCTCACCTTAAATACTCAACCAAGTGCAAAAGGATAGAAACACTACTCCAGAAACAGAGGAACATAATTAAAAGAGACAGAAGGTAAATAGAATACAGGAGCTGTTTGTGCAAACACCCATGACTCCACATAAAGACACTGCACAACAATTCTCCAGCACAGACCAGCACAGCTACGAGCTCGCTGTCCTCTGTGGGCACTGAGATAAAGAGACTGCAGGTTCAGTGTCCAGGTCATTTAGAAAATGGCCCACGTAACTTTTACAGCGCGGCTATAAACATGCACCAACAATCTATCACCAGCAGAGGGAGCACCTCATCAGCAATCCAAATTCAAATTTAAATATTTACTGTTTACAATATTCCTACAGACACCAGATCTCAAATGACTACACACCTGAGCCTTATTTATGAAGTGTAAGCACATGACTGTCAGTGTTTCTGATCTATAGGTTGTGATGTCATAACCTCAGATGGAGCAGGAGCCCCCTTTCCCCCTAAATTAGTACAACAAAAACATTCAAAATTCCAGAATTGAGGCAAAAGTGAAGTAGAACATAAAGTGATTTCAATAGAACAACTGGGATTAACCACAGAATATCACAAAATATGAAAAATCCAGGTGGTTTTGTCAAATAAAAACCACTCAGACACATGTGAGTGACATCAGAGCCCGCTTTAAGGACATTTACAATTGTCTTCTACTTTCTTTGTTTATTTGATATGAGATTACAATAAACATTTTGCATTTTGATGAAGGTAAGATTATACTCTAAACAAATACTTACAGAGATTTTGAGCCTGTCAAAATTTGTATCATTTTATCTCTACATTTATTACATACTTTGCCACAAATTATTCTTTTATTGTGAAGCTCAAATACAACTTTGAGGCTATAAAATAATCATTTTTAATCTAATAATCTTTTGTTATGAAAAAGCAAACTAACTGACATTTCTTTGCTGCAACTTCAAAATTGTTATTTTATATTAGAAAGATTCAAAATTAGAATTTAGATCCGATGTCAGTTAAATATTAAAAGTGTGTTCTACATAATTTTGTCTGCAGTCGCCTCCATTCTGGAATCTTGAACATTCCGATGACACAGGACTTTAAATTGATTGTATTGAACTTTGTCATGAAATATCTCAAAGGTAAATTCACAAATGTTGAACCTGTATTCTCTCAGGGACTCCACCTAAGAACTCATTGTACTACAACTATTTACAGCATTTTAACAATCTTTGTTTCAGCTGGCTGCCATCTGTGTTAAATATTATTGGCTGATGGAGTGTTGTGATGTCATGTGAATGTAGTGCAATGAGCATGTTAGAGTAAGATTTTGGAAGCTTGGATCGAATATTTGGGTGAGTAAATCACAGGCTGGATCCCATTTCCACAGGTCCAGATTCACCAGCGGGGTGAGTTGAATATGGCTGTAATGACAGTGTGTTGGAGCGCGTGGAGCCTGTTTGCATGAAGTCAAATGTAAGGGTGTGTCCCAGGGCTCGGTGTTCTCACACAGGTCAGAACCAGAGCAGAGCAGGAGCGTGAGTGCATGAGGAGGCCAGAAGGCTCCTAAATCAAACCATGCCTCAGGGTCATACTGCTGTTATTTCCCAGTGTACAACAGTTTGTCGTGGGGTTTGGTTCACAGAGAGGGGAGTACACAGAGAGAGGTACACAGAGGGGAGTACGCAGAGAGAGGTACACAGAGAGAGGTACACAGAGGGGGGTACACAGAGAGAGGTACACAGAGGGGGGTACACAGAGAGAGGTACACAGAGGGGAGTACGCAGAGAGAGGTACACAGAGGGGAGTACACAGAGGGGAGTACACAGAGGGGAGTACACAGAGGGGAGTACACAGAGGGGAGTACACAGAGAGAGGTACACAGAGAGAGGTACACAGAGAGAGGTACACAGAGGGGGGTACACAGAGAGAGGTACACAGAGACACAGGGGGTACACAGAGAGAGGTACACAGAGAGAGGTACACAGAGAGAGGTACACAGAGGGGAGTACGCAGAGAGAGGTACACAGAGAGAGGTACACAGAGAGAGGTACACAGGGGGTACGCATAGAGAGGTACACAGAGGGGAGTACACAGAGGGAGGTACACAGAGGGGGGTACACAGAGAGAGGTACACAGAGGGGAGTACACAGAGAGAGGTACACAGAGGGGAGTACACAGAGAGAGGTACACAGAGGGGAGTACACAGAGAGAGGTACACAGAGGGGAGTACGCAGAGAGAGGTACACAGAGAGAGGTACACAGAGGGGGGTACACAGAGAGAGGTACACAGAGGGGGGTACACATAGAGAGGTACACAGAGGGGAGTACACAGAGAGAGAGGTACACAGAGGGGGAGGGTACACAGAGGGAGTACACAGAGGGAGTACACAGAGGGGAGTACACAGAGGGGAGTACACAGTGGGGAGTTCACAGAGGGGGGGTACACAGAGAGGTACACAGAGGGGGGTACACAGAGAGAGGTACACAGAGGGGGGTACACATAGAGAGGTACACAGAGGGGAGTACACAGAGAGAGGTACACAGAGGGGAGTACACAGAGGGGAGTACACAGAGAGAGGTACACAGAGGGGGGTACACAGAGGGGGGTACACAGAGAGAGGTACACAGAGGGGGGTACACAGAGAGGGGTACACAGAGAGGGGTACACAGAGGGGAGTACACAGAGAGAGGTACACAGAGAGAGGTACACAGAGGGGGGTACACAGAGGGGGGTACACAGAGAGAGGTACACAGAGGGGGGTACACAGAGAGAGGTACACAGAGGGGGGTACACAGAGAGAGGTACACAGAGGGGGGTACACAGAGAGAGGTACACAGAGGGGGGTACACAGAGGGGGGTACACAGAGGGGGGTACACAGAGGGGGGTACACAGAGGGGGGAGTACCTTTGTCGCGGGCCTTGAGCAGGATCTTGTTCCTGGTGGGGTCGTCACAGATGTCCACTGCACAGAAGGTGCCCTGTCCTCGGGCGCGGCTCAGCAGACCTGGGTACTGCTCCTGGAGACACACCCACAGTACGTTCAGGAGCACTCCTCACTGTCTCTCTGGACTCTTAATCTGTATAAAAACTAGGGATTGAAGGATTCTAAAACGACACTGGTGTGACTTTGACTTGTTGGTTTGACTCTCACGTGTCCCTCCAGGCGCACAGTGTGTTATTGTGGTTTGGAGAGGAAAGGGTTAAGCCCGTTCTTTCACAAACACAAGAAGCAAATGGCTCCTACAGAGAGGCTTGTAACTGACACATGAAGAAGCTCCGAAATAATCGATTGATTTTAATGTAGAACAGCAGCTCTTTACCCTTCTGTCCAACAACTAATAGAGCAAACAGGAGTTTAGGAGTTTTATTTATACCAATACAGGCAAAAAGACATGGAGAAGAATAAAGTGGTTAAACGCTCCAAATAAGCGTCACCTGCTGTATTTTAACATCTACAGAAAAATGTACTTTTCTGAGGAAACTCTGGGTCAACAACGTCTGTTAGGACTCCACTTGAACAGTTAAAATACAAATAATTAACCAGGAAGAGAATAAAAGTTGAGTTCCATATTGAATCAAGGCACAATTAGAGCAATAGTATTAATCACTGAAGCAAATAAACAACAAACTCCTGACTTATTACATGTAGACTACATTAAAGTAGTAATATTGTAATTTATTGAAAAGTTTAGTTTTATTAAAATGTCTGTTCTTCTGAGGCCCAGCCAAATCAAAATCATGTAAATATGGTGACCCTGGACCCATGTCCCAAGATACAACAGTATCGTCCCACACCTAAAAACTGATCACCTGTAGTTCGACAGGTTCTGAATCACATGGTATTCTTGGATTAGTTTAACAGTTTGGAGGGTGTGTTCAAATGGCTCTGGTCCAAATGTTTCTAAAACCGTTGTAACCCGGGTGAGCCTCTGTTTTAGAAGAAATATGTAATCAAACTTTGGATTTCAATCCACTTAATCCATGTTCAACTATAATCTAATTTTTTGACAGTTTGAAGCAGAATAAAACGTATGCGTTTTTATCATTAATCATTATAACAATCACATTTTTGAATTATGAATCATCATACAGTATGTTAATATCATTCTTTAAATGTAACTTTCTTAATTTGTAAGGTTTTGTAAATACTTTGTAAAGTATTTTTGAAAATAAAAAGGATTTTAATTAATGATTTCACAAATCTAAATAAATTAGGTGTTTCAGGTAAATGTTCAAGAACAACAAGTTTAATGCTGTTCAAAGCCCTTCATTGCATCTTGCCATTGTAACCCTGGACACAAATTATTTTGAGTGCAGTGAAAAAGCAGAGAGAGCCACTAGAGAGCACAAAACCTGGAGTCTGTAAAAGCAGAAAGAGTACCTGGAGAGTACTAAAGGCAGAGAGAGCACTAAAGGCAGAGAGAGCACTAAAGGCAGAGAGAGTACTAAAGGCAGAGAGAGCACTAAAGGCAAGAGAGTACTAAAGGCAGAGAGAGTACTGAAGGCAGAGAGAGCACTAAAGGCAGAGAGAGTACTGAAGGCAGAGAGAGCACTAAAGGCAGAGAGAGCACTAAAGGCAGAGAGAGCACTAAAGGCAGAGAGAGCACTAAAGGCAGAGAGAGCACTAAAGGCAGAGAGAGCACTAAAGGCAGAGAGAGCACTAAAGGCAGAGAGAGCACTAAAGGCAGAGAGAGCACTAAAGGCAGAGAGAGTACTAAAGGCAGAGAGAGTACTGAAGGCAGAGAGAGCACTAAAGGCAGAGAGAGTACTGAAGGCAGAGAGAGCACTAAAGGCAGAGAGAGCACTAAAGGCAGAGAGAGTACTAAAGGCAGAGAGAGCACTAAAGGCAAGAGAGCACTAAAGGCAGAGAGAGCACTGAAGGCAGAGAGAGCACTAAAGGCAGAGAGAGCACTAAAGGCAGAGAGAGCACTAAAGGCAGAGAGAGTACTAAAGGCAGAGAGAGCACTAAAGGCAAGAGAGTACTAAAGGCAGAGAGAGTACTGAAGGCAGAGAGAGCACTAAAGGCAGAGAGAGTACTGAAGGCAGAGAGAGCACTAAAGGCAGAGAGAGCACTAAAGGCAGAGAGAGCACTAAAGGCAGAGAGAGCACTAAAGGCAGAGAGAGTACTGAAGGCAGAGAGAGTACTGAAGGCAGAGAGAGCACTAAAGGCAGAGAGAGCACTAAATGCAGAGAGAGTACTGAAGGCAGAGAGAGCACTGAAGGCAGAGAGAGCACTAAAGGCAGAGAGAGCACTAAATGCAGAGAGAGCACTGAAGGCAGAGAGAGAACTGAAGGCAGAGAGAGCACTTAAGGCAGAGAGAGGCACTAAATGCAGAGAGAGTACTGAAGGCAGAGAGAGTACTGAAGGCAGAGAGAGCACTAAAGGCAGAGAGAGCACTAAATGCAGAGAGAGCACTAAATGCAGAGAGAGTACTGAAGGCAGAGAGAGTACTGAAGGCAGAGAGAGCACTAAAGGCAGAGAGAGCACCAAAGGCAGAGAGAGTACTGAAGGCAGAGAGAGCACTAAAGGCAGAGAGAGCACTAAATGCAGAGAGAGTACTGAAGGCAGAGAGAGTACTGAAGGCAGAGAGAGCACTAAAGGCAGAGAGAGCACTAAATGCAGAGAGAGTACTGAAGGCAGAGAGAGCACTGAAGGCAGAGAGAGCACTAAAGGCAGAGAGAGCACTAAATGCAGAGAGAGCACTGAAGGCAGAGAGAGCACTGAAGGCAGAGAGAGCACTGAAGGCAGAGAGAGCACTAAATGCAGAGAGAGTACTGAAGGCAGAGAGAGTACTGAAGGCAGAGAGAGCACTAAAGGCAGAGAGAGCACTAAATGCAGAGAGAGCACTAAATGCAGAGAGAGTACTGAAGGCAGAGAGAGTACTGAAGGCAGAGAGAGCACTAAAGGCAGAGAGAGCACTAAATGCAGAGAGAGTACTGAAGGCAGAGAGAGCACTGAAGGCAGAGAGAGCACTAAAGGCAGAGAGAGCACTAAATGCAGAGAGAGTACTGAAGGCAGAGAGAGCACTGAAGGCAGAGAGAGCACTGAAGGCAGAGAGAGCACTAAATGCAGAGAGAGCACTGAAGGCAGAGAGAGCACTAAAGGCAGAGAGAGCACTAAAGGCAGAGAGAGCACTAAAGGCAGAGAGAGCACTAAAGGCAGAGAGAGCACTAAAGGCAGAGAGAGCACTAAAGGCAGAGAGAGCACCAAAGGCAGAGAGAGTACTAAAGGCAGAGAGAGCACTGAAGGCAGAGAGAGCACTGAAGGCAGAGAGAGCACTGAAGGCAGAGAGAGCACTAAATGCAGAGAGAGTACTGAAGGCAGAGAGAGCACTGAAGGCAGAGAGAGCACTAAATGCAGAGAGAGCACTGAAGGCAGAGAGAGCACTGAAGGCAGAGAGAGCACTGAAGGCAGAGAGAGCACTGAAGGCAGAGAGAGCACTAAATGCAGAGAGAGTACTGAAGGCAGAGAGAGCACTGAAGGCAGAAAGCATACCTGGAGAGCGTAGAGCCCCTGCAGCAGAGCATTCCCGGAGCGCCTCACTTCCTCCAGGAGATTCTCTCTGCGGATCACGTTCAGGACCTCAATCAGGAACAGGTTCTTAGATGGGTCGCCCATCCACGTGTTGAAGATCCTGTAACCCTGGGAACAAATGTCTGTTAGCACCAGCGCTCTGCATGTCTCTGTGAGGCGTTCTGATACTTGTGGTTCGGTACAAAGCAGAGATGCACTTCTATGCTCCAAAGTGCTTTAATAAGATCAGAGTAGGATAATTAAAATAAACAAAAGCAAGTCACACATAAATAAGAGCGTCACTAGCACAAACATAAAATCCGTATTAAAACAATGTATCTACAGGGTTGAAGAGGAGTAGTATATTGGCTGCAGGCTGCGGTCTGTGCTGAGAGCTCCACGTTCTACCCCCAGAGGAGAGAATGGGAGAGCGGCCTCACCTTGTCGGCCTGCAGTTCGTCTTTGTGGTAGTAGCCTCCGGTCAGCATCTTCTTGCTGAAGGACACGATGTCAGCGGGGTCGTCCATGCCCCAGTGCTCGTGAGCCCAGAACTTCCCCGTGCAGCCGCCTCCAGTCTGGACCTCATCCACGTGGAACCCAGCGCCATGCTACAGGCACAGACAACAGGCAGGGTCGAACCAGGGCCAGAGCAGGGCCAGAGCAGGGCCAGAGCAGGGCCAGAGCAGGGCCAGAGCAGGGCCAGAGCAGGGCCAGAGCAGGGCCAGACCAGAGCCAGACCAGGGCCAGACCAAGGTCAGACTAGGGCCAGACCAGAGCCAGACCAGAGCCAGACCAGAGCCAGACCAAGGTCAGACCAGAGCCAGACCAGGGCCAGACCAGGGCCAGACCAGGGCCAGACCAGGGCCAGACCAGGGCCAGACCAGGGCCAGACCAGGGCCAGACCAGAGACAGACCAGAGCCAAACCAGGGGTGGACCAGGGCCAGATCAAGGTCAGCTCAAGGTCAGACCATGGCCAGCTCAAGGTCAGACCAGGGCCAGCTCAAGGTCAGACCAGGGCCAAACCATTGTCAGACCAATACTGTGTTCCAGGCAACTGGGAAGTCAGTTATTTCCCACTTGAAAAAGCGTTCCAGCTGAAGGAACTCGGATGTAAACAATTTGGCTACTGCTAATGGAAAATAACAGATTCATTTCGGATTTATCCTATAACAAACATCTACATCGTTTATGTAGTGGTTAATTGCTCGGGTTCACTTTTTGTGCTGATTATTACCGTTGTAACACATCACAGTTGATCACGTGTGTGGGTCTCTCAACCAGCTCCAGTTCACAGTAGGATTTACCAGTTCGAGTGATGTTCCATGGCATTTTTTCCAAGTCGGATGCGGGACATATTCCAGTTGCCTGGAATGCACTACAAGGCCAGACCAAGGTCAGACCAGGGTCAGACCAGAGCCAGACCAAGGTCAGATCTATTATACTATATACTTATACTATATTTTATTATATTTCATTCATTGCTTCATGTTGCACCTTACGAAGCAAGTTCCTATGTTTGTGAATTTTTTATCACTGACAATGGCAATAAACCGTTTCTGATTCTGATTCTAATCACGGTCAGACCAGGGCCAGACCAAAGGGCCAGACCGGAATCCAGACAACTACAAAACAGGCTTAACAGGCTTTTTTAATTCCAAAATATAAACAACAAATAAGCGGGACAAGTCTGGGGTCTCATTTATGTGTGTGTAGATACAAAAATGTACATGCTACCTTTGTGATCTATAAAAAGACAACTTTAGAACTCCAAATCAATCCGGGCTTTCAGAGACAATGCAGAAGAAGTTCTGTGCTCAATGAGACCAGAAATGAGCGAGTATGTGGTAGTTTGTGTTTTATCCGTATATACGCCTTTAGTCAGAGCTCAGTGTTACATTTTATAAATGAGACTCCTGTGGCCCTCACTAACTAAATGTTTTTTAAGGTATTTTTGAGTACTTCCATGGAGGCGTAGGGTAGCAGACAATCCCCCAAAAAAGCTATCAATTTGTGATATTTTCTGAAGAGTATCAACATAAATACAGGAAAAAGTAATTTGCATTAATTGTTTAAATATTTCACGAGCAATAAACAATGGATTAGAGTTAAATAAGACCCCATGGAGATGTAGTGTTTATCTTTACTGCTGGCAAAATGAACGTGTACCTTGCGTGCGATGTTCCTGAGGTTCTTGAAGAAGTCTGGAGAGGCGTGGTTATCTCCTCCCTCGGCCTGGATGGGCTCCACCACTATTCCTGCCACGGGCCGGCCCTTCTGCCTCCAGCGCACGATCAGGTCCTCCACCTTTAGACAGTACGGTTGATTATGTTATTGTACATTGTCATTTGGACCTTGAAACTCAATCACTTTTACCATCAGAGAAACAAGCACAGTATAAGGGTTAGGGTTAATGTTAGGGGAGACAGGAGAGAGATGAAAGAGAAGAGAGAGAAAGAGAGAAAGACAGGACAGAGAAGAGAGACAGGAGAAATAAGAGAAAACTTATAAACTTAGAAAATGTGTATATATATGGTATATACAAAGAGAATACATGGAGAAAATATATCGAAAGAGAGACAAGAGCTAGACAGAAAGACATTACCTCCTCGAGGCAGCGAGCCTCCTCTGCCGCGTTCTCCCTGGTGAACTCCTCCAGAGGATACTGCAGTCTGGGGAAGGGCGCAATGGGCCAGTCCAGAGACGGGATGTCCAGTTTGTGGATGGCTTTGGAGTGAGTGGTGGCCAGACACCCTGCACACAACACACACGGTCACCAACATGTGCAGGGTTTACAAGCAAGCACAAACAGAACCACAGACAGCACCACAAACTCACCCCAGACAGCACCACAGACAGCACCACAGACTCACCACAGACAGCACCACAGACAGCACCACAGACAGCACCACAGACAGCACCACAGACAGCACCACAGACAGCACCACAGACAGCACCACAGACAGCACCACAGACAGCACCACAGACAGCACCACAGACAGCACCACAGACAGCACCACAGACAGCACCACAGACAGCACCACAGACAGCACCACAGACAGCACCACAGACAGCACCACAGACAGCACCACAGACAGCACCACAGACAGCTCCACAGACAGCTCCACAGACAGCTCCACAGACAGCACCACAGACAGCACCACAGACAGCACCACAGACAGCACCACAGACAGCACCACAGACAGCACCACAGACAGCACCACAGACAGCACCACAGACAGCACCACAGACAGCACCCCAGACAGCTCCACAGACAGCACCCCAGACAGCTCCACAGACAGCTCCACAGACAGCTCCACAGACAGCTCCACAGACAGCACCACAGACAGCTCCACAGACAGCTCCACAGACAGCTCCACAGACAGCTCCACAGACAGCTCCACAGACAGCTCCACAGACAGCTCCACAGACAGCTCCACAGACACATATTATTTTACAATATTAAGACACTTATAATGCCATAAAAAATTCTTAATCCAATGCCTGCTTAGCTGTTATACAGAGCAGGTTCAGGTTGTTCAACAGTCATAGTTTGTCTGTCCCAGTGAGTCCATGCGCCAAAAAGTGCAAACATCAGCGTGACACATCTGCCAATCCATATATACACCGGTATATATACTATTATATTGTGCCAATTTAGTTGATCAGGCCTCTACTGCAATGTCTTCCTGTTGAATACAGGAACCAAACCATGAAAGCCATTCTTAAATAACACTGGACTGAAAAGCAGAATATTTGCATTGTTTAACCTTTTCACCATAAGGCTTTCTGCAGTGGGTAAATACAGAGCACTTTATTTGTGTGGGACACGGAAAGTTGTTATTAGCAGAACCTTAACCTGCATATACTTCACATGATTTTTTCCAAGGCTCAGGATCAATTATGAATAAAGACAAGACCAGATGTAAAAATGCATCGAAGTTTGGTCATCCAAAGGCTCAGGGGGTACATCACTATAAAAAGTTTAAGAATCACTGCCCTGGCCCCATGACTGTGCAGGTAATTAAGACGTTACAAAGATGAGGCACCTACCCATAGTGCGTCCGTGGAAGCCTCCCATGAAGGACAGGATGCTGAGGTGAGGACAGCCTGGACTCTGCACAGCACAGAGGGACACAAGGGTTTCACTGAGGTGGGAGTGACTTCAGGGGATGTCAGTGAGGTGGGAGGGGCTTCAGGAGGGACAGTCACTAACTTTACTTGCACAGAGAACTCAAAGTGCGCTAAACAACCAAACTCAATTCGTCGATGTAATCCCTCATTCGTCCAGGTGTGATTCATCGTAGAAAAGGTTTCAGGGGTCGTCATCCGGACGCTGTTTGAAAGATCGAGACCTTTCGACTTTTATCCAGAAGTCATTGTCAATCAGAGAGCTGGTCTGGGAACTCTGGCTTATATGCTACTCTGAGTATTGATAGCCCTGCCCATAGGGAGGAGTCACTGAACGCCTGCCCAGTTTCACCTGAGGCTAATCTGTGATGACAGTCTTAGATCTATTGTTCTATAGATAGCTGGCTGTAGCTCCCTCATCACTGCTGATGGCCTCATTAGCATTTGACTGGTCTGATTGATTTGGACCAGGGTGTTAGGAGGCTGTCATAAATCTTAGACAAATTAAATCTTAAGGCCCCATTCCTGATTAGAGAAGGGTTCTCTTCTCAATAGAACAATAGATCTAAAACTGTCATCACAGATTAGCCTCAGGTGAAACTGGGCAGGGCCAACTATTAACCTAACAAAGACAGGCCATTAACAGGTTCAGATGACACCAGGCAGAGCAAACTACTACTAGCCAGAGTTCCCAGACCAGCTCTCTGATTGACAATGACTTCTGGATAGAAGTCGAAACGTCTCGATCTTACAAACAGCGTCCGGATGACTATGCCTTTGCCCCCAAACCTATCAGACTACCCAGTCTACAGCGGGTCAAAGAAGCGATCAGGTGCGAGCGGCTGAGAGAGTTTCAGAGAGGTCGAGCCCCAAAATTTTAAACCTATAAATGCAAATAAAACTAGTAACACACAGTATATATAACCTCACTTTTGGCAAACATAGAAGCGGCAACTCATTTACGTTTAAGTATTTGATTTGCAGACACTGCTCACAAGTAATTTTCTCTCTGCAGCATAAATAAACATGTATTATTATATTGTTATTATTATTGTTTTTTTGTTTTGTTTTTTTTACTTTCACAGACCAAAACAAATGGACACATGCTAGTCCGGTGCCATCTGTGCTGATCTAAAAGTCCATGTCTCATATTTCCCTGGTGCAGTTGAATGCCTTTCCCATTCAGTTCCCGCTGTGATGGGACCAGAGCGTTAGGCAGCACTGACCTGGTTTATCATGCAGGAGCTCAGGTCCTCCTCTGTGGGGCTGGGGTTGGGTCCCCCACGCTCCTTGTTCTACAAAAAACACAACAGAGTATAAGCCAGGGCTGGGTGAGGTAAAAAACCTCCTCGTGGCCTCCAATCTACAATTTGCGAACACAAACAGTGTCACATAAGTCTAAACTCTGTTGCCCTGCATGAAGTCCAACACTTTGTCCATATTTGGAAAACCAAAGTCCAGTCCCACCGGCATGTATCGATGTACCTGTGGCATTTCCAACAGATCATTTCTGGCAATACCCATTTTATGAAGCCTTGACAGTAATACCTACTGAGAAATATGTATTGAACAAACTGAGCCCAGGCTTCTCTGACAAACCCCTGTCATTTGCAAGAATTGAGTCTCATGTGACATCTTCAAATATACAATTTAGATCTCAGTCCCATATTGTTTTAAGATTTTTATTAATGTTGTTTTTGACCCATGAGCACATTATATACCATTTGCAAGCCTGACTAAGTAATAGTCTTCATTAGATTTCTTGCAGACTACACTTTGCCACTAAACAATCTCTTATTTAAAGTTATCTCCAAAAGTGATCTTGCCCCTCTTGTACTAACTAACTTAGCTCATTGTTAACATTAGCTTGGTAGAATTTATGATAAAATGTCACAGTTTCAAATATTTGATGGAATTGCCAAAATAGTTCATACAAATCAAAAAAAATATGTGCAAACCTTTTACAGTAAAAATAACAAATACAATTTGGCTTGACTGCTGTTGAGTTTCTAAGATGTGCTTTTTCAAGTTTTATATGAAATTGTTAAGGTCTAATCTTGTTCTATTGAAACACAATCCAGATCTGCCTTTTGTCTGGTTAATCTTGACATTTCAAATGAGATACTAAAGTGTTCTATAACAGGCAGAGCAAACCCCCCTTCCTTTCTGGTTGACAGTGGAAACCAAATAAAAGATTTGAGTTAAATGTCCGGGACTCTGGCATCAACTCTGATTTATGATCATTTATTTTATACCCTTAAAATTAAGAATATTCCTCAACAGTTGGGTCACAATTATCATTTTTTAACAATTCTGAATGGGTCATGAACTTGTCATGAACCCAAAAAGTTGATTTACTGGTGCAACCATTGAACTCTCATAGAAAGTTGTAAATTACCCTTTCCGTTGACTAATCATTGAGTGACTGCCTATGCCTATAGGCAGTCACTATTTGTTCTTGTATTTTCCGGTTTTTCGGCACGTTTCACAGGCCGCAGTTTTTAAATTCTTTGAATTTTTTTTGCATTTTTCAATAGTTCCTAGTCTTCTAATGTCTGCTATTACTTTTGGTACATGTACCTTTTGTAGTTTTTTCATAATTTGCCGAGCAATTTTTCCCTATCTTTTACAGTGGGAGCCTTTCTGTTGGTCCTCAGGAAAGTTTGCTGTTTGAACAGTTTCAAGCAGGTGCACGGTGGCAGAGCGGCTAGAGCTTCTGCCTCCCAATCAGGAGGCCGTGGGTTCGAATCCCGGACCAGACCAACATCACACGGATTCAATTGCGCAGTCACTCGCAATAGCTTCAGCTATTGCAAAAGCATCTAGTTAGATTTATTGCCTTTAGCCCGAGGACTCACCCTGTACCAGATGAACATGGCTTTGTAGGCGTTTTCGTTGGAGCAGGATCCACAGGCCATAGTCTGCACCCGGCTCATCCCACTGGGAGCCACCTGGGCACAGAAACATCTTATGTCACAAACTCAGTCGCCCGACGAGGAGCAAACATCAGAGCGTGACTGACCGACAGCAGGCTCTCGGTGACTTTGTCGGGGAAGTTTCCGGGAGGCAGGATCCCCAAAGCGGGACGGTTCACAAACGTGCTCTGTCAGGACAACATGAAACATCTTAAACTCTGAAGGTGTGGCACTAGTTTAGTCCTGATGTAGACCTGGTTTGGTTCCCCTCTAGTCCCAAGGTCAGTCCCAGTGCTGATGTGGTGTGTGTGGAAATAGCCCAAGCTGTTTAATATTTTCTGGAAATAACTGTTGGGAATCCTTTGTTCAGGAATTTTAAACTATTAAGGTTTAGTGTGACTTATAATGATGTTAGCTCGTTGTATACTGAAACTTATTAAATATATTTTAACCAAATAGAGGTTGAACTATGGTGACTGAAGGCTTCTTGGTAGAGAATATTTATGAATAAAGTGTATTGTTGATAAAAATCAGAAATATATTATTTTTGGATATTTTGATTTAATTATGCCTTTATTTGTTTCTGTTATAAAAGGTCTTTTGAAAGTGTTTTAGAGTCTGTATAGTGTCAACCAAGAATTTCTTTAGTCGACTTCAGATATAATGTTGAGTACTGTGGTATATTCTATTCTTTCAGTTGAATTCAAGAGAAGAAATTCGACAGTCATGCATATGGCGGCAGATCAGTCCTGTATATTTAATGCTATATTTGAGGTTTTCAGAGCACAGAGGCAGACAGTGACAGAGGCGTACCAAGTTGTTGGGGTCGGCCATCAGCTTGTGCAGAGCAGGATGGTTGTAGCCTGAAACACAACAGCACATGGCATATCACAGAGGGGCACAGGGGGCCTGAACGGGCACCACATTTATCGAAATACAATTTGGTTCAATGTAAAATTGTTGTAATCGTGAGGATTTTCATCCCGGTGCAGAGGTACAGAGGAGCGGGACAGAGGTACAGAGGTGCAGAGGAGCGGGACAGAGCTACAGAGGTGCAGAGGAGCGGGACAGAGCTACAGAGGTGCAGAGGAGCGGGACAGAGCTACAGAGGTGCAGAGGTGTGGGACAGAGCTACAGAGGTGCAGAGGTGTGGGACAGAGGTACAGAGGTGTGGGACAGAGCTACAGAGGTGCAGAGGAGCGGGACAGAGCTACAGAGGTGCAGAGGTGTGGGACAGAGTTACAGAGGTGCAGAGGAGCGGAACAGAGCTACAGAGGTGCAGAGGTGTGGGACAGAGCTACAGAGGTGCAGAGGTGTGGGACAGAGGTACAGAGGTGTGGGACAGAGCTACAGAGGTGCAGAGGAGCGGGACAGAGCTACAGAGGTGCAGAGGTGTGGGACAGAGGTGCAGAGGTGCAGAGGTGTGGGACAGAGGTACAGAGGTGTGGGACAGAGCTACAGAGGTGCAGAGGTGTGGGACAGAGCTACAGAGGTGCAGAGGAGCGGAACAGAGCTACAGAGGTGCAGAGGTGTGGGACAGAGGTACAGAGGTGTGGGACAGAGCTACAGAGGTGCAGAGGAGCGGGACAGAGCTACAGAGGTGCAGAGGTGTGGGACAGAGGTGCAGAGGTGCAGAGGTGCAGAGGTGTGGGACAGAGGTACAGAGGTGTGGGACAGAGCTACAGAGGTGCAGAGGTGTGGGACAGAGCTACAGAGGTGCAGAGGAGCGGGACAGAGCTACAGAGGTTCAGAGGTGTGGGACAGAGGTGCAGAGGTGCAGAGGTGTGGGACAGAGCTACAGAGGTGCAGAGGAGCGGGACAGAGCTACAGAGGTGCAGAGGTGTGGGACAGAGGTGCAGAGGAGTGGGACAGAGGTACAGAGGAGTGGGACAGAGGTACAGAGGAGTGGGACAGAGGTGCAGAGGGGTGGGACAGAGGTGCAGAGGAGTGGGACAGAGGTGCAGAGGAGTGGGACAGAGGTGCAGAGGGGTGGGACAGAGGTGCAGAGGAGTGGGACAGAGGTGCAGAGGGGTGGGACAGAGGTGCAGAGGAGTGGGACAGAGGTGCAGAGGAGTGGGACAGAGGTGCAGAGGAAGCCTCACCGATGGGGATGGAGGAGATCTGGGTGTACACGTCTAACATGCGGTTCCCGTCCACGTCCACCAGGTAGTTCCCTCGGCTCTCCTCGTAGTTACAGAAGAAGTTTATGGCTCCCACATTCTGGAGACACAGGTATGAGTTTGCTAAAGAAGACCTTCCAGCAAAAAAGTGACTAACATTCTCCTAACCACACAGACATCACATTCATGATATCGACTTAAATCCAAAGTTACGGATGTAATGTAAATGTAAACTATGATTCTATTTCATGCCTCCTGCCCTCAGAGGCCGGTGCTGAAAGCACTGAATGATTTCCAGCACAAGCACAAAGTGAATTATTCAGTGCTTTCAGCACAGAGTCAGTCATTATGATGAAATAGATCTATACATTTAATTTAAAAAAAGTACTCAATATTGTTTTTATGTATCAGATTTCCTAAGCGTGTTTTAACCATCCCCATAAAACCATCAATATCACAAGAACTAAATTAAAAACAGAGCTAGGCCTAAGTATGACAGGTGGAAGGTTTGCCAGTTGCCTGGTGTCCATTGCTCTTCAAGACATGGGGAATTTAAAATCAAAATTCAGTTTTTCTGAGCACAAATCAGGCTCTAGGCTCCGAGTGTAAAGCCACTGTAGCTGTACTGTTTAGTGTTGGCTAGCACTACATGCTCGTGGTGTTATGAGTTTGTCAGTTAGAGATCAGGTCCTGGGATTAGCTCTTCTGCTTCTTAACTTAGAGGAGCAGTTGTGTGACCGTGTTTACTGTGGGTCACATGTTTGACAGAGCTTGTTTGTAGGCCCAGTGAGGTATCACTCTGAGACTTACATATCTGATATCAATTGCAGTTGATCTTTGGTCGTGCGATGGTTCATGTTTAATCTAGTCTCTGCTTCACCCTGAGAGCTACAACCTGAGATATTGAGCTACAGCACATCATTTTTCTCATGATCGCAAATTGTTCATTGCAGACGGCTAAAATTGTGCAGTAGACGTCCGACTTAACAAAACACATCCAGACTGTAGTTACATACTGTCTTAGACATGGGCTTAAAGAGCACTGTTCATATTGAACAGGAGAAAATGTGTATTTTAAAGGTTTTGGTGAACGGATAAACACCAAAACAAGGATCCACTTTACAAATATTTATGGATCTTCAAAGAAATTAGGACTTAATCTGGTGTATTTTTAGATATTTTATTGAGTTCTACATGTTCGGTTCTGTTAGCTTTTTATTACAGACCTCTTCAACTGAAGATAAGGTTTTGATTGTAAAACAGCCAGGAGTGATACCACCAGAGACGGTTGTGTCACCGGCATCGTTATCATTTTATTACCAGATGGACAAGTTAATTAAAAGTGAAAAGAGCTTGCCAAAGCTCCAGGAGGTGGATTTTGTGTCGACATAAAAAAAAAAAAAAAAACTATGGCTAAAGTATTGAATAGTATTCTACATTAAAGTGGGCGGCAGTAGCACAGTAGGTAGAGTGGGCGCCTTCTGATCCGAAGGTCGGCGGTTCGAATCCCACTCCAGACATGGAGTAGTTGAGTGGTCAGATCCTCTGACCCGCAGGTTGGTGGTGCGATTTCAGCTCCTTCAGATGAATAATGCCGTTGTGTCCTTGGGCAGGACACTTAACCCACCTGGCCCCCAGTGTCTGCGTACACTGGTGTATGAATGTGTGAGTGGATGGGTGACTGGTTCCTTGATGTAAAGCGCTTTGAGTGCCTTAAAAAAGGTAGAAAAGCGCTATATAAATGTGACCATTTACCATTTTACCATTTACCATTAAAGGGTATATATTGTTTTTTTTTTTTTATTGTGACTTTGTTTGATGGCGTAGATCCTGTGGTAAATATGTATCACAGTTTTACATCAAACAGGAGGAAGTTTATGAGAAAAAGTAGAAAATAAAAGTTACAGGAGGCAGCTCTGATGTAAAATTAGCACGAGCCATTTTGTGGGAATGTTGCACCTTATTTACCTTTACAAACTGCTTGTATTAATCGTTACACAAATCTTGATATGTAAATGAGTAAATAGTAACCAACACTGGTGAAACGCCTTATCTGGGGATCTTGAGGATTTGAGTATGGTCTGAGATTTGATTAAGGTGGAGATATGAACAATGAGGGTATGTTTTTAACAGAGGAACACAAAGCTAAAAATGAACTCTGAGCGCTCCTGTCTCACCTGGATGTGTCCCAGTTGCTTGAGCAGCTCCTGCAGACAGAACACACACAGGGTTACAACAGCCTGGATGTGTGTGTGTGTGTGGGTGTGTGTGTGGATGGGGTGGGGGGGTGAGGGTGGGGACAGTACCTGAGAGCGGGGCCCTGGCACTTGGGTCTTCATGGAGGGCCCGTCATAGTCCCAATCCATCTGAGCCTGAGGGGCCGCCTTGCTCACATGTCTGCAGCCTGAGGAGCACACAGAGGCACACACACAGACACACACACAGACACAGACACACACACAGACACACACACAGACACACACACAGACACACACACAGACACACACACACACACACATTAAAGCATGGAGAGTGGGGATTTTACGTTTCATAATCCTGAAATCCATGAAATAGAGAGAGGTTTGTTACAAGAGACATGGTCAGGACGGGGCCTGGACACGGACCGGCCGCCTCTCCACTTCCCATCAAAGTACAAAGCAGAGTGACTTTTGTTCACAGCCAAATGTTAATCGACTGTTACAAAGGGTTTCTTTATATATGTTAATGATAGTCTTGTTCCTCTGGCAGAATCACATGCATTTCTTTCTTAATCAGATCATAAATATTGATACATTTCCATAGTATCCCTTTACAGTGGATACTTCTTACTTTTACGTCACTTCATTTTGAGAGCAGTATCTGCACTTTCTCCACTACATTTTTTGTATTTTTTATAGTTTGAGACCTGCTGAAAGGCGGGCAAGTTATTTTTAGCCGTTTACGGAGACTTCTTGCTTGAAGGTTTTGAGCAAACACAAGTATACACAAAAAATACAATAAATAAGATACCTCTGTTGACCAAAAAAAAATCAGCAAAATCCTTTATATCTTTATATTCATTTACATTTGACTCCATGTGAAACACTAGATTACTTTTCAGACGTGTACAGACCACTGTAGATCAATATTGTTGTTTACAATGAACAAAATGTAAAATGATGATGTCCTTATACTATAGTTTATGAAAAAACGCATAATATATCTCCTTTTTGCAGATGGCGTCTCCTTTAACCTCCAGCTTGTTTGGCTCAGCAGAGGTTTACGATGTGTACTGCTCTCTCCACAGACTACATGAGCTCAAAGTCCAGACTGTCCAGGACTTCAGCCCCACGGCAGGACCAGACCGGGACCGGACCAGATCCAGCCGGAGTCTCACACACATTTATAAACAAAATAAGACTGCCGTAATAAAGCAATATCAGACCAGAGGAGGACATGAGTGCCTGCCCTGTCAGATCTGGCTGTGGCTGGACTGCTTCCACCCACGCACGCACAAACACACACGCACGCACAAACACACACGCACGCACAAACACACTCACAAACACACATGCACGCACACACACGGATGCACAAGCGCCATTCTAACCTGACATTACCCTTTGACAATGCGCACAGACTGGCAGCAGCTTTTGTACTGAAGCCAGACACTGCAGATGAATAGGAAACAATCTTAAATTAAATATATCAATTTGGAACCTTTTGTTGTTTATCAACCCAGATGTAAGAAAAATGTGTCTTCATGTAATGTTTTCATATAAAAATAAGCAATTTTTGATATGTAAAAACAGCCAAAATGTCACATATTTGGGACATCTGAATCTGAAAAATGGACAGACCCTGGTTTGAATGTCTTGCTTCATTTTGTATATATATTAGATATAAATGATTTATTTGTTGTTTGAGTGAACCAGATTTTACTAAAAGAAGTAAACACTTTGGAGTTGAAACTTGAATAAATCAGGCTTGGAATTAGATATGAACAAATTCCTGTTGGATCCGTCAAAGTCCAGTATTGTGCAGGTGCATCTTTAAGGGCTGATCTTTATGTCTGTGGGAGAAAAATGCATTTGCCATTTCCCACTTTTTCCCACTGAGTTTTTTGTAGTTTTTCCTTTTTGAGAAGGAGTGTCTAAGGACAGGGGACGCTCCTGGACAGTTAACCATTTGCTAAATTCCTATGAACACTGCTTTTCCATTTTTGACCAACAACAAAAATGGTAACTGCTGTTGTGACTTGGTGAATTTAATTGAATTTGAAGAAAACTGCCTTTGAAGTTACAATGTCTCAGAGAGATCTATGTAATGAGATAATAAAACACCTTTAGGAGCAGAATGGAATGATGTGTTATTTCCACATCCAACTATTACAGCATGATTATTGACATAAAATACCTGGGGTGGAGTCGACAAAAGAAATCCTTAGTCGACTAAAGATATGTCCTATCGACCAATTAGTCGGCTAAAAGGGATTGTGGCAAAAGCTCTCAAAACTATGAAGTATTTTTATATGTCTGACCCAAAATGTACTAAAAAACCACAACTGCACATGATTTCATGCAAAAACAACCATTAATGCACTAAAGTACTAGCAAACAGAATATTTATATGTAGATAAGTTACATTAAACTCATGAAAAGTTCTAAAATCTTCAGCTATCGTCTCATGTTTGCTATTGTCCCATTGAAATCTTAAAATAAATAGTCAACTAAGACCGATTAATCGACTAAACGAGCCCTATAAAATATGCATGTGAATGTGAAAATTAAAACTTGTTCTTTACTGATGGGTCAAAACATGGTAGGCCTTTTAAAATGTGCACGACCCTAGTTCTCATTGACGTGTGGACTCTTTTGGGACATGCAGAAGCAGCGAGTGGGGCGTACCTGAGAGAGAGGAGCGCAGGCTGTGCAGGGAGACACCCAACTGACGTTTCAGCAGCAGGGTCGCCATGGTGACGGGCAGGAGAAGCACACCACACCTGAGGGCACACAGGAGCACACATGGAGGTCACTACAAGTACATCTAGTCTTACTCCATAACATTCAACAGAGTGGGACACTACACTTGGGCTGGGTGCCCTTCCATTCTGCAGCTGCCACCAGTGCTATCAGAAGTTTGTGGTACCAGTTCCTAAACAGCAAAGTGTTTTTTGTACCTTTTCCAGAATTAATCATTATCTAGTACCGAATGTTCAGGTATAGGGTCCCACTAAACTTCTCCTGTGTTAGAACTCCAGGCGACTCTCCCGACCTGAAGTCACTGAGGTGGTTAAAGCTCCTCTGTGGCACGGCTCCAGGAGTGCATGAAATCTGTCCTGAGTATCTAAAGTCTCTGGATGTCGTGGGACTGTCTTGGCTAACACGTCTCTGCAGCATCGCGTGGCGGTCTGGGACGGTACCTCTGGGACAGTCAGACCGGGGTGCTGGTCCCTCTGTTTAAGAAGGGGGACTGGATGGTGTGTTCCAATCACAGAGGGATCATACTCCTCAGCCTCCCTGGTAAGGTCTACTCTAGTGACTGGTGAGGAGAACCCAACCGATAGTGGAACCTGGGATTCAGGAGGAGCAGTGTGGTTTTCCTCCGGGTCGTGGAACACTGGATCAGCTCCATACTCTCCATCGGGTGAAGTGGCTTTGATGAATTTGAGCACCTCCAAATCTGAGGCCATGGTTCTCTAGTCTCCAGTGGATGGGCAGTCCTTGCCCAAACGGAGGAGTTCAAGTATCTCAGGGGTCTTGTGAGGAAAGGATGGAGCGTGAGATTGACAGATCAGTGCAGCGCCTGCAGTGATGTGGACGCTCGGACTGTTGTGGTGCAGAAGGAGCGGAGTCAAAAGACAAAGCTCTCGATTTGCAGCTTAATCTACGTTCCCCCTCACCTGTGGTCATGTTTTGGGTAATGACTGAAAGGACAAAATCGCAGATACAAGCAGTGGCTGGGTGCTACCTCAGAGATAGGGTGAGAAGCTCAATCATACAGGGGGAGCTCGGAGTAGAGCCGCTACTACTACAAGCTGAGGTGGTTCATGCATCTGTTCTGTCCCATTGGGAGGAGGCCTGGTGGGACATGCCCAGGATAAGACCCAGGACACGATGGAGGGACTATGTCTCTCAGACTGCTGCCCCTGCGACCCAGTCCCAGATAAGCAGAAGAAATGGATAGACCGCACTCATGAGGACTGCACACGTTGGCTACTGGAGTCTGGTTTTAGTCTGTCGTAAAGACAACAACTAAGATACAAATCATATAAATATAAAAAATAGTCCCATAATACGACCAAAAACGCTACAGCCAAATAACCTATATGCAAATTCCTTTGGCCTAGTCTAGTTATCTTACTCTTTAACTAATGAGAAAAAGTCAGACTCTTATTGGTCGCTTGGTTGTTTGATTGTTTTATTGTTTGATTTTCTGTTGTGATTCTGGGTTTCACAAAAATAAAATGAATTGAACTGACACAGGGGTAAGTTTGATAGGTTAGGCTTGATGAGAGGGTCTTGCCATTTCCCCCGATGTACTCTAGGCTTACTATAGAAGGTGTTCTCCTTTAGTTTGCAAAAAAATAAAACACTAAAGTCTATCTGTCACTCTTTGCCTGAAAAACTCAGTTACACAATGCCAGTAACATCTACACTTTGACTAGTTAGTGCACTAGACATATAATGAGTGTTGCATCAGAAGAGGACCGGTCCCTCCCAGACTGGACCGGGTTCAGGCCTGGACCAGGACTGGTCCTCCTCACCCCCTCACCCCCCAGCCCCCACCCCCTTCATGTGACACACATCCCCAGCTCCTCAGTCGCAGCCTTGTGTAACTGAACCAGTCTGAGCCAGTTCACCATGTTGCCAAGAAACGAGCCCAGCACTCGTGTGCATCCGACTGTGTGTGTGTGTGTGTGTGTGCGTGCGTGCGTGCGTGTGTGCATGTGTGCGTGTGCATGTGCATGTGTGTGCGTGAAAGCGTGCACGTGTGGAAGGGTCAGCTCTTCTTTGTGCTTAAGATTACATAAGTGTTATAGTAGAACAAAGCAGACTGCAACCATCTCCACCCGAGCACATGTAGTCCTGGTTCAGTCAGTCCTGGTGTAGTCCTGGTTCAGTCAGTCCTGGTGTAGTCCTGGTTCAGTCAGTCCTGGTGTAGTCCTGGTTCAGACAGTCCTGGTGTAGTCCTGGTTCAGTCAGTCCTGGCGTAGTCCTGGTGCTGCTGAAGTTCTAGATACTTCTTGGCTCAGTCCTCAGTCCTGGTGTAGTCCTGGTGTAGTCCTGGGTCAGACAGTCCTGGTGTAGTCCTGGGTCAGGCTGTCCTGGTGTAGTCCTGGTGCTGTCCTGGTGCTGTCCTGGGTCAGACAGTCCTGGTGTTGTCCTGGTGCTGTCCTGGTGTAGTCCTGGGTCAGACAGTCCTGGTGTAGTCCTGGTGTAGTCCTGGTGTAGTCCTGGTGTAGTCCTGGGTCAGACAGTCCTGGTGTAGTCCTGGTGCAGTCCTGGTGCAGTCCTGGTGCAGTCCTGGTGCAGTCCTGGTGCAGTCCTGGTGCAGTCCTGGTGCAGTCCTGGTGCAGTCCTGGTGTAGTCCTGGTGTAGTCCTGGTGTAGTCCTGGCTCTGTCCTGGTGTAGTCCTGGTGTAGTCCTGGTGTAGTCCTGGTGTAGTCCTGGCTCTGTCCTGGTTCAGACCCGGACCACAGCCCACACAGCAGAGTCCTCTCAGAATAAAACTCATGTGATCAGACGTGTTATCACCTGTGACACTTCACCACAAACAACCGCTGTCATTTGCAACAGATTTCTTTGGATTCAGTTCACAGTTTAAACCCATCCAGAAACATGCCAAAAGACAGAAATTTGAACTGCTAAACTATAACCAACAATCATGTTTGTAGTGATCTCTACGGGATTAAAGCTTTTACAAAACATTATTTTGTAGTGTTAGTGAAGAATGATAAAAGTGCACTGAGAACAGACACAAATGTAATCATGATCTAGAGCTGGGGAAAATGACAAAACAATTATTTACGTTTTTTAGTTTCAAAATACTATTTTCCTTATTAATCAGCTGGGTGCAGTGATGACGATTTCCTTCTTCACACTGATCGATCTTGGTTTATTAAAAACAAACAAAAATGGGTGTCGATTAATTCCTCGAACATAAACAATACAAACTTTTAAATAACAAAAAAAATAGGCTGAACTCAGCTCCAAACCACATGCTTTCACTGACAGTTATTTTTATTGCAATTACAGGCCGAGATAAGAGTGTCCTTCTGGGTAATCAGCTACAGACGTCCAGCTTTTAATCAAACTTTCACCACAGCAGAGACAGAGTGGACAAACTACGGACAATGATTTGCCCACCGGCTAAAAAGTAAAAAGTAAGTGTCCAAACGGGTTAGAATGTGTGGTCCAGACACTGCACCGTTTTGGAAAAGAATCTGCTCTGATAAAGTGTTGCGAAAAGTAAGATTCTGTACATATTGTATACAACGTGGACTACTCATTTAACTAAAATGCAATTAAGATTATTTCAAATTCTGCTAAAATCTTTACAAATTTTACCCCAGTTTAACTTTTTAGAAAGTTTTTAATTTCACTTCCTGGTGATCACTCCTAAATGATGACGCCACACAAGGAAATGACCAACAAACCATAGTAGTTTCTTTTGTGTATATTATGCATAATCTTTGTCTCCCTAGTGTGATGTCATGAAATTGTTAACTCCCTGTGATTGTCAACATACTTTTCTCCACAAATCGCTGCCTGGTGGTTGGTGTAAAACTATAATTTATATTTATAAGAGGAATTAACACACTGAATAAAGTAAAATTAGAAAATCCTAAAAACCTGTCATACACACTTTAACATCTGAGGAATGACTGATATGTGAAGTGACAAATAGATACAAGAATAACACACATTTTGGAACATGTTTGTTCGAAACTACAGGGACAAGGTGATTTTTCAATAAAGATTTTTTTAGTCTTTGCAGAAGACGTTCTATTATCCAAGTTACTGAAGTCTATACGATTTAATAATTGTGTCAACTGCGATATATTGTGTCACTTTACTGTTCACAGACCTACTCCATGGCTGCTGTAGACAGGATCATTTCCTGTGTGAGTGTCCAAACGCAGAGGGCTCCACCAGCCATGAGGGGCCCCCAAAGCTGAATTTGCATTACTATAATCAAACAAGAGTGTGCTAACACTTTTAAAAATGATTTTCATGCCAAATAATGGTTAATTTAGTACTTTTAAAATCATGATCATACAGATACTGTTAATAGTACGGACTGATATAGGCCAGACCAACAAGAGAGCTCCTGCCACACGTGACTAGAATTGTAGGGAGTGCCATTACAGCAGGGAAGAAATGACGATAATGAACGAGCCTGAAATGTAGCTTTTGGAGTTTCTTTGTCATATGTTTAAATGAAGCCATAAATAACAATGCATCTTAAAGACTAATCATTTTTAAAGCTTTTAAAGAGAATAGATTACATTGTGCCCTAAATTAGCAAAATGGAGATGTTTGTGAGAAATACACTTTATTGTAAAACCCTGGACATGTAACGTTTACTGATATCGACAATTAAAATGATGTGATCTTGATAAAATAGTGAAAAAAAATGCTCTAACTCCCTAACTTTCTACCAGTGAGCCTTGAGGTTTTGCCAGGTGTGCCTTGAGAATTCATGGATTGGAATGAATAATTTACCATTTTAGAGTGTTCTGAGTCAACACTGCCAAATTTAAAGAAACAGCTGCAATGGCATAGACAATATCTGCAATTTAAATAACACGTTTTTATCATAAATGGTGTGATGTTTTATTAGGTTGTGTGCCGCGGAATATTTTCAACCAAAAAAGATTCATAAACACTGCTCTAACTAATGTGAAGCTCTTGTACATGACCATCTGATTCACTCCTGTCAGTGTAAAAACCCCGGAAAATCATTGGTTTAACTTTTATTAAACAGTAAATTATGTTTTTAAAAGGCATTTGTGATCATTTCTCTTCAAACTATTCTCTCTCTCTTAATTAAAAAATAATAGAATTGCCTATACACAATCTTAAACTTTCAATCATTCCCCAAAAGACAAAATTGCACTTGTATCTTGAAAATGTGAAAGTGGACTCACTACAGTCTGTTTAGTTGCAGAAATCCACTTCTCCTGAATTTGTGAATCCATAATTAGACCCATTACAGTTTGACCGTGTTTTCTGTACCGGCCTCATGGGAGCATCGTGTCCTGATGTGGCCTGGTCAGGACTCACACACTCAGGGTTACTATAGGTCAGACCGGGGTTAGGCCTGGATCAGACCTCGTTAAGTCGGGTTGGGTTCAGACCAGAAACGGGACAATAAGTAAGATTATTGTTTGTTGTGATAAAAATGGTAGAGACTGATTTTTATGGAACATGTTGTATAATTGTGATCATCTCCAACGAAGATTCAAATCCTGGGTCAGTCTTAACTCTGTCCTGGGTCAGTCTTGATTCTGTCCTGGTCCGGCCTTTTTCGGCTCTGTTCAGTCTTGATTCTGTCCTGGGTCAGTCTTGATTCTGTCCCGGGTCAGTCTTGATTCTGTCCCGGGTCAGTCTTTATTCTGTCCCGGGTCAGTCTTGATTCTGTCTCGGGTCAGTCTTGATTCTGTCCCGGGTCAGTCCCAGGTGAGTCTTTATTCTGTCCCGGGTCAGTCTTGATTCTGTCTCGGGTCAGTCTTGATTCTGTCCCGGGTCAGTCCCAGGTGAGTCTTGATTCTGTCCCGGGTCAGTCTTGATTCTGTCCCGGGTCAGTCTTGATTCTGTCCCGGGTCAGTCTTGATTCTGTCCCGGGTCAGTCTTGATTCTGTCCCGGGTCAGTCCCAGGTGAGTCTTGATTCTGTCCCGGGTCAGTCTTGTTTCGGCTCTGTTCAGTCTTGATTCTGTCCTGGGTCAGTCTTGATTCTGTCCCGGGTCAGTCTTTATTCTGTCCCGGGTCAGTCTTGATTCTGTCTCGGGTCAGTCTTGATTCTGTCCCGGGTCAGTCCCAGGTGAGTCTTTATTCTGTCCCGGGTCAGTCTTGATTCTGTCTCGGGTCAGTCTTGATTCTGTCCCGGGTCAGTCCCAGGTGAGTCTTGATTCTGTCCCGGGTCAGTCTTGATTCTGTCCCGGGTCAGTCTTGATTCTGTCCCGGGTCAGTCTTGATTCTGTCCCGGGTCAGTCTTGATTCTGTCCCGGGTCAGTCTTGATTCTGTCCCGGGTCAGTCCCAGGTGAGTCTTGATTCTGTCTTGTTTCAGCTCTTGTTTCAGCTCTGTTCAGTCTTGTTTCAGCTCTGTTCAGCCTTGTTTCTGTCCCGGGTCAGTCTTGGTTCTGTCCCGGGTCAGTCTTGATTCTGTCCCGGGTCAGTCTTGATTCTGTCCCGGGTCAGTCCCAGGTGAGTCTTGATTCTGTCTTGTTTCAGCTCTTGTTTCAGCTCTGTTCAGTCTTGTTTCAGCTCTGTTCAGCCTTGTTTCTGTCCCGGGTCAGTCTTGGTTCTGTCCCGGGTCAGTCTTGTTTCGGCTCTGTTCAGTCTTGATTCTGTCCTGGGTCAGTTTTGATTCTGTCCCGGGTCAGTCTTGATTCTGTCCCGGGTCAGTCTTGATTCTGTCCCGGGTCAGTCTTGATTCTGTCCCGGGTCAGTCTTGATTCTGTCCCGGGTCAGTCTTGGTTCTGTCCCGGGTCAGTCTTGGTTCTGTCCCGGGTCAGTCTTGGTTCTGTCCCGGGTCAGTCTTGGTTCTGTCCCGGGTCAGTCTTGTTTCGGCTCTGTTCGCTCCTGGTTCTTGCAGTTTCAGAAAAGCTCCTGTGGTCGAGGCGTTAAACACAGGAATGAGGTCAGATCCTGGGCACGCTCAAGAAGCACAGGGTCTCCACAGGGACACAGAGGGACACAGAGGAGAGACAGAGGAGAGACAGAGGAGAGACAGAGGAGAGACAGAGGAGAGACAGAGGAGAGACAGAGGAGAGACAGAGGAGAGACAGAGGAGAGACAGAGGAGAGACAGAGGAGAGACAGAGGGACACAGAGGAGAGACAGAGGAGAGACAGAGGGACACAGAGGAGAGACAGAAGAGAGACAGAGGGACACAGAGGAGAGACAGAGGAGAGACAGAGGGACACAGAGGAGAGACAGAAGAGAGACAGAGGGACACAGAGGAGAGACAGAGGAGAGACAGAGGAGAGACAGAGGAAGCGAGACAGAGGGACACAGAGGAGAGACAGAAGAAGAGAGACAGAGGGACACAGAGGAGGAGAGACAGAGGAGAGACAGAGGAGAGACAGAGGAAGCGAGACAGAGGGACACAGAGGAGAGACAGAGGGACACAGAGGGACACAGAGGAGAGACAGAGGAAGCGAGACAGAGGGACACAGAGGAGAGACAGAGGGACACAGAGGGACACAGAGGAGAGACAGAGGAAGCGAGACAGAGGGACACAGAGGAGAGACAGAAGAAGAGAGACAGAGGGACACAGAGGAGGAGAGACAGAGGAGAGACAGAGGAGAGACAGAGGAGAGACAGAGGAGAGACAGAGGAGAGACAGAGGAAGCGAGACAGAGGGACACAGAGGAGAGACAGAGGGACACAGAGGGACACAGAGGAGAGACAGAGGGACACAGAGGAGAGACAGAGGGACACAGAGGAGGAGAGACAGAGGGACACAGAGGAGGAGAGACAGAGGGGACACAGAGGAGGAGGAGAGACAGAGGGGACACAGAGGAGGAGAGACAGAGGGGACACAGAGGAGGAGAGACAGAGGGGACACAGAGGAGGAGAGACAGAGGGGACACAGAGGAGGAGAGACAGAGGGGACACAGAGGAGGAGAGACAGAGGGGACACAGAGGAGAGATAGAGGGACACAGAGGAGAGACAGAGGGACACAGAGGAGAGACAGAGGAGAGACAGAGGAGAGACAGAGGAGAGACAGAGGAGAGACAGGAGAGACAGAGGGACACAGAGGAGAGACAGAGGGACACAGAGGAGGAGAGACAGAGGGGACACAGAGGAGGAGAGACAGAGGGGACACAGAGGAGGAGAGACAGAGGGGACACAGAGGAGGAGAGACAGAGGGGACACAGAGGAGAGATAGAGGGACATAGAGGAGAGACAGAGGGACACAGAGGAGAGACAGAGGAGAGACAGAGGAGAGACAGAGGAGAGACAGAGGAGAGACAGAGGAGGAGAGACAGAGGAGAGACAGAGGGACACAGAGGAGGAGAGACAGAGGAGAGACAGAGGGACACAGAGGAGGAGAGACAGAGGAGAGACAGAGGGACACAGAGGAGGAGAGACAGAGGAGAGACAGAGGGACACAGAGGAGGAGAGACAGAGGAGAGACAGAGGGACACAGAGGAGAGACAGAGGGACACAGAGGAGAGACACAGAGGAGAGACAGAGGAGAGACAGAGGGACACAGAGGAGGAGAGACAGAGGAGAGACAGAGGGACACAGAGGAGGAGAGACAGAGGGACACATAATCTAACTCTTTTGGAGGATTGTATGATGTACAATCCATCACAAAAGTGTCATGACGTGTCTCTAAACGTCTGGGTTGAGAGTCATGTACGTTCCACAATGTTTTCCTTTCCTCTTAGACATAACTGCAATGTTTGAACGGTTTGTTGCTATGGTAACGGTCCCAATGTTGCATCAGTAGAAACTCCTGAATAGAAGTGACAGAGCATGTGGAGTGTCTCTGAGCTGGGCCTGGGGCTGAGGCTGACCTGGATCAGATCAGGGTGCATGTAACTCCTCCTCCTCTACATCTCTGCAGGCTCGTTTGGGCCGCCCCGGCCCCTGGACCGGCTCACTTTAGAGCGCTTAGAGCTGTTCATGATGCAGAGTAGAGCTGCATGATTTGGGGAAAGTATCTCATTGCAATTTTTCTGACCATTTGTGTTTAAATAATGGGATTCTGGTCAAAGTTGACATTTTAAACACGACCAGGAGAATTGACAAAAGACTAAAATATGAACTGACAAACTAATAAAAGAATTCCAAATGTTTTGTCGATTTCGATCACATTTTTGCCATTTGTATTGTGTTTTTGGTGGTTTAAGACACATTTCTGTTGCTTTTAGTCACATTTTTTATCTTTGTTGCATTTATGCCAATTATAATAATGATTTAGTCACTTTTAGTTGTGTTTTAGTATTTTAAAGCCGCGTTTTTGTCACTTGTTTTTTTTTGCCACAAAGGGGTCTGTTGTCCTGAGCCTGAGGGTCTTCGGGACCCAGAATCGGACCCTCTTCTTATTAATTTATATTAGAGGGGGGCCCATGTGAGGCTTCTTGTCCCGGGCCACCAAATTTCTGATGACGGCTTGTTTACAGGTATGTTTCTTGTTGCTTTTGATAAAGTTTTTGATGCTTTAAGTCACATTTTTGTCACTTGCAGTCAAGTTTTTAGTGCTTCATTGAAACTTCACAAAGATGTGTCAGGAAAAGCCTTCAGGAGGCGCAGGGGAATCTGTGCACAATGGAGGAGCTAAAGCATATGCTAATTAGTCTCATTTACATTTTGAAGTGGAAATAGAGGAATACGGTGGTCACCAAGTCCTATTTAATCATTTTTAGGCAGAATTAGTGGAAACTTTGACACTTTATTTGACTGAAATTGAAGAAATTTCAATAAACTTGGACCCAGAACTCCACGCAGTTGTCGTTGACCAGCAGGACAATACCTGTAGTGAATTTGAAGTGTCTACTATGAAGCATGTGTTTGACAGAGCCGTTTGAAATCAAGCAGTGGTTTTTATATCAAATACTGCTAAACTGTATTAATTTTATAAGTGCTGTCGCTTTGCCTGTGTACCCTTACATTGCTTCTTTTCATGTATGCTGGACAAAGAAAACTCTTTTAATACTCGCTTTAATTTGGACAATTACAATTAAAAGAGACGTGGTGAGGACGGAGAAAAACAGGAGGGCCTGAAGGTTAAACTACTCCAGATCATTTTCCACCTAATTTTGTTGCGATTCACCAGATTACACAAGATCTTGGCCCATTCCTCATCTCTACTGCTTTATTGTAGTCTATGCCTCTCTTTCTCTCAGTGTTCTCTCCCCTTTCACAGTCCTCCCTCTCTCCCTCCTCTGCCTGACACTCAACAGGAGCAGTTTCACAACATCTCCTCAGTCCTGTTTACATGCTCCTCCAGCTGCAGAGCGCCGCGCTTCCCCTGATGCTTCTGCAGACTTTACACAACCATCATTCAGAAAATATGACGTTATGGTAGATAAGCAAACCTGAGCAGCACAGACCAGGAGCAGAGCTGTTAAACGCTTTTCTTTACAGTTCTGCACATTTGCACTTCTGTAAATGAGTTCCAGACCTAATTACGCGCTGTTTACCGCTCGGCTTCATTTACATATTGCTACATTTCGTTGCATAAGCTCGCTGCCTGGACCCTCGCAGCCGCACACACGCGGTTTGGACCCTTTCAGATCCGGTTCTGACTGGATCTGTCCGCCTCTTTGGTTATAGATTACCCCCGCTGCACCGACACACCGCGGAGCCAGCGCACACACCGAGGATGTACGCGTCAGCACCGCGCACACGGCAGATCTGTGGCGGGGCGTCATGACAGTGCGCCCCGCGGAAGGCTGGGTGCAGAGCGGATAGAGAGAGTCACGTACCCGCGGAGTCCAGCGACGAGCGGCGGTCCCAGCGGCAGTGAGCGTCAGCGAGCGTCAGCGAGCGTCAGCGAGCGGCAGTGAGCGGCAGTGAGCGGCAGTGCTGGCGGTCCCAGTGTCTGCTCACAGCTCCAGTGTGCGCGCACAGCTGCGGCCTGGATCGACATCTAAGCTGACTCCGCCCACTGGGAGAGAGAGAGGGTGGGTTGGGGGTGGGGGCTTCTGGAGGACACGCCCACAATTGCCCAGGGCTCAGAAAAACATGATCAATGAGGTATCAATAAAGACTGGAAAGATCTAATAGAGAATCCTGTAAAACGGGCCAGAAAACTCATTGACTGAACAGTTTTAAGTTCTCACGTTTTCTAATTTTTACTTTCTTTGGTGGTACAGTTCATGTGGTACATATTTATCATCTTCCTATAGTCAATTTGCAGTTTGTGAAGAAAAATAGAACATATAAAAATAAAAACGACAACAAACAAACAGTCTGCATCACTGCAGATACTGCACCCACCTGTCAATCTCACGCTCCATCCTTCCCTCACTCCTCCACCTGAGACAAGGACTCTCCACAGGAGACAAGAGACCTTTTTCTGGTGGGGAACCATGGCCTCGGATTTGGAGGTCCTTATATTCATCCCAGCTGCTTCACACTCGGCTCAAACCGTCCCAGTGTGTGCTGCAGGTCCTGGTTTGGTGGAGCCATTGGGGCAACATAATCTGCATACAGCAGAGATGATCCTGTGGTCCCCAAACCGGACGCCCTCCAACTCCTAACAGCCTAGAAGTTCTGTCCATAAAAACAACGAACAGAAGCGGTGACAAAGAGCAGCCCTGGAGCACTTCATCATGAACTTACTGCAGCAACACAGCTCCTGCTCCGGTCATACAGGGACCAGACAGCCCTGAGCAAAGAGCCCTGCACCCCATACTCCTGAAGCAAAGATCCCCACGCAGTCTCCAGATCCACAAATCACATGTGACTTTGGCAAACTCCCATGAACCCTGGAGTGCCTGATCAGAATCAGAATCAGAATAGATTTATTGCCATTGTCAGTGATCAAAATTTGCTTCAACTAAGGTGCACCATAAAACAATGAATAAAATATTAGTAAAATATATAAAAGAGGCATGCAGAACAGAAAGAAGAATTAAAAAAGATAAAATAGAGTATATGCAGCATTGTACAGGTTGGACAGACAGCAGCGTAAATGTAGCAGTGCAACTAGACAGCTCTTTTATAAAGTGTTCATGAGTCAACAGCAGAGGGAGAGAAACTGTTCTTGTGGCGGGAGGTTCTGGTCCGGATGGACCGTAGCCTCCTGCCCGAGGGGAGGGGCTCAAATAGTCCATGTCCAGGTGAGAAGGGTCAGCTGTGATCCGACCTGCTCGTCCCCGAGTCCTGGAGACGTACAGGTCCTGGACAGATGGAAGGCTGCAGCCGATCACCTGGGCTGGGGAGGGCAGGGGTGGAGAGTATAGACCAATCTCTTTGTTAATAATGACTCACTGGGGCAGATTAACAGCTGTTCCCCTCGTTTTGAGCAAAGGACACATTTTTAGCCTTTTTTCTCTATGAAACCAAACCACACTGCTCCTTCTGAATCTGAGGTTCGACTATTGGTTGGATTCTCCTCTGTACCAGAGAAGCTGAGGATCCTCTTTTGTAGAAACACACCCTCTGCCCCCTTCTTAGACAGAAGGACCACCACCCTGGTCTCCCAGTCCAGAGGTACTGTCCCAGACCTCACGTGATGCTGCAGAGACATGTCAACCAAGCCAGTCCCATAACATCCACAGACTTAAGATACCCAGGACAGATCATCCACCCCTGAATGTCTGACTGATGGTCTGAGTGTCTGAGACTACACGACTGAAGGTCAGATGATACAACAATAAAGTGGATAATGGACCTCTCCAGGTGTCACTGCTGTTGTCCATGTGTCCCCCAGTAGAACAAAAAGGCCTGACCTGTCCTGACGTGACCCTCTCGTTCACTGTGCTGAGTGTGAAACTGAGCTTTGGTGCAATAACCTTTAACTTAAACAATGATAATTACACCTGCCCCATCTCCGTTCAATATTACAGGCCTCATGTCATCCAAAGCCCAGCATCACTCTGCCCTTTGACGTGCCACTATCCTCACAGTGAACCACATCGTGTCATGTGTGTGGCAGGATGTGGCAGGAGGCATGATGTGGCAGGATGACATGATGTGGCAGGATGACATGATGTGGCAGGATGACATGATGTGGCAGGATGACATGATGTGGCAGGATGACATGATGTGGCAGGATGACATGATGTGGCAGGATGACATGATGTGGCAGGATGACATGATGTGGCAGGATGACATGATGTGGCAGGATGACTGATGTGGCAGGATGACATGATGTGGCAGGATGACATGATGTGGCAGGATGACATGATGTGGCAGGATGACTGATGTGGCAGGAGGCATGATGTGGCAGGGTGACATGATGTGGCAGGATGACTGATGTGGCAGGATGACTGATGTGGCAGGATGACATGATGTGGCAGGATGACTGATGTGGCAGGATGACTGATGTGGCAGGATGACATGATGTGGCAGGATGACTGATGTGGCAGGATGACTGATGTGGCAGGATGACTGATGTGGCAGGATAGCATGATGTGGCAGGATGACATGATGTGGCAGGATGACATGATGTGGCAGGATGACATGATGTGGCAGGATGACATGATGTGGCAGGATGACATGATGTGGCAGGATGACATGATGTGGCAGGATGACATGATGTGGCAGGAGGCATGATGTGGCAGGATGACATGATGTGGCAGGATGACATGATGTGGCAGGATGACATGATGTGGCAGGATGACATGATGTGGCAGGATGACATGATGTTGCAGGATGACTGATGTGGCAGGAGGCATGATGTGGCAGGGTGACATGATGTGGCAGGATGACTGATGTGGCAGGATGACATGATGTGGCAGGATGACTGATGTGGCAGGAGGCATGATGTGGCAGGATGACTGATGTGGCAGGAGGCATGATGTGGCAGGGTGACATGATGTGGCAGGATGACTGATGTGGCAGGATGACATGATGTGGCAGGAGGCATGATGTGGCAGGAGGCATGATGTGGCAGGATGACATGATGTGGCAGGGTGACATGATGTGGCAGGATGACATGATGTGGCAGGATGACTGATGTGGCAGGATGACATGATGTGGCAGGATGACTGATGTGGCAGGATGACTGATGTGGCAGGATGACATGATGTGGCAGGATGACTGATGTGGCAGGATGACATGATGTGGCAGGATGACTGATGTGGCAGGATGACATGATGTGGCAGGATGACTGATGTGGCAGGATGACATGATGTGGCAGGATGACATGATGTGGCAGGATGACATGATGTGGCAGGATGACTGGTGTGACAGGATGACTGATGTGGCAGGATGACTGATGTGGCAGGATGACTGATGTGGCAGGAGGCATGATGTGGCAGGATGACATGATGTGGCAGGATGACATGATGTGGCAGGATGACATGATGTGGCAGGATGACATGATGTGGCAGGATGACTGATGTGGCAGGAGGCATGATGTGGCAGGGTGACATGATGTGGCAGGATGACTGATGTGGCAGGATGACATGATGTGGCAGGATGACTGATGTGGCAGGATGACATGATGTGGCAGGATGACATGATGTGGCAGGATGACATGATGTGGCAGGATGACATGATGTGGCAGGAGGCATGATGTGGCAGGAGGCATGATGTGGCAGGATGACTGATGTGGCAGGAGGCATGATGTGGCAGGATGACATGATGTGGCAGGATGACATGATGTGGCAGGGTGACATGATGTGGCAGGATGACATGATGTGGCAGGATGACTGATGTGGCAGGATGACATGATGTGGCAGGGTGACATGATGTGGCAGGATGACATGATGTGGCAGGGTGACATGATGTGGCAGGATGACATGATGTGGCAGAATGACATGGTGTGGCAGGATGGCTGATGTGGCAGGATGACATGATGTGGCAGGATGACATGATGTGGCAGGATGACATGATGTGGCAGGATGACTGATGTGGCAGGATGACATGATGTGGCAGGATGACATGATGTGGCAGGATTACTGATGTGGCAGGATGACATGATGTGGCAGGATGACTGATGTGGCAGGATGACATGATGTGGCAGGATGACTGATGTGGCAGGATGACATGATGTGGCAGGATGACTGATGTGGCAGGATGACTGATGTGGCAGGATGACATGATGTGGCAGGAGGCATGATGTGGCAGGATGACATGATGTGGCAGGATGACATGATGTGGCAGGATGACATGATGTGGCAGGATGACATGATGTGGCAGGATGACATGATGTGGCAGGATGACTGATGTGGCAGGATGACATGATGTGGCAGGATGACATGATGTGGCAGGATGACTGATGTGGCAGGATGACATGATGTGGCAGGATGACATGATGTGGCTGTATGACATGATGTGGCAGGATGACATGATGTGGCAGGATGACATGATGTGGCAGGGTGACATGATGTGGCAGGATGACTGATGTGGCAGGATGACTGATGTGGCTGTATGACATGATGTGGCAGGATGACATGATGTGGCAGGATGACTGATGTGGCAGGATGACATGATGTGGCAGGATGACTGAGGTGGCAGGATGACATGATGTGGCAGGATGACATGATGTGGCAGGATGACATGATGTGGCAGGATGACTGATGTGGCAGGACGTCCTGTGAAGGCTTGTGTGGAATGTGGCAGCACCTGTTCAGGCACCACTGTCTCATTTTGGATCTTGGCGCACAGGCCCTTCTTCTTTGATGGTTTACTTCTGCTGCAGGGACTGATTCAAATTCAGAAGAGACGCCACACTCAAAAGTACAAATTTTAATTTTAAAGCTATACACGTCACACTGAAAATGTATCTAGAAATCCACACGTCAAACACTTTCTAAATAGCAAACTGGTTTCAATCACACAAAAAGAAATCACATTAGTTATTAGTTATTCAAAATAATAAAAACAGTGCTTCAAAACCCTGACTTATTTAAATTAGAACACACATTTAAAAGGTGACTTTTCTGGTGGAGGGTCTGCCACCCGCTTGTCTCCATGGAAATGTTCCTGCTTTGCCTGGATGGTATGGTATTAAAATTATTCATCTTCATTCATTCATTATTTATGGATACGCTTTAAAATGTAATGCCATCAGAACATTAAACATTCCAGAATTGATAGAACTGATTAACTGACATCAGAGCTATTGTCAGATCTAAATGCAGTCCCATATTAAATGTGTTTAAGCAGCTCTGATATCACTCACATGTGTCTGAGGCTTTTACTTTGACAAAACCACCTTATATTTTGTGATATTCTGACGTTAATCACATTTTGTTCCACTTCACTTTTGCTCCATTCTGGTATTTAGAATATTTTTGTCTACTTTTGACTGACTTTTAAAGGGTCGATTCAGTGCAGGTGTTTTTTTATTTTTATTTTTTTGTTAATTGCCAATTGTTGGTTGACAAGACTGTTTTCAGACCCTCCACCAGAAATGTTACATAGTGAAGCTTTAAATTAGAAACAACAACAAGGATCCAAACACTGAAGATAGATCCTGTCTTCTTTCTACGCCACATTTCCTCTTTGTAACTTTTCCGACAGTCGCCTTCCTTTTCCTTTTGGTGTGAAAGGACAAACCACGGGGCGCACAGGAGCAGGAGTGGCCCCTGGGAGCCTGGAGTCGGCTTACGACACAGGAGCGAGCAGAGAAACCCGTCTGCTGCAAAAATACTGTCTAAAACATGCTCTCATGGCTTCATGGCTCATTTCAAAAGTCATTTCTTTTACAGCCCAATACTGTATTAAAACACTAGTGCATTTCTTAGATGACTAATTTGATTTAAAAATCTAAAAAAGCTGGATATAAAACCTTTTAAATATGAAACTATTAATAATTTAAAGGTGCACTTTGCAGCTCTTGTTTTGAGCAATAAAAATATATATAAATGATAATGCCATACTGCGGAACATTCCAGGCAACACAAGACAAGAAGGTGGCCAGGTTTTGCAGTGCACCTTTAGTTATACCTTATTTTTTATTTCTAAGTATTTAATTTAGTCTTACTGGTTTTATTGTAGGATTGGTAAAATAATCCATTTTATTCATGGATTGTCCAATAAACCTATATTTATGGAGCCAAAAAGGTCCATAAAGCTGAAAAAACAAACGTGGAATTGGGAAATCAATGTTTTAATGTTGAACTGTGAAAAGTAATGAATTGATCTCCAATCAATTTGACAAATATCTAGTTTTAAGGCGAGACACTACAGGCAAAACATTTTTTTTTTTTTCAGTTTTTTGTTTTTTGGTCAGTTTGCTCTCTCAACATATCGACTTTCATGTGGAAACAACAAACGCCTGCTCTTAAAGATGTTTTATTCTTCCATTGAATCCACTTCATCCATAGACTTCTCTGGGACATTGGAACCTCAAAGGAGGTTTTCTAAAAATACATTTTTCTCCCTCGGGACGTAAAGATCAGCTCCTACACCAAACTGAACAATCTGGGACTCAACAAGATTTTGATGAAACGTCCAGAAGGATTTTTTGACATCTAATTCTAAAAGTGATTTATTGAAGGTTTAAGTTTAAAAAATGTGGCGCAATTTAAATTTTTAGTACAATTTTCAGTCAAATCTAGTTTACTCAAAAACTAAATAAGAAATCCAAAATCCACTCAGTACATTGTTTTATAATTAATATGTGTCCAAAATGAACCAAGAAATTTAAACCTGGTTCCGTCCATTTTTCAGATTTAAATGTCCCAAATATGTGTATTTTTGGCCATTTTTACACATAAAAAGCCTTATTTCTACATGAAAACATGACAAACATGTAATATATTCTTTTCTTCCATTTACCGGTATGTGAGTAAACTACAGGAGAAGTTTACAATTGATCTTTAAATTTAAGATTGTTTCTTATTCACCTGCAGTGTCTCACCTTAAGTTTCTAATGTGTAGTATCTTCATGTTTCATATTTTTTCAAATTCAAACTTTTAGTCAGTTGCCACAGGAGGCGGTGGCCTGGTCTGTGTGCAGTTTGTACTTGGTTTGAAAAACAAACCTTTAAAAAGATGATCCGAAGGTGGAGAAAAACGTCTGAACTCCATAGATATCTGGTATATGTTAATCAAATATCAACATTTAAAAATCTATGGAAAGAAGTCAACTCTTCATCATCTTTTAAAACCCTGCTTGCTGGCCAATGTCGATACTGACACTGATGCTTCTCTTTATAATATTTCTCCCTCTCATAGTGTGAACCTGCCTGCTTCTACGTGCTTCATCAAGCAGATGAATCCTACATTCACTTCTCATTCACAGTATGGCACAGGGGTTTGAGGTTGGAGTCATTAGTATTCCCCTGTCACAGCTCCGAGCCCACAGTCCACACAGTCCAGAGGGAGAGGTGGTCAGCTGGGGTCAGGGGTCCGCCGGGCTCTGCTGCAGGCCGGGAGTGTACGAGGCAGACACCTTCCACAGCTCCTGCACACAAAAGAAGAAAAAAACTAAATGTAAGTCAGGCTGCAACCATCTACATCCAACAACAATCACCACTGCAGAGTTAAAAACCCCGTAGCATGGACTATATTTTATATTAAAGTCTATATGACTTGATTTTCTAATTCTGACTTAGTTTAGGTGGGAGGGCACCTGTGGTAAATATCTATCATAGTTTTAATTCTGTGAAGTTGCAGTGTGTGAAGAAATTATGATAAATAAAAGTTTAAAATGACAGGTAGCGCGGAGTTCTGAAACAGAATCCCTCTGTGACGTCATCAAAAAGCGACGTGCCATTGAAAATACAGCGACAATTTAAAGCAACCGGGACATTTTTATGACCGTTTAAAATCCTCATTCAACAAAATAAAGGTGTTATCAGGTATTATTATTTGTCAAGCTATAACTATTGTGTCATTTGTATGGATTTTGGCCCTTGTTTACAGTCAGGTTGCTAGGTAACAGTTGTGGAATTACCTCTAACTTTGTCATATTTGCTGCCCATGTTCAACCAGGAAGTAACATTATAAACATTACGAAAACTCGGAACAAAAAGACAAGATATTCAGTCAGATGTTAAATATAATGTTCACTGTGTTTAGTGAAGTGTGTAGTCAAACCTGTCATATATTAAATACCACCTTTTCCCCAGATTTGTGTGATTTTGTAATATCTTAGTAATAGATGTGTCCAAAAAGGTGTAGTAAAAAGACTGAAAAATACTGATGGTCTCTACGGTGGTGAGATAAATGGAGCATGTGCAGACTGTGTTTCCTGCTGTTGTCCGGTCTGGAGGATCTGTCTGTGGAGTAGGTCAACCTGACCAGCCATGACCTCAGTCACTCAGAGGCGGTACAGTCAATGATATGCACAAGATGATTTGCTGGAAGAACATTTCACACATGCGCAGATAATGGCACGTTTAAAGCTACTGCACACTGCTCTATATCGCCCTCTTGTGGTGCAGAGACGGTCAAAGTGAAGTCAAGAAGCTACAGGTGGCTTACACTGATGCACTCCTGGACAGAGCAGTCCACTCTGAGCTCTGGAGGAACTGCTGATCTGGACTGTAGTGTGGCTCGTGTGTTTTAAAGTGTTTTGTATGTCTGGAAGATTAATACTGACACTGATTTGACTGTTAAATGGCAAACATGGCCAATAAGGCAAGGCTTTTCAATGTTCAATGCTGATCCTTGAGGGAAAAAAGATTGGGGAGCACTGTAAAAACACATTTGTACATCAGCAGCTGGTGGCAAAAGGCTAAGGCAACAAACTTAAATTTTAACAAACCTTGAATTTACAGTTTGCCAGTTATAATCTGAAGATATAAACAAATAAATAAATAAATGTCTACTAGGCCTTTGTATCAAAATACAAAAAACAGACCTTCTGTTCTACAACAGTAAGGAAGGTTTTCCACAAGCTTTACATGACTCACATTGAGGGCTGCACGAGGTCGTAAATTAGTGCGATATGGGTGTCAAGTACTGCCATAATGATATTATTTCAATATTTTCCCTCATTTGCATTTATTTTAAAATTTGTTTTCCATGTATAAAGGATAACAATGAAGTACTCGACTCTTACATTAAATTGTAGAAGCTTAAGTACAAATATACACACATTGGAGACCTTTGGAGTGTTCAAACCTGAGTTACTTTTCTCTGCAAACAATAAAAATATATTACTCAGGCATTTTAAACATTTCAGACATTTTATTCACCTTCATTTATTTGTGTATGAAAAAAATGATGAGGATTTTGAAGCAAGAGCTTTAACAATTAAACACTTTAACATTCACTTGCCGTTTCTGTACATAAAAGGGTGTGTCTGATTGGTCAAAAGTAAAAACAAGCTCAGGTGCAAGAAACGCAAGATTAATGCATATAACCTTTTTAAATGATCACACATCTCTGCGATACCCATATCACAATAATGACAAGGGCGATAACGAGATTTTTGATATACTGTGCAGCCCTACTTACCGTACATTACTCTTTAAGATATTTAATACGTGCTGCAGTGTGACGTCACCTGTCACTGCAGAACATTAAAACTAATTTGCCAAGTTAAAAATGACCATCAATTACCAAATGGTGTGAACTGTCCCATGCTAAAGAATATATGTATTTTTAAAGAAATGGAATTGTATTTTTCTTTGGAAATAAAAAGTTGTCACAGAGCATGACATCAAACTGTTTAAAGTTTTGAGCTGTAGCTTAAAGGGGCTGTACCTGATTTTTACTGTTGTGAAACAGAAAACACAGTCCATGTTTCTGATTTTTTGCATATAATAAAGTCAAATCCAGTACAGATATATTGTAAGAGCATCTATTCGGGTGAAAATAAGACCACAGCTTTTACTCTGCCTCTGTTTATAGAAGGTTTTATCCTACAAGAGAGAAAGGACGTGCGCCATTAGCATGCTAATGTTTGTTAGCTTTACTCATGATGCTCTGGGCTCGTGAAAAGTGCAAATAAACTCATTGCAGTGAATATTAAGGATACTGGGACTGCATTAGGAAAATGAGGAATACATGTGACTGATGTGAAGACTTTAACATCAGCTGGTTCTGTTTTTCATTTATCAAAACAGTAAAAATCAAGTACAGGGTCTTTAAACCCTGAAGCCCAGAGTTTTCTTTTTTGTATATTTTTTTCATGTCATACCACAGGACACACGTTTGATTTAAGCAATATGTCTTTTTTACATTTAAAGTAAAGGTGTATTTTAAAGATTATATAGTCTTATCTTTATTCAAACACCTTTATAAATAAGAAAAGTGCAGGAATATTTTATTTTTAGTTAAAAATACAAAGAAATGAAACATAACTTCATTCCTAAAGTACTAAGTAAGTCATCCAAAGTGATAACTAGAAATAATGTGTTAATAATTTAAATGACCATTCATTTCAAACTGGTCTAAACCCCATAGTGTCTCGCTTAAGCCCTGGACGAGTGTAAAAGCCCGTGCTCCTCACCAGCTGCTCCACACACTCGTACATGAGGCTCTGGGGGAAGCTGGGGGCCACTCTCTGGGCGCTGAAGCTGTGGGGCCCCTGCAGGTCCTGGAGCTGCTGCAGACAGTGGTGGAAGTGCTGATAGGCCTCGCAGCACACCTCCATGTGGCGCAGGGTGAAGTTCAGCCTGACAAAGCAACCACACGACACAGGTTCAATCAGACCCAATTTAAGATAAAAAAAAAAAATTGGATCACGCCTTTGTAACTTTGTACTGACTCAAACTGAATTCACTTGTTTTCATCCACAATCCACACTTTCTCTGAGCTCTGTCCAATCAGCGCAGGCGAGCCAGGGATGTTATTTGAGTTTGTGTTGTGAAAGAAGCAGAGACAGAAGTGACACAGAGGTGCACTGGCTCGATTGGGACTGGGCTGTGCTCAGTAATTCTACAATTTCAAATGTAACTAATTCCAAGTACATGCTAAATGTGTACTCAAAGTGCATGTCTGATTACAGTAATGTGAGGATTTGTGATGTGTTACTCTCCACCATTGGTGATGATTTATGAACTTAACGGCTCAGGAGACCTCAGAGCTCTATCTTTGATGTCAAAAATCTGGGAAATTGTAAAGTGGGTGTTTTTGTGAGGCTCAGAGAAGACGAGCTTAAAACAGGATTAACAAAACACAAATCCAGCCATGTTTTTGATGAGGGAACAATCTTAGAACATGGTATAAAGAGAGAAAGTCAACTTTATAATATGCATCCTTGAATAGATTTTATAACTTTCTTTCAAAGCTATGATGTACTAAAGGGTGTAACAGAACAAACAATTAACTCTGTTCTGTTGCCAATGACACGGATGCTTCTTCTTTTTTTGACTTTAAAATATGAGTAAGAAAACATAACCAATAACTGATAAGAGTGATAAAGAATCCTGGACAGATTCACTTTTGACTGCACATAAAGACTATGGCCTCTGCTCGTACGTTTGAAGCAGACTAAGATTCAAGGAATGTGCAATCAAAACTGCACATCGGTCGAGTGAAATGCTCGATTAAAACAGAACTTAAAGACTGTGAAAAGCTGATAATGCAGTGACTAAAGCGGCCCTGTTATTGTATCACTGTTGTCTTTTGGTTCTCTTTATTTCTTATCTAAGAATAAGAGCTGCTGGGCCTTTTGAAAGCGTGTTTGCAGGATCCAGGAGTGTCTTGTCATGTGTGCACTACCTCTTCTCGATGGAGATGTAGATGTCACACGTGTGGTTGAAGCTGGAGCAGAGCAGGTACAGAGTCCTGAAGAAGGCGTCTGTCAGGTCGTCATCGTACACAACTGAGGAGGAGAGGCCTCGTCACATCTCACACTGACACCTTAGACATGAATGGACGGATGCTACGGCTATGACGTGTCTTCCCTTGGCTTTTGTGGGATTGAACAGGTACATGCACCACCCAGAGGGCTGAACACGACCGCGCACCAAAAAGTATCTAAGCCTATTGGATTTTTAGTTGACCAACTCTCAGCGGAGGCTTAAATTATGAACTACTATTTCATTTAATGTTATAATAATTAATAAATAATAAAATATATTTTTAATAAATCATTTTCTATGGTTCTCCTCCCTCGGAGACATAAGGAAGGCTCAACACAAACAACACTATTGTTGCACTATTGCTTACTTTATTATTACTTCTTAAATGTTCATAATATCCTTAAAATTATTGTAATTATTATTCATCAATTATTTAATTTTTTATGAATGGTAAATGATATAAAACAGTTTATCCACTTTTACTGTGGTTAATTGGGGTCTAATTGTGAATGGGTTCTGTTCATGTTTGTGATTGGTTGATGACTTCATGGGGGCAGTTCTTTAACTTGTACAGGGGGAGCAGAAGGGGCCGTCCTCACACATTGTCAGTGAAATGTTTGTGAATTTCACTGACAATGGCAATAAACCGCTTTCTGATTCTGATTGTGAAGAAGGCCAGAGGGACCGAATAGCTGTATCAATAAATTCATGAAGAGTGAGACTGTGTGCTGGGGCTTTCAAATGGATGCTCTGGTGAAAGACAGAAAATCCTTGAAAGACTTAGTTGTATAATTGCATTGGCCAATTTATTCTTGTAAATCAGAAACTGCAGATGGAAATGAGCCAGCATCTCTTTTCTTGAGCATAATGTGTTGCCGCTTCAATAAATAAATAAATAAACTAAACTAACATTGAAATATGAAAATCCTTACAACAATATTGTGGACATTTACCATATGTTGCATGGTAAAGAGGGTATTCCATCAAAGTAGCTTAACTAGTCCAGGCTTATCCTGAAATCCTGGGCTGAAAGCCGTTCCATGAAAGAAATAATCCTGGGTCAGAAGCCAGTTTGAGCTGTGTTTTGTGCTGCTTCAGGTGAAACTGGGAAGGCCCGATCAATGGAGCAACGAAACCACCGAGAATGAGCTCAAGAGGTCCAGTCGTGGTGTTTTTTATGATCTAAACTAAACGAGAGAGGAGCCAGAGCCACAGGATTTTCAGTTCATTCTGATTAGAGGAGCGAGAGGACCCTGCATCCTCTGCTCTCCTGCTCGCTCTGCGGTCTTATTTATCACAGTAGCCTAAGGTCATTCTGTGTGGAGCTGTGCCTGCTGCACATAAAAATAACATTATAATGGAACTCTTTACATGTAACAAGAAATGGCCACTCAAATCTGTGTGCATGTGATCTGACAGGGAGAGAGGCGCTGATGAAGGAGAACAGACAGAAGTGACCAACAAACAGCGTCTACAGCTCATCCTCTGCCAGCAAAACATGTGCAGAGCAGAGTAAAGACTGTGGAAGGATGTAAAAAAATCGAAACAAAAAAAAATTAAATAAAACATAAATACATTCTAGTTGAAAATTGTGACTGATCAATAAATATGAGTAAGATTTTTTCCCATGTTGCCCAACCCTAGAAATGATAGAAGTAGATATTACATTTTAAAGAAAAATCATATTGCTATACTTCCACAATAAAAACTGTAGACGATTTAGAAATGATTACTTTGGAGTGGTGTTTAGACCAGGTTTGGTTCTGGATTGGCCCTGGTTTAGACCTGGTTTAGTTCATGATTAGTTCTGGACTGGCCATAGTTAGGTCAAGCTTTAGTCATCTTTACTAAGACGTACTTTGTTTCTGAGTAGTATTACACTAAACCCCAACACAATATTTTCCATCAAACAGTTAAAAAAGTGCATCCAGTGTGCACAGAGAGAGAGAAATGTTGCTAGCAGGTTGAAGCTTTTTACTTTGGATTACACTCACTACAGCTTCTTCTGTCTCATGTCTTTAAACTGACTTCAGTTTTCCTTTTTACTCTTTCTTTTATCTGTTCATTCTTTACACTTTTGTCACGCTGATGGGCTCTGGGCCAATAGTGGTGGTTTGGTACAATCAGATGTTGTATTTTGTCTTTAGAGGAGCAGACTGTGTTGGCAGGACACTGACCATCAGCGGCGATGATGACCGTGGTGTTGTCGTACAGGTCGGCCACCTCGTCCTCACTCCAGCTGAACTCCTCCTCGGGATCTGCACCACACACACACACACACACACACACACACACGCACACGCACACACGCACACACACGCAGACATACACTTTAAACACTCGTATTACATTGTTAAACACATCTTTGGAGCTTTTAATTCTCTTCTAATGTAGTTTCCACCTATAAAAACACACCTGGGGCTGTGTTTCATTTACACCCGTTTGAGTAACCCCTCCGTGTCATGCAGAGATCTGTATTTTCAATATTTAAAACCTGCACTAAACCTTTTTCAAGACTTTTATGTTCATTTCAAAAGTTTCAGCTTAAGTTATGATTTATTTACTCAATGAAACTATATTATTTTACTTTTCTGGCACATTGTTTTAAACCAATTTATTTGCTAAAGGGTAGAGACCCAGACGCTGCAGGTAAACAGGGAAAAAAAACAACTTAAATTTAGAGCTATCAATTTGACGCGCTTCTGTAGTTTACTGACATACTGTAAATGCAAGAAAAATGCAAACTGTTTCATAATGTAATGTTTGTATATGTATTTGTATAAAAAATGCACAGATTTGAGGCATATTAATTATATATAAAGTATATATATGTATATGTATATATATAGATAGAGCCAGATTTAAATGCCTTGCTCCATCTAACTGTTTTTTTAAAATTTCTTATTTAAAACTTAAATAAATCAGAACTGAACAAATCCTTCTGCACGATCTGTCAAATCTTGATCTTGTTCAGTCCGAGGTTGTCTCTGTTTTCTCCAAATGCTTTTCTCCAAATTGGAGAAAACAGCTAATGTCCCAGATGGAGATTGGATGGTTTTACCTGTAGAGTCTCAATCCTTTGGCAATTTTATTTTGTTAATTTAATACAGATGGTGGGAAGCTAAAATTTATATTGTTACAATTAGATTTTTGTTTTAATACAATGAGTTGTTACATCTAGTCATTGAGAGAAATTATCAGGTTCAACATTTGTGTATTTATTTTTGAGATATTTCATGGGAAAGTCCAATGCATTCAATAGGGAAAAGTGGCTCTTGCTCTCTCTGAGGTTATAACCTCAAATTCTAGAACGTGAACACAACCTACCGTATATGCAGATTACTCCATTATCTGTGAATGAAACAGCTACATGTGGAAGGACACAAAGGACAGAGGAAAGCACTGATCCTGGACTCTAGCCTGACCGTTCTCTCAGACCTGAGCCATGACGAGGCCGGTGCTGTGTGCTGTACCTGTGCAGAGGTCACGCTGAAGCCAGTCCAACTTCCTCACAATCACCTCTCCTCCTGAGGACACACAAACACGAGCATTAACACCTGAGAAGACTGGAATCTGAACTGTCCCATGAGTCTCGCCTGTTGAGGATGTTACAGCATTCACATGCAGTAAATAAGCCTATGATTGGACCCTCCCAAAACTGGACAGTTGTCTGATCTAAGGTCTGGTTCTAGACCCTCCTGTGTTCCAACAGAAAGACTGGGTCGCCAGGCAATTGATTTCATAAAGAAGGTCACATGGAATGGTGATCTATAGACATTTACAGTGTTTGTAACATAACACCTGCATTCCATTTTCTGGTTCAAGTTAGCAATAGCACTGATGTATTTTCAGTGGGGGAGTTAGCGTTAGCCTCCAAACATCACAAACTATGAAACACCAGGGCTGTTTTGTTGTCTGAAAACAGAGTGGTTTGTGCTTGTGCTTGAGTAAGCACATGTGATTAACAGAGAAAATATTACCATGTGTAGCACTGTTGCACTGTTTTGTGTTGATCGTTACAGTTAACCATTAGCACTACAATAAGCATACATGCTAAAAACTGCATCGAAAAAAAATCTGAAATTTAATTTGGACAATAATGCATCAAAAACATTACAGGGCACAACAGTTTGACAAGAACATTTTTGTTTGTTTCACCAAGCACCACAAATCCTACAGTATGAAGAGAACTTTGGGAGATAGAGTTGAAGTTAGATATTGGAAAATGTACTGGAAAATGATGAGCATATAAACAGCAACATGTAGTGCTTACATAAGTACCAGGCTGTGTGTACATCTAATGTAAACACATCACTCCTGGGAGGGTCTGTTAAACAATGTGAGTGAGAAATGTGTTCACTATTGTCTGGTCACAATCCTATGTTTCTTCTCACAATCATCACACCATTAGTTTGAGATTGTAACATGCCTCATCAGGAACACAGTTTAAAGGACAAATATTAGGCATTATTTGAACTGTTATTAGCCTTTAAACATGCTCTTGAGTATTATTACTTTGACATCTCATGTTTTAACTATTTAACTGTTATAACTTTGTCACTGTCTTGGGAAATGCCAGAGTAACTTAGCTTTGGCTCCATCTACTGGCTGCAGAAAGAATTACACAAATTTTAAAATACTGGTTTGTAATGCTAGCCATGTTGAGTAGTCACGCAGTTTTAGTTCCTCTGCTGTTTTTCTTTCCTCTGAGGGGCCCTCTGCACTGGGAGTGGTGGTGGTCGGCTGTGGCTGCGGTGGCCTGGCTCATGGGCCCTGGCTCATGGGCCCCTGGTGTGTGCCTCATCTCTCCTCTGGGGCCTGTGCTCCTGGTGCAGACGGCACCTCTGATGGTGCTTCTTCAACTGTTCTCAGCCTCCTGTATTTAGAGTGTGTGTGAGTGAGTGAGTGCGTGTGTGAGTGCGTGCATGCATGCGTGGGAGTGAGACTCTGTGTGGGTGGGTTGTTTGGTTGTGTGGGTTGGGCGGTGGTGGGTGGAGGTTGGGTGGAATGTGGGCATGTTGTGGGAGTGCACTATAAAGCAATTTGTGTTACATTTTTATGTATGAAAAATACTTTATAAAGTTTGATTGATTGATTGATAATGATCATGATTAGACATTAGGCAGGCATGCTCAGAGCGAGTCTGAAGATGATTTATGACTTAAAAACAGGGCGGTAGATTCTTGGAGCCAAATCACACATCGAAAAAACGTCACACATCGAGGAGATTCAGAATGGCGTGTTTTTGACAGGAGAGGATTTTCAAACCACAAACCATCAAACTTACAAACCCCAAGTATGTTTTTGATGAGGGACAATGTTAGAACAAGGTAAAAGCTCAAAAAAGTCAATTTGCATAGTATTTATGTTTTAAGTTACAATGTAAATCAGAGTGAGGGCAGTGTTCTCACCGCTGCGCTCTGTCACACGTTTGTTCAGAGACACGTTGCTTCTGCACATGCTCAGTAGGTCCTCTCCCACATCTGCACAGAGCACACAGTTGACGTTCAGAGGTCAGAGGTCAGCAGTAGGACACGGGAGGGTGGGGGGCAGACTGACCAGTGCAGTAGACTCTCTTTGCCACAGACGCTGTGAGGATGCTGGTCAGACCGGTCCCTGCTCCCAGCTCCAGCACCGTGGCCCCTCTGAAGGCCCCGGGCTCCGACAGGATGAAGTCTGCAAGCAGAAGGGCGCCGCGCCACACCTGCACACGCACACACACACATACGCACACACGCATACGCACACACACATACGCACACACACATGCGCCGCCAAGACACGCGCACATCGCACACGCGACACGCGACACGCGACACGCGACACGCGCACGCGACGCACGCACACGCACCGCACGCACACGCGACGCACGCGACGCACGCGCGCGCGCGCGCGCACGCACGCACGCACGCACACACACACACACACACACACACACACACACACACACACACACACACACACACACACACACACACACACACACACACACACACACACACACACACACACACACACACACACACACACACACACACACACACACACACACACACACACACACGTTACATTTCAGATCTTAAATTGCCAATACCAGCTATTTTCTAGTCTTCTCAGTCTTGGGACGGGAAAGTTTTTTACGCGTAGCTCAGAAATTAGGGCAGAACAACTTTTACTTGTTCTCCATATATACACTCACGATCCTTGTATAAAGGCTGTACCTGCTGTATTTTTTTTTCATGTAATAAAGTACAAATTGTACAGATATATTGTAAAAGCAGATCTTGGAACGAGATCACTGTGTGCTGTCGGCATATGATTATAGAGGGTTTTATCCTTCATAAAACAGGAAGTCCACTGTTTGAACAAAAATGTTTGTTGACTTGATCGCGACGGTAAACTTTGCTCTGAACTCTGAACGTTGCAAAAAGTACTGATAAATTCAGTAAGGAATGAGGAATACATTTGGGCTGCAGCTTATAGTTAAAACTACATTGACTAGACTAAATTAGTTCTGTTTTTCAACAAAAAACAGCTGATTTTCCCTAAAACACCCGACTAAAATGAGCCCCAATTCAAGCTGAAGCAGTTCTTGAACCTTTTGGAGCACAAACAAATATCTGGACCCTCTGTGAAGCTGAGACAGTAGTTTTGACCTCTGATGTCTGATTTGCACTAATTAAATCAGACATCAGATCAGGTGTCGCAAGCTCTGCACAGAGGAATATCACAGAATATCATCAGATTTCATTCATTCATTCATTCATTTTCTACCGCTTATTCCCGTTAGGGGTCGCGGGTGACTGGAGCCTATCCCAGTGACTTTGGGCCTTAGGCGGGGTACACCCTGGACAGGGGCCAACTCGTCGCAGGGCTGACACAGAGACAGAGACAAGGACAGACAACCATTCACTCTCACATTCATACACTACGGGCAATTTAGAGTTTTCCAATTAACCTGAACACAGTCATGTCTTTGGACGGTGGGAGGAGCCGGAGAACCCCGAGAGAACCCACGGTAACACGGGGAGGACATGCAGACACCCAGAGAGATTGTGTGATGTTATATAAGAGGACTAACTCTGCTGTTGGACATTCTGACTGGCAGACAGCAGACTGAGGATTTGTTTTTTCTTTGTGTGTTTGAAGAAGAAATTCTTCCAGTAATGAATGGTTGATTTGACTGATAATAATTGGGTTATAGCTTTCTTTCGTATTATACCTTCCCAGGAGCCTTGATATCAGATGGTGGACAAAATGGAATAAATGCAGAAAATGTCAGTACAGGTATGGCAGGATTTTAAAGGGTTTTGGTGGTAAAAATCAGGTAAAGCACCTTTAAGCTGTAAATGGTGAACTGTCAATGCTGAGATGTCCAAATGTAATTCAAAGAGCCTAAATAATGACATGTAAAAAACAAAACCTGAAAATATGTATTGTACACACAGTAGATGGTTCTACGTGCCCATGTACAAAATTATGTACAGTTTTTTAGTCAACGCAATGCAGTTAAAGATGTGGACTAAATGTTACATTAAAAAATGAGAAATAACATGTGATAAATGTGAGATTTCTTCAGTGTTGTGGATCATTTTACAGCGGTGCCAGGGGGCAAAGCACCACCACCACAAAGTCCACAGGTAAAGTGTGATAAGAAAACGCCTGTATAACCCTCCCCTTGGTTCACAGACACATGGATCCCTAATACGGACCATTAGAACTATCAGTGGTGTGAAATTTGAAAAGGCCATATACATCTACATCTACAGGGAGTAAAAACTGACGCCGATCACTTTTAAATTTTAAAATCAATTTAAAAATATGATTGACTGTCTTAATGGCATGGCACCTTCCTATTTATGTGAACTTCTCCAGCCCCCTGTCCCATCCAGAGCTCTGGTCTCTGGATGTCCACAGGACTTTGTTTTGCTTTGTTGTTCAGCATTTGGTAAGCTTTGGCTGTTTCAAGTGTCCTCAATCAGAGTTGATCATTTTATCCAGTCAGAAAGGTTGCTGGATGAGAATAATGAGTGAACAACATCCTGTGACTAACCCAGACAGTAGTTTCTCTGTCCTCGCCTGAAAGTGTTCTGGCAGCAGAAGTAATCCAGACTGCTTTGGATGCTGGTTATTTATTGACATTACTTTTATTGACCTTTATTATACCAGGAAAGTCCCACTGGTATTTAGATTCTCTTCATCAGGGACGTCCAGGCCCCCGAGGGGAGGAACCAGGCCCCAGGGGGAGGGGGAGGGTTGGACAGTGGATAAAGGTAACTCACCTGTTTTCCCACGTCCTCCAGCTGAGTGGCCATGGTGTGTTCTGTCAGGAGAGGGCACGTTTTAGGATTGATGAAGACAACAAGAACATGATGAAAACTACAAATGTAAAAGTAGCCTTAAAAAAAATTAAATAAATAAAAATAAATAAATAAAATACACAATTTGGACATGAAAATATAAATTGTTACTCGATAATGAAGCTGCCTGGTGAATTGGTATTCCACCCAAATTACCCATAAAATGGAATCTGCTTTGATATTTAAAAAAGAAAAAGAAAAAACCTTCTGATTTCACTTGAATAAACACATGACAATGAAAAGAAAATAAGTGGGTTCGAAAGCTACATTTTTCATAATAATTTTTAGCAGTACATTTGTATTTTTGACAAGATGATTATTCCACAATCAGGGCAATGTTAGGATTAGGATTAGGTTTAAGAACAGTTCATTTGGTTAAAATGAGGGCTTTTGGACATGAAGCGCTCGACCCGCCCCGCAACGAACATGTCCAACATTTAGAGAGTCCCTTTTCACCCCTTTTAACCACAAAAATACTTCAACAATTGTAGCTTTTCTGTTCAAAAATAGTGCCCACCCATAGAGGCCCATAAATGTCAAGGACAGCCAGTAGGTCCATTTTTATTATAGTTTTATCCTCACCAATTCTAATAACATCTGCAGAGCCAGTGTCAGTGCAAGTGTCGTCCTCTGCAGAGTCCTCGGGGTCCTGGGGGTCAGTCTGACTCAGGAGCACTGGACACACCTCGTCTCGTCCACATCTCCTGGGCCTGGACAGAGGACAGACAAGAATGTCCAACTCTACAGCTTCAAAACACTGTATCAAAACAAAGATTTAAAAAAATAAAGGAAAACAATCACAGGTGTCTGAAGCTCTAAACCCTGTTCTGAGGTGAGCATGGAAGTGTGGTGTGAGGTCTTAAGTACATCCTTGAGTGAGAGATGTTGGAGTCTGTTTTCAATGACAGATGACTAATTCTCCTCTGTTTCCTCTGAGGCACTGAGACAAACCTGATTGATGGCTGTGTCTGAGTTTGGCCTGAGACGCAGTGGAGGAGGTGACCAGAGAGGCTCTGTAGAGAACCAGGCTGTATCCCAGGTTATCACCCATCGACATCTATTGGATTTCTTTCTACTTCATCCCTTCAGCACTGCTCTCTGCAGTCATCCGGTATTCATAGAATCATAGTTACATTCACCACTTTGGTTATTTGAATATATGGTGAACATTTCGTGTCAGTGCCACCATTCAAAATATATCTACTGAGAAAAATGGAAACACATCCAGTACCTTTTAAGCTGCTCTATGTGCGACCATGTGGCTTTCAGTCGACAAAAGAACGACTGGATTAGTGTGACGGCTGAGCAGGCAGAGAGCACAAGGACAATTGTGTGAAAACTAAACAAAAGAAGGGGCGCAGTGAAGCTGTACAGTCTTTTACAACACAGAATTAAATCTGATTTCAATGACCCACGTAGAGCTAAATCCCAGTTTTCTGGTGGAGGATCCACCACCTGACAGCGCTCTGGTCTTGTTGTTCTCCTGATGAAGACCAGCAGGATGACTGACATTGACACTCAGGTCCATTGAGACATGTCATAACTAATAAAGGCATTTAAATTTGAGAGAGTGCCTTGTTTTTGGTACATTGTGCGTTGTCTGGAATGTTGGCAGCATTAAACATATCTATCTTTTGAAAAAAACATGTGACATCACAATAGTTTAAATTTAAGTCAGCTCTATCAGTACAAATAAACAAAGTTTAATTACATTTACAGTCGCTTCAGAAAGTGATGGCATTATTCAAGACGTGGTTTTCATTTGAAAGGCACTAGACTGTATTGAGGAAGTAATGCACAAGAAAAAAATAAACCACTACAACGCTGTGTTTGGTTCATCTTCCACGAATGCATCTCACAAACATCTGACATATGGAGTTTAGAAATACTGTAAATAGTTATGCAGAAGTTCAGTACCTGCGTCGTGTTAGCTCGAAGTCCCCGTCCTCGTCCAGCAGTAGGCTCTGGTCCTTTGGGGACTCTGCACTGCTCGGGGCTCCTCCGCTGCCACGCTCCTCTGGGTGGTCCCTAACAGGACTGTCCTGCTCCTCGGTCTGGTCCTGGACTTGGTCTTGAGACAGGATTCGGAACTTGGATATGAACACTGGAGACGTAACAAGACAAGATTATATACAGATACACTGCAGCGCTGACAATGCACACATTAGCATAGACTCAAATCTCAAGAAAAAATATTAAATGCATTTAAACAACAGGTTTTCACGAGCCTATGATCAATCTGAGCATTCAGGGTCCTTTTTATGGGCTTGATTCAGCAAAATAGTGAGTGCAACTAACTGAAAAACAGCTGGCTAATGCTAGCTTGTGATGTTACTTTAGACGGGCTTGTTTAACAGCACAACCAGTGTCTCAAAAGTGTCTCTTGACCATCTCCCAGTTAATTATAGTTGACAAGTTGTTAATAACCAGCTGGAATAGCACTTCAGTGCATTTTTCAAGTTGGAAGTGGGAAAAGTAGTAGTTATCAGTTGCTTGGAACAAACCATTAGACAAACATGTTCTGGCGCGCTTGTATAGGTTGCTTACACATGACATCACAACATTTTTATTGGCCAATACGCTCTGTGCACGAAATTTCAGTTGGCTATTTATTTGTTACAATGGCTATCGCATTGTACTACTTAGTACTTCCTGTCCAATTCTATCTCTATGGGGTTTTTGCAGAGTCACAAAAATGAATAGTCTTCTTTTAAAGGTGCACTATGTAACTTTTCTAGTGGAGGGTCCATCATCTGCTTGTCTCATGGAGATGTTCCATAGTATGGCAAGCCCACTCACAGAATATATCTTTTTTAACTTTATTTTTTTCTGTAATTGTACAAATGATAAACACGTATAATTCTATACTGTGAAACATTCAAGACTAGAACTAGAATCTCCATGGCGAAAAGCAAGAGTATGACATACAGGTCACGTAGTCCACCTTAAGTATAACAACAACAAAACAGAATCCCAGTATGTGTGGGAAAGCTGCAGAGGCTGGAGCGTACCTGGTTGTCCCGTGCGGTTGAGCCGGGTCATGAGGCGACGTGCACGGGGCTGGAGCATGTGCACGTCCGACAGCACAGTGTCATGGTGGAAGGTCACACTGTCCATTCTGTCTCCACACTGAACAGGACAGGAGCAGGACAGGAGCAGACAGGAGGAGGACAGGAGGAGGGCAGGAGGAGGGCAGGAGGAGGGCAGGAGGAGGGCAGGAGGAGGACAGGAGGAGGACAGGAGGAGGGCGGGAAGAGGGCAGGAGCAGGACAGGAGGAGGGCAGGAAGAGGGCAGGAGCAGGACAGGAGGAGGGCAGGAGGAGGGCCGGAGCAGACAGGAGCAGGACAGGAGGAGGGCAGGAGGAAGGCCAGAGCAGACAGGAGCAGGACAGGAGGAGGGCAGGAGCAAGACAGGAGGAGGACAGGAGCAGGACAGGAGCAGGACAGGAGGAGGGCAGGAGCAAGACAGGAGGAGGACAGGAGGAGGACAGGAGCAGGACAGGAGCAGGACAGGAGCAGGACAGGAGGAGGGCAGAAGCAAGACAGGAGGAGGACAGGAAGAGGGCAGGAGCAGCACAGGAGGAGGGCAGGGGGAGGGCAGGAGCAGGACAGGAGCAGGGGAGGAGCAGGACAGGAGGAGGACAGGAGGAGGGCAGAAGCAAGACAGGAGGAGGACAGGAAGAGGGCAGGAGCAGGACAGGAGGAGGGCAGGGGGAGGGCAGGAGCGGGACAAGAGGAGGGCAAGAGGAGGGCAGGAGCAGGACAGAGACAGGAGCAGGACAGGTGTAGGACAGGAGCAGGACAGGAGCAGGACAAGAGCAGGACAGGTGCATGACAGGAGCAGAGCAGGTGCAGGACAGGTGCAGACCGATGCAGGACAGGTGCAGTCAGGTGCATGACAGGAGCAGAGCAGGTGCAGGACAGGTGCAGACCGATGCAGGACAGGTGCAGTCAGGTGCAGGACAGATGCAGAAAGGTGCAGGACAGGTGCAGACAGATGCAGGACAGGGGCAGACAGGTGCAGGACAGGTGCAGACAGATGCAGGACAGGGGCAGACAGGTGCAGGACAGGTGCAGACAGGTGCAGGACAGGTGCAGGACAGGTGCAGACAGGTGCAGGACAGGTGCAGACAGGTGCAGGGTGGGGCATAAAGACAACAAGGAATAGTTTAGTTTTATTTGGTTCTACAGATGATGAGATGGTGCATATCCAGATAATAATCACTGCTTAAGTCTATTTGACCACACATTTCACTAAACACAGAGAACATGATCATATTTAAGATTTGACTAAACATTTTGCCCATTTATGCCCAGTTGGACTGTTTTTGTAATGTTCATAATTTTACTTCCTGGTTGAACATGAGCAGCAAATATGACATAGTTAGAGGTAATTCTACAGCTGTTACCTAGCAACCATTTTCAAAAGAAGGGCCAAAACCCATATAAATGACACAATAGTTAGGATTTGACAAATAATAAAACACATTTATTTTGTTGAAGGACTGTTTAAATTGTCAGAAAAATGTGATGAGATGTGATGAGTGGTAACTGACTGTTCAGTTTCAACTGTAGGTCACTTTTTGATGACATCACAGACGGATTCCATTTTAGAACTCAGCACTACTTCCTGTAATTTTAGACTTTTCTTTATCAAAATTTCTTCTGGAACTGCAACTTCAAAAATGTAAAACTATACTAAATATTTTGTACAGGTGCCCTCCCACCAAAGTAAGTCATAATTTGATCATAATGTTAATGGACTTTAAATTAATATCCGAACTAGACACTTTTAAGCAAGATATATATATAAGATATATATAAGACATATTTGGCCCTTTCCTAAATTTAACCGAACCTAAAAAAAAAAAAAAAAAAAAAAAAACAAAGGTGGGAAATATCATCTACAAAATGATATTTTATATTTGTGTCAAATAATAACTGTCAAATAGCTACTGCAGAAATTAGACGCAGTTTAGCCCTCGGTATGGTTGCTAGGTAACAGCTGTGGTCACATTTGCTTGATTTGGTCTGGTTTGTCTCCTCCTTCATTAAACAGGTTTAACTCGTTAAAAGTGTGTTTATTGTTTATTGTCCACTGCGGCCGTGACCAGCGCTCTTTGAAATGGTTATATGAGAGTTTGATTTCGCTGTGTTTATTCTTGGAAAGAGAAGCATGATTGTTTTAGCTCATTGTCATGAAAGTTAGTTTAAAATCTTAAGCCCGACTTTACTCAACTTCGCTTAGTTTTCAAATGTTTATTTATAGCTTTACGGGTTTTGAGCAAGTATTTAATACTTTATTTAGTATTTAAGAGTAGATTGGATTGAACGGATCCAAGTTCAGCGCTCGGATTAAAGTTTCTGGACAATGACATATTCACCCCAACAACGTTCATTATGTCTTCCTTACTTATATCCACAATATTATATTATGAATGACATGTTCAACCAGAAAATACAAAGTTATAAACGTTACCAAAATGGTCAAACTAGGGAAACTAAGTTAAACAAAGTTTTAATGAATATATTTGTGTTTTTAATGTTTTAGTGAAATGTGTGGCATCACCTGTCATACGCTTTAAGCATTCCTGTAAATATTGAATCAACTGCAAAAACATGACAAAACTAGAAGAATACACTGCAAGTTTTTGATCTTTTTCAACTATTTTTACAGTATTTAGAAGTTTTTTGTAACTTATAGCTCACATTTTTCATATCCTCAGAGCAACTGAGCTGGACGCTCTGGCACACTTCATGTCACCCACCTTTCTCTGCAGGTCTGTGTGGATCAGGTGGAACGTCTCTGAGCTACAGCTGCCTTCACTGTTCAAACTCTTCAGAATCTGTGTTTACGCACCAAAAAGCACGAGAGAAGGGGTCGGAGCTAAAGCGTGGAGCAGTCCTCAGGGGCTGCAGCAGTCAGTAGGACCAGTCGCACCAGTTTAGCTCCAGCAAATGACAGAAGGAGGAGTTTCTAAAGCTGTTACATAAATTGACTTTTTTTCTCCTTTTTTTTTTTTTGGTCTAATTGTGTTTTGTAGAAATAGCAGGGGTGGGTTTATTACAACATGCTTTGGTAGAAATGTGCATAAACAAGAATGCAATGTAAAATGAACCACTAAACCGCATAAATAAAAATGTGACTACAAGTAGTTTTATTGCTGATATACTTGATGTTCTAATGATGTATATCAATCAGAAGCAGGAAATACAGATTTTTAGGCCAATGAGGTTAATTTGGTCTTGGATAATTTATTTAAAAGGTTCTTTTTTCAGACCAGAGTTTATTTATATATTTATAAATGTTGTGTCTTTCCCTGCTGTAATTATAGTTCTATGGTGTATGTAAAATCCATGATATAAAGGGGGTTCCTGTACTTTGGTGTATGTAAAATTCTCCTCACTTTAAACGGAGGCCACGTTTGGACCTTAGAGACCGGTTTTAGTGATTTAAATGAATAATTAAAAAAGGAGTGCAAGATTGACGCTGTGAGAAATGTTTGAGTCCAGGTGCCTGGGACATATTTGAAATGTTAAAGTACCTTCTGCATCAAATACATTTTGATTCGTTCCTGATTTGTTGTGGAATGCATTTTTGTGCTGCATGTCACATCTTGGGCATATCATCACTGCAGACATGGCAGATGATGAAGATATTTATTGACAATGTAGAATGTTGTATGCTTAGGTAAATACTCTTATGTGTAAGTTTGGTTCCTGTACTGATAATGTGAAGATTACACTGTTTAAATCCTCTTGTACACCTTTATACACGGCCCACCTCTGGACTAATTACTAAAATCCAGTCTGCAAAGGCTACAGGGGGCTTACAATGACGCTTTTTCTCTCCTGAGGAGGCTGCGATGGACTAGTGCCACAGAGATGTTTGTCTCTGCACGTGTAAAGACTTTACAAGCTGTACTAAGAACTCTTATGTACAATTTTATCTGTAGAGTGAACAAGTTAAATAATGATACAATACAGTACAATACCAGTCCAATGTGTGGAGACATTGGTATAACTGTCTTTATAAAACGTAATTGTTTTTTTTTTTGTACTTGTGTTTGTCTGTTTTTAAAATGGACCTTGAGTCCGTAATAAAGTTGAATCTAATTTATTTGTTTGACAGTTTGAACAGCTCACTGTCAGTCTTCTCCAGAGTGTCTTGTCAGCTGATTTACACAGGTTTTAGCGTTGTCTTCCTAACAGTAGAGGCAGGACTACAGCGCCATCTGCTGTCTGACTTCTTTAAGACAGTATGTGGGAGAGTAAAATGGCCCCTTGTCCTAGTTTATCGTCCTGTGGGCACATTTCCTTATTTCAATTTGCTCGTTTTTGCTACAAAAGCAACCAAACACAAAGCAGAACAAGAACAGCTCAAATCGGCTATTTCTGAGCACTCACTGTAAAACTCACTGGGACAGTGGACAACAAACATCATCACTGGATTAAGGAGGCAACACAGAAAAGATACGAGACGAGACGATAAACCGGGATGAGGGGGCCTTTTTACTGTCAAACACCTGGGATACTGTCCTGAAGAAGTCGGGCTGCAGATGGCGCTGTCATCCTGCCTCTACCAGTAGGACAACAGCACCAATACCTGTGGAAATCAGACGACAAGACACATCACAGTAACATCACGTGACACTCTGAAGTAGAAACCGTCAAGTGAACAAGAAAAGAAATATTCTTAATTGAGAAGTTATTATTAAAACTGTATTCTTACCCCAAATGTAAGCTTTTTAAATACACAAAACAGATCAAGATAATGATTAGACTGAATATTGACTAATACGTGCCTTTTCCTTATGCACTTTAAACTCTTCTCACCAGAGTCAGTGTAAACAGCCAACTGTACAGACCAGCGGTTCTAAAGCTGTGGGCCTCTACACTTCTAATGGCTGCTTTGTTTTGAGTACATTCCTGTGCTCCTTTACATTTGTCCTTGTTTAAAACTACTGTATTAACAATCCCGGTTTAGTCCTGATTCAGTCCTGGTTTACTTTATGTTCCAGGAGTTAGACTGTTTTCGTCTGCAAACTTTTAAAGAGTTTAATGCTTGTACTCACACTCATGCCCTTGTCTGCAGCAGCGGTCAGGAGCGGGACACTGTGAGGGGACGGGGGGCTCCTGCTGTGTGTCCTACTGTGTCCCAGGTCCATGGTCCCTGGGGGTGTGTCCTCTCTGCTCCTGGTTCTGCTCTGAAACCAACCAAACACAAAAATACTTGAGAAAAAAGCTGCGACAAGTGCAAACTTTCTATCGCCTCGTCTCCTCACTGTGGCTCATTCCCGGGGCGTATCTCTTTCACTGGACGAAGCCGCTCAGACTGGAACAGAGTGTCCACCAGAACTCATCCAGAACTCATCCAGAACTCATCCAGAACTCATTCGGAACTCATCCAGAACTCATCCAGAACCGCGCTCCAGAGTCCGGGGACGTTGGAGCTGACTTTATCCTTCTGTCGGTGAAGTGTATGACTCGCAGAATGAATGAGAGTCCAGATGACGGCAGCCACACGACCTGCCACAGCAGTGTTTGGGGTTCTGACAGCTCTGGTCTGGAGGTTATGGTTGTTGTGCTTCCGCGCTGCGTCACGTGCTCACGGCAGGACGCAGGCGCGCGCTCTGTGGGACAGTGCTGCCATCTACCGGGTGGATGCAGGCAACTCTTCTAAGAGGATTCATTTTTATTTTAATTTCTTTATTCGAAAATATGCACATTTGGTAAGGGGGGCGTTCAGATTTATAAAATGTATTCTTGTGGAATATTAAGATGCCAAGAAAAAAAAAAACAGATTAAATTGACAGTCTGTACTACGCATGTGTCTTTCCCTGCTGTAATTATAGTTCTATGGTGTATGTAAAATCCATGATATAAAGGGGGTTCCTGTACTTTGCTATTCTCCTCACTTTAAACGGAGGCCACGTTTGGACCTTAGAGACCGGTTTTAGTGATTTAAATTAATAATTTAAAAGGGAGTGCAAGATTGACGGTATGAGAAATGTTTGAGTCCAGGTGCCTTGGACATATTTTAAATGTTAAAGTACCTTCTGCATCAAATACATTTTGATTCGTTCCTGATTTGTTGTTGAATGCATTTTTAAACAATTATTTGCGCGAATGTCCTTGAACGACATGAACTGTACAATTTTAGAGAAAACCACAGCGCACAGTGAACAACGCTAATTAATCAAAGTGTCATTCAAAATAAAAATAAAAAATACCACAATTCTTGCAGAACAACGCAATTTGCATTGTCGATTATTGCTTATAACTGTTGAAAAATACATTCGACACTGTCTTGGTTCTGAGATTAGAGATTATTTTTCTATAATGATTCGACTATTTAACTTTTTTCATATACATCGACTAAAGTCGTTTCTCTGAAAAATTTGACATTTAGCAAGTCAAGAGAAGATATTTACGTTCTCTTTTTATTGCTATTACCAGTGGTGGAAAGTAACGAAGTACAAAAGTAAAAGTACTGTACTTAAGCACATTTTTAGGTATCTGTACGTTACTTAAGTGATTTTTACAGTGGTTACTTTTTACCTTTACTTCACTACATAGATTTTTTCTAATGTGATACTTTTACTTGAATATTGTTGCGCATGTATCTGTACTTTTACTTGAGTAACAAAACTGAGTACTTCTTCCACCACTGGCTATTACCCAGAGAAAGTGTGTAGAAATCAGTAGAAATACAGTGTTCGCAAAGATAAGGCCCATTTGTGCAGGGGGTAACTTCAGGTCGTAACACCGGTCACGTGTCTCAGGTGGGCGGGCCTTGGCGCTGATGTAAACACAGCGCTGTCCGCGTCAGTCCCGTGTAGCTCCCGTGTAGCTCCCGTAGCTCCTCCACACACACACGGCTCCAGCAGCGGCCTGGCTCACGGAGCTTTCACCCGAACGTCCCCGTCTCTGGAGCCCGAGCCGCGGCCATGGAGCTCTACATCAACCTCAAGGTCAATTTCCGAGGCAACTCCAAGAGCTTCCTGCTGTCGGGCTCCGAGACCAGGAGCTGGGAGTCGCTGGAGGCCATGGTAAGGTGCTGCAGCCGAGGGCCTGGCCTCTCACGGCGGGCTCAGGAGGCTGCTGTTCGGGCTTAGAGCAGGCACTGATGGAGGGCAGCCCTGGGGGAGGCACACAGAGCGAACCTGTGACCTGGTGCTTGCTCCTCACAGGGATTAAAGTGGACGGCCCTGATTATGACAATGAGCTGTCGTCATGGAAACAACATCCTGAATTATTTTTATCCGCCGATAGCTTTTTCTGTTCGTGCACGTTCGCCTCGTATTTTGCGTTCATGTTCTAGGATATGATGATGTTGGGAAACTGTTAGGAGACAATGGGTAACATGATATGTGTGAGGCCGTCATATTTAAATAAGAAATGTTCAAGCAGAAACGTCATCATTTATGACTGGGTTCCCAAACTTAAAGGGCCTGTACCTGATTAATCAATAAATTAAATACTATTTACATCAAGCATTGTATGGTAAAAGCAGCAAGAAGAAAAATCAATTCCATAACCAAATCTATGCATTTTACAAAGCATTTGTTAGGTATCAATTATTACAAGTGCTGCTGATCTATTTATGACATACCAGGCACATTGTTCACCAAGTATCTTGGGTAAACAACGGCCTGACTCAATCCCAGGCACTTGATTCCTGGTCATGGTGTCTTATCAACAGTGACAAAGAAGTAAAATGTTGGCAGAGATTGGAGAGGGAAATGTAAACAACTTCTTGAGCCTTAAAAAGTGTAACTTACCTTATCCCAGACATTTTATTTTAAAAGGGGATCATGTACAATTAGTATATCAGGTATAGGCCTCTAACCAGCCGAGTGTTGTAACGCAAATGCTTCTGTGTAACTCTTTGCCAAATCTGTAATTGAATAACAAGCGTTTTCACACAAAAGCCCTATCCCTATTTAGTTATAGGGACCATCTAGTCCTCCTTGCTCACGTTTACAAGGTCTAACTTTGACATCATCAGCAGCATCTTTAAATTGTGGAACATTTACATATTTAAGTCAAAGGAGAGAAAGCATAGGAGAGGGTCAGAGGAGCAGAAAACACAAAGGAGAGGGTCAGATTGTGTATAAAACGCAGAGGAGAGGGTCAAACAGAGCACAAAACACAGAGGAGAGGGTCAAACAGAGCAGAGTATGTCAAGGAAAAGGGTCAGAGGAGCAGAAAAAACAGAGGAGAGGGTCAAATGGAGCAGAGAACACAGAGGAGAGGGTCAGAGGAGCAGAGAACACAGAGGAGAGGGTCAAAGGAGCAGAGAACACAGAGGAGAGGGTCAGAGGGACCAGAGAACGCAGAGCAGAGGGTCAGAGGGACCAGAGAACGCAGAGGAGAGGGTCAGACGGAGCAGAGAACACAGGGGAGAGGGTCAGACGGAGCAGAGAACGCAGAGGAGAGGGTCAGACGGAGCAGAGAAGGCAGAGGAGAGGGTCAGACGGAGCAGAGAACACAGGGGAGAGGGTCAGACGGAGCAGAGAACGCAGAGGAGAGGGTCAGACGGAGCAGAGAAGGCAGAGGAGAGGGTCAAAGGAGCAGAGAACACAGAGGAGAGGGTCAGAGGAGCAGAGAACACAGAGGAGAGGGTCAGAGGAGCAGAGAACACAGAGGAGAGGGTCAGAGGAGCAGAGAACGCAGAGGAGAGGGTTAGACGGACCAGAGAACGCAGAGGAGAGGGTCAAAGGAGCAGAGGGTCAGAGGAGCAGAGAACACAGAGGAGAGGGTCAGAGGAGCAGAGAACACAGAGGAGAGGGTCAGAGGAGCAGAGGACACAGAGGAGAGGGTCAGAGGGAGCAGAGAACACAGAGGAGAGGGTCAGAGGGAGCAGAGAACACAGAGGAGAGGGTCAGACGGAGCAGAGAGCGCTGAGGAGAGGGTCAGAGGAGCAGAGAACCCAGAGGAGAGGGTCAGGGGGATCAGAGAACACAGAGGAGAGGGTCAGACGGAGCAGAGAGCGCTGAGGAGAGGGTCAGAGGAGCAGAGAACACAGAGGAGAGGGTCAGACTGACCAGAGAACACAGAGGAGAGGGTCAGACGGAGCAGAGAGCGCTGAGGAGAGGGTCAGAGGACCAGAGAACACAGAGGAGAGGGTCAGAGGAGCAGAGAACACAGAGGAGAGGGTCAGACGGAGCAGAGAGCGCTGAGGAGAGGGTTAGAGGACCAGAGAACACAGAGGAGAGGGTCAGAGGAGCAGAGAACACAGAGGAGAGGGTCAGAGGAGCAGAGAACACAGAGGAGAGGGTCAGAGGAGCAGATAACACAGAGGAGAGGGTCAGAGGAGCAGAGAACACAGAGGAGAGGGTCAGAGGAGCAGAGAGCGAGAGGGTTATTAATCGTTTGTGTCAAAGAGCATGAGGTCTTATGTTTTCTGCTTTTGTGATGTCCGTTTCAGATGAAGCGTTCGTTCGGCTTGTGCAGTCTGCAGCTGACCTACTACGACGAGGAGAACGAAGAGGTCAGAGGTTTTCTTGCATTTTCTTAATCATTGATTGTCCGATTAGACCCTTCCAGGAGTGACATGTAGAAGAGTTGCGCATACAGCCTGGTAATAATATAAACATTCTATGCCATTCATTTTAATTGGACTGCAAAATATAACATTAATTATGACATTTGTAGACAGCACAGACACGTGGTGGCTGTTTAAATGTTTGTTGTATTTGCCAACAAGTATTAACAGTCAAGAGTCTATGTAACATCCAGTTATATGTTCAAATCAAATCAAATCAAATCAAATCAATTTATTTTTATAATGCCCAAAATCACAACAACAGTTACCTCAATGGGCCACAGGTAAAAGCAGTTCAGATAACTGTCCCAGAATGCCCCTGTCCTTTGACCCTCCTTCGCGGCGAGGAAAAACTACAAAAAACCCCATGGGAAAAAGTAGAAACCTCGGGGAGAACCACAGTGAAGGAGAGATCCTAGATGTTCTAAACTTCACTTATTAAAGGAGGATCTGTGGTGCTTGATGCAAAACATTTTCTTGTCAAACAGTTATGGCCAGTTGGGACTATTTGTGACTGCAATTTGTCCAACATAATGTTAGATTTAAGAAATGTTTATTACATGGTTGTTAGCATTTATGCATTTATGCAAGGCCCTGGTTTTTTCAGTTTGTGATGTTTGGAGGCTAATACTCTCCCATTTAAAAAGCATTGGTGCTAAATGCATGGAACTGTACCAGTCTTTAGAATGCAGGCATGCACTGGAAAGGTCTACAGTACTCTTAACACTAAATCTTCTGAAAGTCTTGTAACATCTGTCTCTTTCTTCACCAGGAGATGATCAACAACCAAGGTATGCACACACGACTCACCACACTCCCACATCCACTCTTGTCATGTACATGTCACTTTTTTGATTGAGGGTGTGGAATGTTTGACAGTATGGCATTGTATCTATTTTACATTTATTCAATTACTGGTATTGCTAAAAGTGTGGAACATTCCAGGTAATAACAACTGCACAGGCGAACCCTCCACCTGAAAAGTCACATAGTGTTCATATAATACAGCCTCAATAAAATGCAAATAGACAGTGTAAAATGCAAGCAGTGACAAAAAAATCTAAACATTTGTGTCTGTGGTACAGCTATAAAACATTGACTGTGGTAAATATTCTTTGTGCTTTTGTTCTAGTGGATTATGAAGAGGCACTGAAGGTAAGGCCATTTTCAAAACTACAATATCTGAAACTGTGCACATTGGTTTTGGCATTTTCACACTTCAGTTCCAATTTAAGAACCACCCAGTCCCCCATGCACGCATTCACAGCGGCAGTAGCTGAAAGTGGTTTTTACTGACTATAACATTAGAACATTTAAACATTTAATTAAGTTAGGAATACAACTTTCTTTCCCTTCGTCCCACTTTTTTGCACTGTAATCATACAACTGAGATGCACTAAAGGCTCACACAAACAAATGAACAATAAAACACAATTATTCAGTTATTCTGAATTTTAGTTTCTGCTTACTAATTAATAATTGTGTTTTTGTGTTCAGTCAGCATCAAAACAGGTTGTCTAAGTCAGATAATGAGTGAAACACATTTCCCTATAAAGTTAATGTGGTAAATGTACGTAAAAATGTATGTAAAAAATGTGCCCAAAGTGTGGCCCCAGTCCCCAGTCCCAGTGTGAATGCGCAATAAAATGGGGACTGGAACTACAAAAAGTTCTTGGAACTGAAATAGGTTCCTGTGTCACAACACATAAATACGGTAAAGCTATAGATTAAGGTTCCTTAGTAAACTATATATTGGGCATTAATAAGCACTAGTTATTTATTTATGCACTTATAATACCTTATAAATGTTATTAAGCCAATAACCAAAAACATGTATGTGTTAATAAACTGTATGTACAGAGCATCAATAAGCTGCTTTTTTTTTTTTTCAATAATCATGTAAATAAATGCTTGTAAATGCCTCATAAGTGCTTATAAATATATAACACATGCTTATTAATGCATTATAAATAGTTTACTAAGGAACCTTAATCTAAAGCATTACCCATAAATACTGTATGTCAATACGAGATAAAGCAATTTCCTATTATTTTTAATAGAAGTGTGTAGAACAGTCAAAGTACTATTACTTCAATATATTACTCAAGTAGTATCAAGTATTGATTCAAGACATTACCCAGGTAAAAGTAAACAAGTATTTGGGGAAACTACTACTCTAGTAAGAGCAATTATAAGAGTTACTGTTGTCATTTTTAGGTCACAAAGCCTAAAGGTGCCAGTACCAGGTGGAGCACAGAACACTATCCTCAGGGCTGTGTGTGTTTTTTCAGAGTGCGGCCAAGCAGGGGAACCGGCTGCAGCTCAACGTGTACGAAGTGCGTGGGCAGACGAGCCGAGTGAGCGCCACCAAAGCCAGCGCCACCGAACCCAAGAGAGGCTTCCGACCGCCGCAGCCGTGCCCCTCCCTGGCACAGGTGGTTAGCCGAAAGGTCCAGGCCGCTGTCCCTGACCAGGGCATGGTGAGGCTCAAAAAGAAAGAATCGGCCACTGAGCTTTAAAGAAGACATTATACTTTGTCTGCTAGTTATAATCTATGGCAGTCTGTGGTTTATTATTTTATATTTATTTTATATTTAGGATATCTTAAAGGGAACATAAAATGCTAAATTTACTTATGTTAGGTTTTTATGTTCTTAAATTGTTCCCTCATCAAAACATACCCGGAGTTGTATTTAGAAAGTTTCATTCATGCTTGCTTGATGAATCCTGTTTAGTAAGTCCTCTCCCTCTGAGCCACAGAAAACACTCTGTTCCAAATGTCCCAGTTTTGTGACCATCATAAGTAGAGCTCTGGGAGCTTCTGTGCTGTTTTTAGTTCCATAAATCATCACCAGATTCGTTATGAGCATTTCTGCTGCCAAATTGTCATTTGTCCGAGTTACATTAACATGTCAGGAAAGCTAGGTTTGTTTATCTCATTTGTAATTTCCTTTGCTGCCAGTAGACAGAGGTCTAACTCAATTCCTGATGTGGGAAACACCTGATTTATAAATGCCCATAATACGTCATATTAAAAACCTAATTTTAAGTTCTAAAACCTGAGATGTCAGAGCAGAGGTACTAAAGAGCATAATATCTGTTCTTTAAAGTATAATATTGATCTTTAACGACTTAATAAAATTCTGCTGACTTCTGGGTTGAAAACTGCGGCGCTGATTTTCACCTGCCCTTTACAATACGTCACCATAAACATCATCACAACATCACATGCTGACAGCTGCTAACTCAAGATGACTCAAACATGCATGAATTACTCTAAATACAACTATGACGCTTATAAACAAGGTTAGAGATTTTAAAAGTAGTGTTTGCAGAATGTCTCCTTTAAGACCCAAGAGGACAATTGAAAAAATTATGTTTGATGAAATGATGTTGAACATTTGTGGATTTGAGCTTTTCCTTCAAAAATAGTGTTTGATCCCAGTTGTATCACCTGCTGTTTGTTTTGGGCAGATGATCCTGAAGGAAATGAAGGGAACCAAAGAAGAAGACAAGACTCCTCCAGCCTGGTTCACGTCCTACATGGAGAAGGTGAGAGCGGCAGTGCCACCTACTGTCTGGGCTAATGTTCACACTATACCTGTCAATACTGTGCTGTTTTGGAGGTTTCTCAAAGGCACTGCTGAATGGATTAGGGAACTTATAGAAATTCAGAATGCAAATCGAATATGTAACCAGAACTGCTTCTTACTGTGCGCAGTTCAAGGACCAGGTGGTGCGGGAGGCCGTGGAGAAGATCTGCAGGGAGTTCTCTGGACAGTGCTGCATCCACAAGCCAGTGGGCGGGACTACAGTAGGCGGGGCGTCGACAGGCGGGCGTGGCGAGGCCGTGGGAGCGGCTGAGCCTGCGCTGGTCCCAGAGGTGTCCTCCTCAGCCCTGCCCGGAGCCCCATCCTCCTCCGCACCGGCCTGCTCCGCCTGCAGGGGGCAGACCACCGGGGGAGGCTACCAGTGCAGGTGAGGACCAGGTCTTTTGCAGAGCTAGTGTCTAAAGACTGACCGCTCCTGTGTTTGTGCTCAGCGTGTGCACAGCCTGCACACTGTGTGAGCCCTGCAGCTTCTCCCACGACCCCAGTCACAACCTGGTGAGGGCGCGCACTCCTCTGTCCATCCCCGAACACGGATCTCCTGCCCCGGACCACAGCCGGTACAGTACTCCCAGTTCCCCGCAACAAGAAACAGAGCCTGAAGATAACTGGCCTTGTGTTTCTGGTGTTCCAGGTTCTACCGACGTGGAGACCGCAGTTTCCGCAAAGCAGAGAAGCAGCGTCTCAAAGCAGAGAAACGCCTGCTCAAAGCTGAGGTCAAAGAGATCCGCAAACAGCTGAGGATGGAGAGGCGGGGCATACAGTGGAGCTCCACCCATCGAGAAGGATGCTCCTCCCCTGTCCTGCTGCAGCCCCGCGCTACACAACACACCAGCCCCGAGTAAGTCCTACATGCCAGCCCCGAGTAGGAATGGGTATCGTTCAGGATTTATCGATACTACTACTCTTATCGATACTGCGTTAATTGATTTAATCTACAATAATTAATTTCTCCACTCATTTATAACATTTACATTGCTTGATTTATTATAAACTTTATAATAAAAAAGCATAATAGCATAATAAACCTTTTTAACTAACTAATTTTTCAAAAAGATTTCCAGTTTAGGACTGCAATGGCGTAGCAGCTTTATTCCATACAGGTTAAATAAATGACCAACACGTTTCAATGATGTGTCTCTTGTGGTTATAACTGACAGAACACAGACTGACACTGTGGTCACATAACTTTGATGTGGCAGATTACAGGTTACAGCGCCTACATGCGACTGTGCTGTTAGGAAGCTGGGTCTCAGTACCCATCCCTTGCCCCGAGTAAGTCCTAAACATCAGCCCCAAGTGAGTCCTATACACCTGTCCCAAGTCACACTCTGAGCCATGAAACGTCTTGTCTCTACATATGGCTGGTTTGGAGTCATAAATCATGACAACTAAATAAACTTGTTTCAGCCATACAATATTCATTCATGGCTCCAGTGAAAGTGAAACAGTCTCCGTCTCTTTGTGTTGCAGACGTCCAAAGCGTCCCTGTCCTCTGGCTGTCCCTGCCATGACCGCCACCTTCCTGGACGAGAACCTGCCCGACGGAACTCGCCTCAGACCTGGGACCAAGTTCATCAAGTACTGGAAGATGAGGAACACAGGGAGCGTGGCCTGGACTCAGGACACCAAGGTACAGACTGGGGCTCATGGCTGGTCTTTTGGTCTCTGCTCACTGGGCTGGTCTCTGGGCTGGTCCCGGGGATGGCCTCTGGTCTCAGGGCTGGTCTCTGGTCTCAGGGCTAGTCTCTGGTCTCCAAGCTGGTCTCGGGGCTGGTCTGTTGTCTCAGGACTGGTCTCTGGTCTCGGGGCTGGTCTGTTGTCTCTGGTCTCTGGGCTGGTCTGTTGTCTCTGGGCTGGTCTGTTGTCTCTGGTCTCTGGGCTGGTCTGTTGTCTCGGGGCTGGTCTGTTGTCTCTGGGCTGGTCTCTGGTCTCAGGGCTGGTCTCTGGTCTCCAAGCTGGTCTCAGGGCTGGTCTGTTGTCTCTGGTCTCTGGGCTGGTCTGTTGTCTCTGGGCTGGTCTCAGGGCTGGTCTCTGGTCTCCAAGCTGGTCTCGGGGCTGGTCTGTTGTCTCTGGTCTCTGGGCTGGTCTGTTGTCTCTGGTCTCTGGGCTGGTCTGTTGTCTCTAGTCTCTGGGCTGGTCTGTTGTCTCTGGGCTGGTCTCTGGGTTGGTCTCGAAGATGGTCTCTGGGCTGGTCTCTGGTCTCGGGGCTGGTCTGTTGTCTCAGGACTGGTCTCTGGTCTCGGGGCTGGTCTGTTGTCTCTGGTCTCGGGGCTGGTCTGTTGTCTCTGGTCTCTGGGCTGGTCTGTTGTCTCTGGTCTCGGGGCTGGTCTGTTGTCTCTGGTCTCTGGGCTGGTCTGTTGTCTCTGGTCTCTGGGCTGGTCTGTTGTCTCTAGTCTCTGGGCTGGTCTGTTGTCTCTGGGCTGGTCTGTTGTCTCTGGGGTGGTCTCGGGGATGGTCTCTGGTCTCTGGACTGGTCTGTTGTCTCTGGGCTGGTCTCTGGGCTGGTCTCTGGGCTGGTCTCGGGGATGGTCTCTGGTCTCAGGGCTGGTCTCTGGTCTCAGGGCTGGTCTCTGGTCTCCAAGCTGGTCTCGGGGCTGGTCTGTTGTCTCTGGTCTCTGGGCTGGTCTGTTGTCTCTGGGCTGGTCTGTTGTCTCTGGGCTAGTCTCGGGCTGGTCTCTGGTCTCAGGGCTGGTCTCTGGTCTCCAAGCTGGTCTCGGGGCTGGTCTGTTGTCTATGGTCTCTGGGCTGGTCTGTTGTCTCTGGGCTGGTCTGTTGTCTCTGGGCTGGTCTCTGGGCTGGTCTCGGGCTGGTCTCTGGTCTCAGGGCTGGTCTCTGGTCTCCAAGCTGGTCTCTGGGCTGGTCTGTTGTCTCTGGTCTCTGGGCTGGTCTGTTGTCTCTGGGCTGGTCTGTTGTCTCTGGGCTGGTCTGTTGTCTCTGGGCTGGTCTCTGGGTTGGTCTCGGGGATGGTCTCTGGGCTGGTCTCTGGTCTCGGGGCTGGTCTGTTGTCTCAGGACTGGTCTCTGGTCTCGGGGCTGGTCTGTTGTCTCTGGTCTCTGGGCTGGTCTGTTGTCTCTGGGCTGGTCTCTGGTCTCGGGGATGGTCTCTGGTCTCAGGGCTGGTCTCTGGTCTCGGGCTGGTCTCTGGTCTCAGAGTTGGTCTCTGGTGTCCAAGCTGGTCTCGGGGCTGGTCTCTGGTCTCGGAGCTGGTCTGTTGTCTCTGGTCTGTTGTCTCTGGGTTGGTCTGTTGTCTCTGGGCTGGTCTCTGGGCTGGTCTCTGGGCTGGTCTCTGGTCTCTGGTCTCTGATCTCTGGTCTCTGGGCTGGTCTCTGGGCTGGTCTCTGGTCTCTGGTCTCTGGTCTCTGGGCTGGTCTCTGGTCTCTGGGCTGGTCTCTGGTCTCTGGTCTCTGGTCTCTGGTCTCTGGTCTCTGGTCTCTGGTCTCTGGGCTGGTCTCTGGTCTCTGGTCTCTGGTCTCTGGGCTGGTCTCTGGGCTTGTCTCTGGGTTGGTCTGTTGTCTCTGGGCTGGTCTCTGGTCTCTGGGCTGGTCTCTGGTCTCTGGTCTCTGGGCTGGTCTCTGGTCTCTGGGCTGGTCTCTGGTCTCTGGTCTCTGGTCTCTGGTCTCTGGTCTCTGGTCTCTGGTCTCTGGTCTCTGGTCTCTGGGCTGGTCTCTGGTCTGGGCTCTGGGCTCTGGTCTCTGGGCTCTGGGCTCTGGGCTCTGGTCTCTGGTCTCTGGTCTCTGGTCTCTGGTCTCTGGTCTGGTCTCTGGTCTCTGGTCTCTGGTCTGGTCTCTGGTCTCTGGTCTCTGGTCTCTGGTCTCTGGTCTGGTCTCTGGTCTCTGGGCTGGTCTCTGGTCTGGTCTCTGGGCTGGTCTCTGGTCTCTGGTCTCTGGTCTCTGGTCTCTGGTCTCTGGTCTCTGGGCTGGTCTCTGCTCTCTGCTCTCTGCTCTCTGCTCTCTGGTCTCTGCTCTCTGCTCTCTGGTCTCTGGTCTCTGGTCTCTGGTCTCAGGTCTCTGGTCTGGTCTCAGGTCTCTGGTCTCTGGTCTCTGGTCTCTGGTCTCTGGTCTCTGGTCTCTGGTCTCTGGTCTCTGGGCTCTGGGCTCTGGTCTCTGGTCTGGTCTCTGGTCTCTGGTCTCTGGTCTCTGGTCTCTGGTCTCTGGTCTCTGGGCTCTGGGCTGGTCTCTGGTCTCTGGTCTCTGGGCTCTGGTCTCTGGTCTGGTCTCTGGTCTCTGGTCTCTGGTCTCTGGGCTCTGGTCTCTGGTCTCTGGGCTCTGGGCTCTGGTCTCTGGTCTCTGGGCTCTGGTCTCTGGGCTCTGGTCTCTGGTCTGGTCTCAGGTCTCTGGTCTCTGGTCTCTGGTCTCTGGTCTCTGGTCTCTGGGCTCTGGTCTCTGGTCTCTGGGCTCTGGTCTCTGGTCTCTGGTCTCTGGTCTCTGGTCTCTGGTCTCTGGGCTCTGGTCTCTGGTCTCTGGTCTCTGGTCTCTGGTCTCTGGGCTCTGGTCTCTGGTCTCTGGTCTGTTGTCTCTGGGCTGGTCTCTGGGCTGGTCTCTGGTCTCTGGTCTCTGGGCTCTGGTCTCTGGTCTGGTCTCTGGGCTCTGGTCTCTGGGCTCTGGGCTCTGGTCTCTGGTCTCTGGGCTTGTCTCTGGGTTGGTCTGTTGTCTCTGGGCTGGTCTCTGGGCTGGTCTCTGGGCTGGTCTGTTGTCTCTGGGCTGGTCTCTGGGCTCTGGTCTCTGGGCTGGTCTCTGGGCTCTGGGCTCTGGGCTCTGGGCTCTGGGCTCTGGGCTCTGGGCTCTGGGCTCTGGTCTCTGGGCTCTGGGCTCTGGTCTCTGGTCTCTGGGCTCTGGGCTCTGGTCTCTGGTCTCTGGGCTCTGGGCTCTGGGCTCTGGGCTCTGGGCTCTGGTCTCTGGTCTCTGGGCTCTGGTCTCTGGTCTCTGGTCTCTGGTCTCTGGTCTCTGGGCTCTGGGCTCTGGGCTCTGGGCTCTGGGCTCTGGGCTCTGGGCTCTGGGCTCTGGGCTCTGGGCTCTGGGCTCTGGGCTCTGGGCTCTGGGCTCTGGGCTCTGGGCTCTGGTCTCTGGGCTCTGGGCTCTGGTCTCTGGGCTCTGGGCTCTGGGCTCTGGGCTCTGGGCTCTGGGCTCTGGTCTCTGGTCTCTGGTCTCTGGGCTGGTGTTGGTGCTAAGTATTGTGTGCTTGTGTTGCAGCTGAAGTTCATGTGGGGGAACCTGGCCGTGGGCTCGGGCGAGCGCTGGAGAGAGGTGTCCGTGCCCTTCCTTCAGCCGGGACAGGTAAAGTAGAGACGTCAAACTACTGAGTTGAAAGAAAAAGTAATATTTTTTCTAAATTTTAGCTCGACCCACAGAGATCCCTGTCTTACATATCGCAAAAGGGGGGGGTCATTTTTTTTTTTTTACTTCTAAGTTTTAACTTCTTTTAAATTCTTATGCACTCCTGGTTTAGTGCCGGTTTACTCCTGATTTACACTCAATTTACTTCTGGTTTACGCCCAGTTTACTCCAGGTTTGCACTCAGTTTATTACTGGTTTACAAAAACTTGGACTATTTAATTTTAAATTGAATTGAAGTCCCTGAGCTGTGTGAGCCGAGCGACTGTGTTGGTGCAGGTGGGGATCGTGAGCGTGGCCCTGTGCGCTCCTCCTGTGGACGGCTCCTACACCTCTCACTGGCGCCTGGCCCATGCTGGGGAACAGTTCGGGCCCCGGGTGTGGTGTAGCATCGTGGTGGACCCCCTGGCCCCCGCCCCGGTGATGGCTGACGGGGTCCTGGTGTCTCCATGTGTCACCCCACAGGTAAGGTCAGGGGTCGTGTTGGGGTACACTAAAGGGGTTTTAAAGGTGCACAATGCAGATTTTCAGGTGGAGGGTCCATCACCTGCTTGTCTGCCTCCATGGAGATATTGCTGTGTCAGGAATATGATTCTTTGGCCAGGCTTATGGTTATTACTTGTAGGGCTGTCACACCATTATTTTAATAGTCGACCAGTCAGCGATTATTATTTTCAATTAGTCGACTAGTCATTATTTTTTATTGTATATTTAAACTTCAAATACATATATCTTCAAATACATTATCAGCCAAATAACCACAGACAGTGCATTATTCAAAATTATTTCTACATTTTCCATTAAACGTATCTTTCATTTATTCAATTACAGGTGTTTTAATTTTTCTAACACACATAAAAAATATGGCATTCTTAGAGATGGGCACATTTAATATCCTACAGTGAAGCATAAAACATCTCCATGGAGACAACCAGGCGGTGGATCTTTCTTCAGAAAAGTTATGCCATGTTCCCACTGATTCACTCTATCAGACCGCACTGTTACTTGTGCTTTTTGTGAATCACTGAGATTGGCTTTATGATTAAAATGTATAATTTAGGTTAATTTATTTATTTATATTGAGTTATGTTTGGGTGACATCAGTCAGGTTAAGGCTAAGATACACTTTATTGTCCCCGTAGGGAAATTTGTCCTCTGCATTTGACCCATCCCTCAATGCCGCTGGAGCAGCAGTTGCTGCTGTGCAGCGCCTGGGGACCCATCTCTAGATGTTTGTACTAATCTTGGTCAGGACTATTGTAGCTGGAGGATTTTTAATGTACATTAGAAGAAGCATTCTGGTCTGGGGGATCAGGGCCAGTCCTAACAAGGCTATAGTGCACCTTTAACTCCTTTCCTTTGACACTGGTTCTGAGGTTTTGATTCTAAAATGTGACCTGGACTTGTGATGGCTCGGGTCAGGGCAGGAACCCCGTACACAAGGAGAAGCTGTGTGCCTCTGCAGCGCCCCCTCTGCTCTCGGTGGACCAGGAGGAGTACTGCATCCCCTCTGTGGACCTGCTCACTGCACAGGTGCTCACCTCACACACACTCGAAGCAAACGCATAGCAAATGATCTCTTCAGGTGGGGTACAGGAAACACACTCAGTAATCCTCTAATGATATCCACATAAAGCTTACTTATACATGTAGTGGCAAAAGGTCCCTGCTAGAGACAAGAGGGCCGTGACACATGTCTTTGCAACAGGACCTCCTGTCCTTTGAGCTGCTGGACATCAACATTGTGCAGGAGCTGGAGAGCGTCCCTAACAACAACACCCCAGCAGGTGAGGGGTCCCTATGCATTCTGAAGAGTGATTTTTCTAGGTCTAGTTTGTACATTGGTCATTTAAGTAAACATTACTCACTCAAGAAAGATTTCTTCTTGAACTTGGACAATAATAATACAGTCATCAGAATGTTCCAAATTCTTGAATGGAGGCGAGTAGATCATACCATATTTTATAAGATAAACATGGGAAAATATGTAATTTATCAGATACATACTAAATTTAAAAAGCTATTCTGTATTTGTCCAGTAAAACCTTAAAACTGACGATTTTGCCTTAATTAGGTGTAATCTCCCATTAAATAGACACAGAGAATGCAAACTCTGATTGTAAATATGTTTAAAGCAGGCTCTGATATCACTCGGAGAGCTTTTACTCAGACAAACCCACATATTTTCACATTTTGTGATATTTCTGAGGTCAGTCTTAGTTTCTCCAATTCTCTTTCCACTTCACTTTTGCCCTTTTTGCCTCCATTACGGTTATTAGACTGTGAGACTTTTACAAACTTTTAAAGGGTCTATACGAACATCATAATGAAACCTCAGCATTTCTTCACATATCATACCTTACACTGACATGACCCCTCTGACCCCTGCCTCTATCGTCTGACCCCAGACTGCCCCCAGGACAAAGGCAGCCCTCCTCTGGGCCTGATTCAGGAGGAAGCTGAGGTCATCAACAGCATCATGGGTAAGCGCACTCACATGCTTGTTTACGCAATGAATAGTACAATAACAAGTATGACTGCAGTAGTAGTGACTACAGCAGTAAAAGGTGACGTAAGAAAGACACAATTCTCTTTACTTTGGCGTGTTCACACTTGTTTCAATTGATGCAAACTTTAGTGCATTTCCGACCAAATGTGCATTGTTTGTAGAGATATGTGCTGTCAAGCCAGATTCACACACAAGTGCATGTTTTGGTCCATTTGAGATCAGGGGGCTCTGAGCAGTACACTTCAGTCCCACAAGTCCCCTGGAGGGGGCACATTTGAGAGCAAAAGACCTTAAGATAACGCACATTAATATGTCAAACTAATTCCCTGCCAGTTTGAATGGAATCCATTTCCAGTGTCCCCTCTGTATTCAGTCAGTGTCACTCCTCCAAACTTCAGATTCATTAAATCATTTAAAAATCTGTGGTAATTTCTTCTTGTTTCTATTCAGCATGCTGACACAAGATGCACTACGTCTTCTTGGCTTCTCAGTCATTTCAGTTTGTTTAACAGAACTCAAACGTGAACATGAACCCGAGCGTTGATGTTCTGAGCGCTGTCCTACAGTGTGAACACGGCCTGAGTCTGAGCAGGACATGTTCTCTGTTCTGTTACATAAAAGTATCTACACAGAAGATGTCCAGGCTCTGTGTTGGGTTTCTCACCAGTCCCTTACTCTGTGGCCTCCAGACGTCACACATGCTGCTGCCTCAGGGACCTCAGGGCCCTCAGGGGTCCCAGCGCAGGAGGAGGGCCAGGAGGACCTCAGCAGCTCTCAGTTTGTCTGTGAGACTGTCATCCGCTCCATGACGCTCGAGGAGGCCCCTGAACCCAGGCCAGTCCAAGAGCCCCGAGCAGCAGCCACAGGGGCCAAAGACAGAGGTGAGTCTTTCCCTGCCTGCGGGCCCCTCATGTGTGCTCTCCCCTGTGGATAGAGCAAACCAGTGTCCTTCCTGTGTTTGACTCTTGTGTTCCTGTTGCTCTGTCTTTCAGCTCACACAGGGGCCTCTTCCTCGGCTGCAAAGAGTCTGAAGAGCCCCGGGACCAGCCCGTCCAAACCTCCAGGTCCCCTACAGTCCCTGTCTGTGGCCCCCACTCCAGCTGCAGGCTCCTGCTCTGCTCAGGGGCCCCGCTCTGTCCCCACACACCTCCAGGCCTCGGCCACAGCTGCAGGTATGAGGCAGTGAAAAGAGAAGACGACCTTTGTTTGTCCCTCAAACTCCAGTCACTACATTTTAAATGCACGTCAGGAAAACTAGATAAATAGTCTAATTCAAACCGATTTCGCAAAGTACATGTAAACCCTGGAACTACGATTGAAGAGTCTTGATTGGAAACTGTGGGAGAAGTCTGCAGTGGTGTTCCTGCTGCATTTAACAGTGCAGTCTGATCACACTGGGACTTTGGTCTGCAAGTTAAGGCTGCACAGCTGTAAGTGGCTCTGGCTATGGTTCTGTACAGCGCAGCATATGGATAGAATGGCAGGTAAAGTGATTCACATTTTGTTACAAAGAGTACAACAGATGGATGACACGTGTACTGGACCAGCAGTGTTCACTGTACAGACTGACCCAGTGCTAATATTTGGTCCCTTGTGATGTGTTGTCACAGATGAGAGGGGGCATTGCACTATGAAGAGCCTGTGTGTGGCGTCCACACAGGGGCCCCAGCACAGCGAGAGGCCCCGGAGCCGCTCTTCCTCCACCTCCTCAGAGGACTACATCATCATCTTGCCTGACTGCTTTGACACCAGCCGGCCCCTGGGGGACTCCATGTACAGGTATGTGGGACCTTTCACACTGCTACAGTGAGGGAGACACCAGTTTCACCGTTACCATGGTGACACGATGCATACATTAGCAAACACCTACTGATAAGTTTGTAGATGATCTGAAAAGTTGAGAAAAAAATACAAAATTGAAACAACACATCAATCCGAGTGTTCAGGGTCCTGTGAAAGTGATTCTCAACAAAAAAGGTGAGTGTGACTAACAGTTGGCTTGATGTAATTGTAATAGTGCGTTCAGACCACAGCGTCCAAAGCGTCCAGTTTACATGTAAGTCTATGCGGACCCGTGTCCAGGTCGTCCAGCATTTTTGCGGAGCGTCCGAGACTATGCGAATCCCACCGTTTAGGCGTCAAGGACGTCGCGTCCAGCGTGATTTTGCGTCCGACCTGCGACCAAAGAGTCTGGGTCTATGGTCCAGGGCGTCCAAAGTTGAACAGAGCTGAACTTTTGGCGGCAGACGTGGCGTGGCAACCAATCAGAGATCACGTGTATGTCACCCGGAAAAAGGTCCAAAACAAACACCACACCATTGCAGTGGATGATATACCGATTGTGGCTGTCTGGCAGCGCCGGGAGCCGTAAATTTGTACAGCAAATACACCAAATCCACTCTCTCAACCTGGTCTGCCATTGCACCAAAAGAACAACCAGGCAGAAACACAACAACTCCTTGACTCTACTGTGCACTGGACACCTTGGACGTGCGTCTGCTGGTGAGCAGCACGCATGTCCAGGACGCCCGGACGTATGTCCAAAGAGTCTGCCCTTAAAGGCACAGGCATCCAACTAGGAGTGTCCAGCGCGGTTCAGATTATTAAAATCACACCCAACGCCTCCAGTATGACGCCTATTCTTGTGAGAGCGGATGCTTTGAAGTCTTGGACTCATGTTTGAATTAGTCACAGATCCGCAGCCTTGCTCCCTCGATGCCACGGTCTGAGTGCATCATTATGTTATTTGAGAGAAACGGCACAAATCAGATGAAACTGTTGTAGCTTAATTTCAATAGTGTGTTTTTTTATGATTTTACAAAGCTCATAGTAATATGGAATTTTATTTTATCTTATGGAATTTGATTTGTCATCATTTGAGATGGTGGGCGGAGTCCATCTAACTCTGTGGGAGATAATGACAATTTTGAAAATAGATCTCCAAACTTATGACCCACAATTATTTGTCCTCTCATTATTAGTATGGGATTGGCTCCACAAACGTATCCTATTAAAGGACACATAAAGGACCCTGTTTCAGCAATGTTCCATCATCAAAAACATACCTGGAGTTGCATTTCGCTGCATTCACGCTGTTTGAGGAATGTTGGTTTGAAAATCCTCTCCTTTATAATTGTCAAAAACACTTCCTGCTGAAATCCCTTGATCAGTGATGATTTTCAGATAGTCTATGTCACTTATTTGAGAATCTTCTACTGTTTAGTCCTTAAATCTTTGCCAGACTCGTTCTGAGCATTTCTGCCGTGTAAAAATGATAACTGCTACTGCTAGGCTAATCATCATGTGTCTTAAAGTGATATTTTGTGATCATTTTTTCCCTTTTGTTTCAAAACATGAGATGGCAAATTTAAGGTACTCAAAAGCATGTTAAAAGGCTAATCTGATAATATGAAATATGAAAAATGCATAATACTTCTTCTTTAGTCTTAATCTTAAAGTCCTGTAACTGACAACAATCACGTCTTTGGACTTGACTAATGGCATCACTTTCTATTGTGAGAAAATATTTAATCATAGTTTATTTGTACTCACAGGGAAGATGTGAATTGCTAGCCAGTATGAAACAGTATTTGTTTCATGTGATTTAGCCCAGTAATTACGGCGATACAAACCATAAAGGTCAACAAATCTGACATCTGACACTTACACAGAGAATTCTACCTGAGAATTCTCACCTGACTCAGCTCAGTTTAAGCTAGCATTTTTAGAATATTGTGATGTCATGTTACCCCTGCCTGGGATCCAGAATACACACTTCTTCAATTCTTTACGAAGAGTGAATCTGGTTACCCCGCCCTCCGACATTCGCAGAGTCAATTCCAAAACGTACAATTCAGATGCGTTTATTTCTGTGACGCATGTGAAAGGAAATAGTCATCAATGTTTTACATCAAAATCAAATTTCTCTTACCTCAAATTAACAGAGTTTAGTGCTTCACTCTTTGATTGAATTCAATGGTTTTCTGTCCCTGTGATATTTTTTTGCCTTTCTTTTTTCCCCGTAAGCAACCATGTTTGTTTTGATACAGACAGATCATGCGTGTTCCTGATTGGCTAATCTCCCTGTCAATCACTCATGGAGATTACGGAGTGACCAGACTGATATTGATCTGTATGGAAGTACAGAGAGCCTGTTGTTAAGCCCAGATTTTTGTGTGTTTGTCCTACAGCTCTGCTCTGTCACAGCCTGGAGATGTTCCTGCTAGGATGCCCACTGACCTCTCCGCTGACCCCTCTGCTGACCCCTGCGCCGACCCTGCCCCTGACCCCTCCGCAGACTCTGGTCCCACAGCTAAAGTCAGTGAGGCCCCTGAGAGAGGTTCCTCACCCAGCAGTGCCAACGACATGCTGTGCACCTCCCAGACCCTGGACCAGGAGCCACTGACTCCAGAGGTGGTGGCGCCCCCTATGGCACACAGGTCAGAACCACCTCTCATACACACTGGTAACTGTAATACTGCGAGGACACTGGACACTCTTCACAGGGATTATTTCATCTGAGAGAACTGAGAAGACCGAAATCTGAACTGCTAAACTCATCCAAGAATCCTATTTCAGAACCTTTTACTCTGATGACGGGTGGCTCAGGGTAATAAAATAAATCTAATTTGTGGCCTCAAAATAATTTGGTTAACAGAAAATTTGATGGTTTAACTGATTTGTTCCACAAATTATCCAGTTTGTTCCCATTAACTGGATAATTACAGAACCAACAGATCTGTAGACGACACCATCAATTTGGCCCTCCTCTACAGCATCTGGACTCCCCGGGAACCTACACCAGGGTCCTGTTTGTGGACTTCAGCTCTGCATTCAACACCATCCTCCTGCTCTGCTCCAGGACAAGCTCTCTCAGCTCAACGTGCCTGACTCCATCTGCAGGTGGATCATTGACTTCCTGACGGACCGGAGGCAGTGCTTGGAGAAGAATGTCTCGGACACTCGGACCATCAACACAGGAGTCCACAGGGCTGTGTACTTTCTCCCCTGCTCTTCTCCCTGTGACACCAACTGCTGCACCTCCAGCCACGACTCTGTAAAACAGTTTTACCTACAGGAGGGAGGTGGACCGGCTGGTGTCCTGGTGCAACGACAACAACGTGGAGCTCAACGCCCAGAAGACAGTGGAGATGATCATGGACTTCAGGAAAGTCTCAGCCTGGACGTGGACTATTTGAGCCCCTCCCCTCGGGAAGGAGGCTACGGTCCATCCGGACCAGAACCTCCTGCCACAAGAACAGTTTCTCTCCCTCTGCCGTTGAATCATGAACACCTGCCACTTTAACAATCATAGAATAAAAGAGCTATCTATTTGCACTGCTACATTTGCACTGTTTGTCCAACCTGTACATTGCTGTATATACTCTATTTTATCTACTTTAATTCTTAATTTTATGCATGCCTTTTTTATATATCTTGCTACTATATTATCCATTGTTTTATGTTGCACCTTACGTCAAAGCAAATTCCTATGTTTGTGAATTTTGATCACTGACAATGGCAATAAAGCGATTCCGATTCTTAATTCAATTCGGATTCATAAGTTATGAATATGTACTACTACTGTGGTAGAGAGACGTTGACACGCTGCTAACATTGTGTGTCCTGTAGGTCGGGGAGCCCTGGTGTGAGTGAGCCTCACAGTGCTGCTGCTGACAGGGACGTGGAGGGCTGTGATGCACCGGACACTCCTCAGGGTACGGAACGTCTTTCATCCTCCCTGTGCTCCCTTTTTGCACAGGTCTGACCCACGTGTGCAAAGACCCGTGTGTGCACAGGTCTGTCCCACGTGTGCAAAGACCCGTGTGTGCACAGGTCTGTCCCACGTGTGCAAAGACCCGTGTGTGCACAGGTCTGTCCCACGTGTGCAAAGACCCGTGTGTGCACAGGTCTGACCCACGTGTGCAAAGACCCGTGTGTGCACAGGTCTGACCCACGTGTGCAAAGACCCGTGTGTGCACAGGTCTGTCCCACGTGTGCAAAGACCCGTGTGTGCACAGGTCTGACCCACGTGTGCAAAGACCCGTGTGTGCACAGGTCTGTCCCACGTGTGCAAAGACCCGTGTGTGCACAGGTCTGTCCCACGTGTGCAAAGACCCGTGTGTGCACAGGTCTGTCCCACGTTTGCAAAGACCCGTGTGTGCAAAGGTCTGTCCCACGTGTGCAAAGACCCGTGTGTGCACAGGTCTGTCCCACGTGTGCAAAGACCCGTGTGTGCACAGGTCTGACCCACGTGTGCAAAGACTCGCGTGTGCACAGGTCTGACCCACGTGTGCAAAGACTCGCGTGTGCACAGGTCTGACCCACGTGTGCAAAGACTCGCGTGTGCACAGGTCTGACCCACGTGTGCAAAGACTCGCGTGTGCACAGGTCTGACCCACGTGTGCAAAGACCCGTGTGTGCACAGGTCTGACCCACGTGTGCAAAGACCCGTGTGTGCACAGGTCTGTCCCACGTGTGCAAAGACCCGTGTGTGCACAGGTCTGTCCCACGTGTGCAAAGACCTGCGTGTGCACAGTTCTGATCCATGTCTCTGCCTCCACAGACCCCACCGCTGAGCAGGACCAGACTGACAGAGGAGAAGCTTCTGCAGAGCCAGAGCAGGAGCCTCCAGAGGATGCCAGGTCTCAGGCACATCTCACACTCTTAGGGCACGTTCACACTTGATCTGATTGAAGCCAACTCTGGTGCTCTCCCGGCTTTGTTTGTGGAGATGTGAATCTGGGAGCAGTTCATGTCCAGCAACACAGCGCCTGGAGAGCTCCAGAGCACACAGACCAGACTGAAGACTAAGGGGGAAATAAATACAAAAATACTAAAAAGCTGAAGCTGGATTAGAGGGTTAGCAAGGCAACATCAAGGTTAAACCTTGTTTTGTTAGTGCTGGTTCACTTTATATCAGGCCTGAACTCAGAATCTACATCTGACCAGGTTTAGTTCCCGAATAAGATAAGAAGACGACTCTTTGACCAATCAGAGACAAGCTGCTGTGCCGAGCAAGCAACCAATGTTAGAGAAATGAGGAAATGCATTATCTTTTTTAGGCTTGTCAAGGTGTGAATTTACAAAAAAGAATGACTTTTAATACTTTAGCACATGCAGGTGATTCCTAGATGGAATATTGCCGTTATCTTAACTTTATCTTTGTTCTGATCAGTCGACTGGCACTGTTACTGCCCCCTGCTCTGTGAAGAGAAAATCTGGGATTGACAGAAAAGTTGTGAAGCATTTGTAGTACCACCAGTCTGTGCAGGGAAGAGACACTGATCCAGGAGACAATCAGACAGCTCTGTAGTACAGGCCTCTGATGAGAGTAGTTCACAAAATGCATTGGATTGAGGTGAACATATCAGACCATATTACCTGCCAATTTCAACTGAAACAATTTCCAGAGAGTCCTTTTTTGTGTTCAGTCAGGTTAGCAGTCAAAGTGCAGTGACTGTATCCTTTGCAGTCCATGGAAAATGCATAAATCAGCCTGTAAACGTGTGTTAATCTCAAAGAAGCACGTACTATCACAACCATGACTCGACACAAACGCTCACTGTAAAAACACATGGAAATAACTGATTGTGGCAGATGATTGAAATGACTCTTCTTCAGGCACGAGGGGCTGACTGGTGGACTGGTCAAAGGAGCTCTGTCTGTGGCAGCGTCTGCGTACAAGGCCCTCTTCACCGGACAGGGCCCTCCTCAGGTCAGTCTGTGCCACTGCACTGCCAGGACGCAGGAATAGGCCACCAAACAGTAAAAATATGAGATAGATGGAAACATTTAGGTGCATCATAACCACAGGCAGAAAAACATCCATGAAGTCTAAAAAGAAGCTCAAATTATAATCTACTACTATTTATGCGCGGAAGTCCTCCCACTGAAACATATCAGGCAAATGAGCTTATAGCTTTTCACAACTGTTTTATTAGAAGAATCTCACAAGTTAATAATTACAAGAAGACAGAGTGAACTTTCCAAATATAAAAGCCCTGCACATGTAGTATCCAAATACACTGAATGTGTTTAATTTTTATGGTCTTGGGGTTTACAATGGCAGAAAAGGTCACATTTTGCGGACTAAAATGCACACTAAGGTCATGTTTCTACTAGTTCACTCACTAGTGTCTCTACTGTGTGAACCGTACCAACCCGTTTAAATGAGCCAAAGTAGACCCTGAGAGGTTCTACCTCTCAAAATGCTCAAAAAGGTCTCCAGATGAACTTTAGCTCAGGAGGAGCTCCACAGACAGCAGATGACTGAGTCAGAGAGAACACAGACTCAGGCCAAAACAAGATGACAAAACAAATAGAAAAGAATCATTTCTCACCAACAGCCACTGATGCAAATGTATATGTTGAGCCCACATGCTTAGCAAAACAAAGCTAGCAAAGCACATTAGCATCAGCTGTTTCCTGTTTGTTGAGTACGGCACTCTCTTTGTCAAGACCCCAAATATGATATTTCCAGTTCATAATCCATCTAACATTATCCAAAGCCAATGCATTACATAAAGTTTTTGCAGAGAAGGGAAATAAATGCAGAAAAAGCAGAGGAGAAACCGGAACTGTATTTACTGTGGTTTAGCCACGTCTCACAGACACAAACTTGGAATTACTAAACTTTTTGTCTACATTTATCAGCAATCCAGATGCAGTATATTTGTCGCCACCTGTATTTCTTGCACATTTGTTGTTAATCATATCTTTTGTCCGCTATTGACATGAGTGATGTTTCCTCTGCTATGAGCCAGTATCTGAAAAAGTTCTGGCCCCAGACAAAGGCCGCCATTAGCACTCTAAAGCAAACCAGTCTGGGGAACAGGGGCCAGTTGAAACGTGGCTGAAATTGGGGACCTCCCTCCTATATTGGAGCAAAAATGTATTTATTAATATTAATGTATTAATAGATCAGCAACATAGTTTGAAGTTCAGATTTGGGTTAAAATATGTTTAGGCTGGGCAGGTTATTATAATTAAGTTTTGGTCTCCTGGACACACCATTAATCACTGTACTGTGTGTGTTGTTTGTGTGTGTGTGCGTGTACGTGTGTGTGCGTGTGTGTGTGTGCGTGTGTGTGCGTGTGTGCGCGTTTTTGTGTGTGCGTGCGTGTGTGTGTGCTTAGCCCCCGGAGGACGCCTCGTCGCTGGAGGCCATGCTCTCCGTGCTGCAGGAGATGGGCTTCAGGGACCGCACTCTGAACCAGCGGCTGCTCCTCAAACACAGCTACAACCTGCTGGACGTGGTCAATGAACTGGTGCACATCACCGAGGCCGAGTACTGACCCCGCCCCCTGGCCCGCCCACACCCACGCCAGGCAACTCCAATCACCAGGCTCTGCTGTCTGCCACCGACCAATCAGGAGTCAGCTCAGCCCAGCCCTGATGCCTGTCTGAAACTGATGAAGAAGTGAAACTGTGGAGGACGGTTAGCGACGCTCTGTTCTGTAGCTAAGACCCATTCCATTAGAGCCCAAAATACGACCAAATTTTAGAGCATTATTTTGTATTTACAGTATTTGACTGTTATTTGAATTTAATTTATTGCATTGTTTGTCTTAACTCTGATTCCACCTGGAAGTTATTCCTATGTTTTTTTTTTTTTTTTATGCAGAAATTATTTATGTTATTATACATATTTATTATCTTAAATTATACAGAATAATATTTTAGCTGTTAGAATTAAAGGGGACATATTGTGCTAGATTCCTGCATGTTTGAGTTAATCCTGTACTGTTCTGCCTCTTAGGCTCAACTGCTCTGTAAGGTTTTCACCTACGCCCTATCCATATCCACATATGTAGAGTTCTAAAATGTCACTCAACCTCTGTTCAACAATAAAAACGACAATCTTCTGCTTGTTGCAGTCAGATGTCACTATGAAGAGGCGGGGCTTCTCAGTTCTGCAGTTTTGAACAGGAAGTCAATGAGGACGTTTCTATTATTAAGCTGCTTTAGATCCAAATTGCAGTTTACAATGAACAAAATGTAAAATGGTCTATGGTTATAGTTCAACACTTAAGTACCTGAAAAAAAGCATAATATGTCTCCTTTAAGTCAAATAAGATTTGGCTCAGAAAGTCTTCTGAGTGAGTTAGTGGGTTTGTTTTGCACATGTGAATATGTAAGAGATGATTTCCCTTTGAATGTGTGTGAAGGTTCTTAGTCCAGAGGTTCCAGTGGCTCCAGAGGTCATCGACGTCGGGCCCCTGGAGCTACAGAAGTTTTGTCTCGTACCTCAAACACCTACATTCCTTATGGAAGTTATGCAGGTGACGTCACAGCATTCTGAATTTTAGCAGTGAGTGGCAAAAACACATGAGAGTCAATGCTGAGTGATGACATTGTCTCCTGTAAGAGCTCAAAACACGACTAAAATGTGAAAGAGCTGCTACAGTCTGATCACACATGTAAAAGCCTTCAACTTAGCTAAATAATTAGTTTGTACCTGAGGAAATCAAGTAAACAATTGTAGAAAACCAGATAAACAACAGAACACACTCACATTTATCACTGATACAGACTTTGGGATCACACACAGTTGAACTTTTATCCTGTTTTTGAGTCAATTTATTGAGGAAAATAAATATTTTCCAACAGTTAAATATCCAACTACGTGAGCAAACAAGCTAAACTCAGAGCAGCGACGGAGAAACTACTTTCAGTTTCCATTTATAAAGTTAATTTGAGCAAAACATCAGCTACATGGACAAAAAACAAAACAAAAAAACACATTTATTAGTTGCGTTGTCCATAATTTTGCCACTCACTCAGAATGTTGAGGAGCTTTTTTCGAATTAAAAAATGTCCGTGCATAACCTCTATTCTTTTTCCTCTTGAACAGGCTGGTTTAACTGATGTTTAGAATGCTTTAGCGCTGTCAAAAGTATCAAAAATCAGATACTAATCTAAACTAAAACTAGTGTCAAAACTATATAAGTATCACTTAGTACTATTATTCTGTATTTAAAATACCATTCCATTGAGCTGTTCCTTAATATTGAAAATCTGGTTTGAAATGTTACTATCCTGACACTAGAACGCATTGACTTGTCCTGGTTTGGCCCTGGTTTGTTTCAGTTAGGTCCTGATGTAGACTTTGTTAGGTTCTGTTCTGGTCTGGGTTTAGTCTCAGTTTTGATGTTATGTGTGTGCAAGTGTGAACACAACCTAAAGCTCCCATGTTTTTCACCGTTTCGACAGGCTTCACCCCCTGTTGCCAGCAGAGGGCTCCACACACTTAATCCAAGTGCTCTCAGTGGAAAGTGCAGATTCAAAACCTTAAGGCCAGACACTACAGGCAAAACAACACCATTGTCCAATCTGCGCCGAAAGATTTAATTCCACAGATTTCTCTGGGACATTGTAATTTCAAAGTCCTTTTTTTACTAATTGCATTTTTCTTGGATCAACTCGATTTTGATTGGCCGTACAACACAAGGATTTGCTCAGATCCAATTCTAAGTCTGATTTATTAAAGGGCCAATGACAGGTTGGAAGACTCAGTTCACTAAAATGGAGTTAAGGTAATTATATTCAAGATTTTGCACACACACACACACAAAAAAAAGTATCCTAATTTATCATTTAGGTTTATAATTTCACTTCCTGGTTCCTGGCCATCACACTAAGAAATTCCACAGCTGTTACCTAGCAACCATGTAGTACCCCGGGTCAAAACTCCTCTGGCACAGAAATTATGATTTGACAAATTAAAATATTGAATTAAAGGACACATATTCTGCTACTTTTTAACTACTTACTTTTTAACTAACTTTGAACCATGTTCTAACAATGTTCCGTCACCAAAAACATACCTGGAGTTGCATTTAGCTTCATTCACGCCATTTGGAGGGATGCAGGTTTGAAAATCCTCTCCCTCTGAGTGTCAAAAGCACTTCCTGCTGAACTCCCTCGATCGCTGACGTTTTGTGAGATCATCTACGTCACTTATCTGAGAATCTTCTCCTGTTCTAAGTCCTTAAATCATCACCTCTAATGTCTGCCTTTAAACTCAATCACTGGGTCAGACAAATGTTTGTTTTTAAATTGTGCAAAATCTTTAAATGAATTGAGTTTCTTCAGTGTGATGTCATCAATATATGTCAGCTCTACTTTACAAACTGGCACTTAATTGGTGTAAAACTCTTTATATTGTAATATAAATCTATTATAACAGGTATTCTCCCACCAAATAAAGGCAAAGTTAGAAAATCATAAAAGTCTGTCATACACCCTTTAAGTTTAAAGGTTCAAAAGTGGAAAAAAGTTTTTGTTTTTTTTAATGGCAATTTTCAGTAAGAGTTTATTACACACTTTGTGAATTATTCTGTTTCTAATATGTAAAAAGGGTTAAACCTGGCTCTGTTCATTTGTTATAAATGTCCCAAATATGTGTCATTTTGGCCATGTTTTTTCAGTGAAAACATGTTAAAGTCCATATGAAGGTTCTGGTGTTTTTCTAACGGGAGGGCACCTGTGGTAGTGAAATTGTAGTTTGTGAAGAAATTTTGAGAAATAAAAGTTGAAAATGACAGGACACATTTTTCTGACATGTTTAAATGTTTAAAACGTCATTCAACAAAATAAAGGTGTTTTCAGGGATTATTTACTATCGATTCCTAACTATTGTGTAATTTATGTGGACGTTGGCCCTTGTTTACAGTCTGGTTGCCAGGTAACAGTTGTGGAATTACCTCTTCCTTTGTTATATCTGTGCTCATGTTCAACTAGGAAGTAACATTACACAACCAAACGCAAAATGTTTAGTCAAATCAGAAATATAATCATGTTCTCTGCGTTTTAGTGAAACGTGGAGCGATGAAAATCTTGAAATACATTTTTCCTTAAACAAGTTTCAATTCGATCTCCCTAAACCTGCGGTGTCTGGCCTTAAGACATTTGAATGAGTAAAATGTGAAATGCTGTGATCGTTTGAGAGGACATGGTTTGGTGCAGGAGACCAGCTCTGAGGGCGTCGTGAACACTGAGGGTTTCATTTGGTTTATTTGTCTCTGAGCCTCTGTAAATGTGCAAAACTGTGTGATTAAAGCACTGTACAGACACACACCCACAGTCTCATTGTCTATTCTGTCTTCTTTTTGTTTTTCTATTGTTGGTGTTTGTGTGTGTATTGTCTTTTGTATGTCAGGATGTGATATTTATTCAAACAAAGGTCAAATAATATAGTCAAATTGTCTTTCACCACAGCAGAACCAAGTTTGAGTTGATCGTTTGAAGGCACAAATAAATAAAATGCTGTATTCATTGTTGATGTCTAATAATCAGAACAGACTGAGGCCAGGGGTGCTGTGCCTGGACAGACCTGAGGACATGTACAGCTCTGTAGAAGTGTGTGTTTTAGTTGTTCTGAAGCTCCAGGCACATTCACTGAACAAAAATGAAAACAGCTGAACTAAAATATATGAAACGCAATAGACCCATATATCTCAAATATTGTTCACACATTATGGAGATAAGTCTGTTATCTAAAGGGAGCAGGACCACACCTCATCCACGCCCCTTCCGGTGACTACTCTATTGAAGCTTCCCGGTCACACACACCAGCGTATATTGTTTCGTGCCCCTCCCTCCCAGCCTCTTCTAATCATTCTGTCTTATCTCCTGGTAGGGGGGGATCGAGGCCCGGGAGCCTGCTGCCCTCATCGCTACAAGCCCCACAACTGCATTTATCATCTACTCTCATGCATTTATCGTTGTTCTCCTTCGCAATAAACTTTTTGCATCCAAGCTTGAGGTTGTGGTCCTTCTAGTGAATGTCAAAACATGCCCTACGTCCATGCTCATTAACATGCATAGTCCCTCCCACCTGTTTGAGTGAGCTTTAGTCTGGGACTAGCAAACGAGTCCACAATGACCACAGCTGGACACGGGCACAGACGCCCACCCAGAGCGCCCCAGACATGCTCACTGGGTGAAACACACTCCCCTTAACTCCCCTTTAGAAAACAAAACATTACCCTATTCTTTTATAATATTCACATATTAATAAAGGGATTTTCTGGTGACACTGAGTAAAATGCACATTTGTGTGACACTGTTATAATAATGCATTAGATTTATACTGCACTTTTCTAGACACTCAAAGACGCTTCACATGGCATTATTCGTTCACTAAGCGTGCCTAAGGACACAGTGACATCCTCCTCCTGTCGCCCCCCTGTGGCTCCTGGTGCTCCAGCGGTCTCCCATCCAAGTACTGACCAGGCCCCACTTGCTTAGCTTCCCAGGTCTGACTGGGCTTTGGCACACAAGTACGGTCACAAGTTTACGGGTTTGTAAACTTGTGGCCATTAAAAAAAAAATGGGTATCATGAAAATACAAAGTAGAATCTATAAGCACAGTCATTTTAGTTTTGAAAATGACTGATGAAGAACAGTGACCACAGAGTCATCAAAAATACAGTAGTGCTATACAAACACATTTTGGTGAGTGTGAGTGTGAAGTGTGTACCCCGGATAAAAGCCCAAGTGCATTAAAAAGTCCATTTATATTACATACCAAAGGTTAAAAAGATCATTCATTTATTTATTCATTAAAATATTTAGTTCGTGTTGAGAGTTTAAACATATTTACAAAAGCTGAAAACAGGTAATACATATTCATATTTTATTTTATACAGTACATGTGGTAAAGTGTTTTTTTCTATTCCTGGAGTAGTCTGTGAATGTAACATGAGATCTGGTGAGGAGGCCCGGGAAGAGCTCAGCTAGAAACTTTTCTCGTTTTTGTAATTTTTTACAAAATTTGTGCCGTGGTTTGTCATTTAGAGACTCCACTGTGAGCACAAGTGTGTGATTTGTGAGTTCTAAAATTAATAATGAGTCTTGCTCATTTTAATGTCTTATTCTAGCAATCACCTGCCCAAACTGGAGAAACCAAAAAGCTGTTTTATTCACAATAATCTACAGACCTGTGACAGAGTTCTCTGATTCTGATCAAACCTAGTGTTAGACTGGGAAAATATTGTTGTGGTTGGTGATTTCAACATTCACATGAATGAAAATAACTGCCTGAGTAATGTCTTTAGTGCTTTATTAGATAGCATTGGTTGTTGTGGAATTTTCTATCTCGTGCATAGACTTAACAAGGGCCCCTCCATTTCTACCATTGTTGACATGGGTGAGTGGTCAGCCCTATCTACCACAGGGTCATCCCACTGGGACAGAAGTTGACCTTCTCTAATATTATCAGATTCCTTGGTCCACTCGTCTCCCAGAAGCGTGTATGCTCTGCACTTCTCAGCTACTATTCAAACCTCTGTGTGTGAAGCACAGTCAGGCTTGAAGAGCCAATACTAGCACAATGTGTTGGACTGATGGTAAAGAAACTTCTCCTGCCTCAGACATCCAGAGTCTCCTGCCTCTCCTCACAGCTCTAGGACTCGTTGGGACAACCCTTGTTTTTCCCTAACATTGGTTTCACTCAGAACATAAATAAACCAACCCACAGTCACAGCACACTCTGGATCTGGGTCTAACTTGTGGAATAGACATCAGTGACCTTAATGTCTTCCCCCAAAACCCAATAATCTTGGATCATTTCCTAATTACCTTTCAGTTTATTCTTAAATACTATCAGCTCCTCAGACTAAAACTATAATGAAAAGGACAATATCTGAAAAATAAATCTTAAAGTTCAAAGAAATAATAGAGCCAATATTTAATGTCATGTGATCCTGCTGTGAACAGCATTTGTCCCAGTGCTATTGATAACTCTGTTGACTCCGTGGTTAACTCTCTAAAATCTGCTCTTGATGTTGCAGCTCAACTCAAGCAGAAAGTCATCAGGTCAAAGCGCCTCCCCATGGTACAATGAAGAACTACGCTCTCACTAACAAAGAGGAAGACAATTAGAGAGATCTTTACTCCGCTCTCACACAGAAGAATCCCTAAAAGAATGGAAACTCTGCCTCCTGTCGTATAAGCAGGCTCTGCTTAAGGCCCAAACCAGAGATTATTCAAATCTAATAGAAGTGAACAAAAATAACACTAGATTTGTCTTCAGCTGTATCCAGGCTGACAAAGTGTCACAGGGTTAAGGTTAGCAAAATCACAACTATTGGGGTCAAGATAAATGAAATTATTCCCACTATTAGTATTGAGCCCAACCTGTAAAGTCAGTGTCCCATACTGATCAGTTCACTGCTGTTGATCAGGCAGAGATAACTTCAGTCCTTATGTCCTCTAAAACCTAAACTTGTATTTTAGACCAAACCCCGAGCCAACTCCTCAACGAAATCCTCCACCTAATTATAAATCCTATTCTTAATATAATAAACACTTCTCTAGAGAGCGGTTATGTCCCTCAGTCCTTAAATATGCAGTCATTAAACCACTTTTGAAAAAGTCCAATCTAGACCCCGACCTATAGTCAAACTATAGACCTATTTCTAATCTTCCCTTTGGCTCTAAAAGAGAGAGTTGTCGCCGCCTACAGGACAGTCACTTATTTGAAGTTTTTCATTCAGAGTTTGGTGCCACAGACTGAAACTGCACTAGTCAAAGTCACAAATGATCTGTTATTAGCTGCTGACGATGGACAGGTCTCAATCCTGGTTCTGTTGGACCTCAGCGTTTGACACCATCGACACAACATTCTCCTGCAGAGGTTAGAATGTGATATAGGTGTCAGAGGGACCGCCCTCAGCTGCTTTAAATCCGATTTATCAAATGTAAACCAGAGCTCCTCGCAGGGATCAGTACTGGGTCCACTTCTGTTCACTCTTTATTTGCTGCCGTTAGGTCTGATCATCAGAAAGCATGGCATTAACTTCCACTGCTATGACATGCAGCAGTATTTAACATAAAAACCTGGACACTTAATTATCTGCTCCTTAACCCTGAAAAAACCGAGGTCATTGTGCCTGACCCTAAACGTCTGTGAGACTGTTTATTTGACCAGATAGTTTCTCTGGACAATGTCACTGTAGCCTCCAGCTCTACTGTGAGAAACTCTGGAGTCTTATTTGACCCAGATCTCTCGTTCAAAGCTCATATAAATCAAGCCTGTAAAACAGCCTACTTTCATCTGCGTAACATAACCAAAATTAGAAAAATCCTGCCCTAAAAGATGATGCTGAAAACTCATCCATGCATTTGTCACATCCAGATTAGACTATTGTGTGTGTGTGTGTCCTAAAAGACAGAGGACATGTCACCCGCAAGTCCCTCTTCAAGTCAGTCATCAAGGATGGCATTGTGGGTATTTTCTCAGTGTGTGTGTGTGTGCGTGTGTGTGTGTGTGTGTGTGTGTGTGTGTGTGTGTCTATATGTGTGTGTGTGTGTGTGTGTGTGTGTGTGTGTGTGTCTGTGTATGTGTGTGTGTGTGCGTGTGTGTCTGTGTGTGTGTCTACACCAGGTCTGTGTGTGTGTGATGTGTGTTTGTGTGTGTGTTTTAAATGTAATAAACAAATTATATAAAAACAAGCCTATTACGTAATAACAATCAATAATGTAATAATGTGTAATGTAATAGATGTGTGTATAGCTGTGTGATACTTAATGTGTGTACATGTGTTCAAATGGGTACTTTTACTTGAGCAGATTTTTTTTTAATGTAATTCTAGTTTTCCTACAGTGATGTTTTCATCTTGTGTCTGTACTTTTACTTAAGTAACAAAATGAATGATTTCTTTTTCCACTGGAAATAAACAAAGGAAATCTACATAAACTGCTCAAATATCAGAACAGTCAGCTGTGGATCTGATAATTATACCACAACAAATTACATCGTAATAGTACATCTTTTTAAAGGCAGAAATGTAGAAAATGCTCATAAATGATTGGCCACAGGTCAAACATAATGAACTCCAAGAAATCGTCTAACAAAGGAAATATGGCTTGTAAGTGTGTGAAACCTTCCCTGTGGACGGCAAATCAACTATCAATTTAGCTTTTATGTCATTCTGAACTTTTAGGGCTTACTTTGATGAAGGTCTTTGTCAGTCAAAAGTCCATGTAAAGTCGTATAAAAGCCGTTTAAAAGCTCTGATATCTGCGCTGACTGCTCTGTGAGACGTTAGAGCCAAAAACCAACACCTTTCTGATAACATTGGACCCAATTTTGCATTTATAAAAGACAAAGTACAAACAGTAAACACTTATCGACTTGTGTGTGTGTGTGTGATATAAATGTGTGCGTAACCGATTTGTTTGTGTGTGTGTGTGTGTATGTTATTGTATAGTGTGTGTGTGTGTGTATATCCCTGTGTGTGTGCAAAGGCTGTGTGTGTGAACAGGAGGCCACAGCTACAGAAGAGACTGTGGCGACGCCTGTGTGTGTGTATATCTTCCTCTCTCGTGTGCAGTGTGTGTCTGACACGTGTGCCAGTGTGTGAGTGTGTGTATAGCAGGTGTGTGTGTGTCCTCGAGAACCAGCAGAGGTACAGCCGTAGATTCCTGGTGACGTATGCCCAGAAGCTCTGCACAGCCCTGCGTCAAGTGCCTGTGTGCAGTGTGTATATGTGTGCCTTTGTGTGTGTGTGACGTGTGTCTATATGTGTGTGTGTGAGATGTGACAAGGAACAGGAGGAGTGTGTGTGTAATGTGTGTTGGGTGTGGACATCACCTTTGTGGCTCATGGAGGCGTCACAGAGGCCATGATTCCCCTCTGGCCACCATCCTGGATGTCACACTGTACCCGCCCTGAAACTGCACCATCAACGCCAAAGTGGTCTATGGCATAGCCGCGGGGACCATAGAGCTCGGGCACGGGAAGTTTAAATGTACAGAGCTACTGTGCACAATTCAGATGCCTTCACATGACCACACTCCCCTCCATCTGCCGGACCACTGTAACTCCATCGGGGCTTCCAAAGCCCATGAAATACCTGACATCATGGTCAAGTCCATAATAGTTCCAGGGCACAAGGCGTGGGCTGTCTTTGAGTATCTGAGGGACACTGTGGGTTTCTCTGATTACGACCGAGTGGTGATCCCGTTCATCCTGCCTGTGTACGCAAAGTGTGTGTGTGTGTGTGTCATATGTGTCTGTGTGTGTGCTGTGTGTGTCTCTGTGATGTGTGTGTGTGTGTGTGTGGTGTGTGTAAAGTGTGTGTGTGTGTGTGTGTGCTGTGATTCTCAGATCAATAATGTAATGATCCACCTGATCTCATAGCTGTAGACAGAGGCTGAAGCTCTCCAAACCTGTAGTGAGGACTTCTAATGTAATACTAGTTTTCCTACAGTGATGTTTTCATCTTGTGTCTGTACATTACAGACTGGGATGTGTTCAAAATTAATGATGGTTCTTTTTCCACTGGAAATGAACAAGGAAATACATCCAACTGTCAGGACAGTATCATTCCCACACGTCACCAGGGTGATCTGATAATTATACGACAAGCCCTGGTTCACACTCAATAATACATCTTTTAAAAGGAGATATGTAGAGAGCTCATAAGGTGCCAAGCTATTTATTTATTTTATTTATTTTATTTATTTTATTTATTTTATTTATTTTAGATCTCTATTTATTTTAAATTTTATTTATTTTATTTAATTTTTTATAATTTTTATTTATTTTATTTTTTATTTGAACAGGACGCCGGGACATTATGAGGGGCAAAGATAGATCACCAACTACAAGCCCAAAGCTCATTTCCATCTGCCGACCTGGAGGAGCACTGGCTGAGACAATGTGCATTAGTTACTATGCAACACGGTTTTCAAACAGTCTCTGACACTCGATCATTCACTCACCCATCTCATCGTCATCAATGGAGATTATCTTAGCACTGAAGTTCATTGCACCCCGGATACCCCCCACCTCCCCACTAAGTTAAGATTACAATATTAAGGAATTACAGTTTACCTAGTAAAGTCTAAGTACAGCTGCTGGAAACCAGACGGTGTTATAAAGCCAACCTGAGAGACAAGAGCTGACTCCTATACTTCACATAAAATCATATTTTAACACTCCCTGAGTCATAGATTAGCCAGCAGGCTTCAAACATCATGGACTCCAAGAAATCGTCTAACAAGGAAATATGGCTTGTAAGTGTAATGACCTTCAGGCCTGTGGCGCTGACGCCAATTTGTCATGAAGTCATTCCTGTGGTTTAGGGCTTACTTTACTTTTAGGGCTTACTTTGTCAGTAAAAAGTCCATGTAAGGAGGGTCAAAGCGGCGTTTAAAAGCTCTGGGACAGTTATCTGAACTGACTGCTCTGACCTGTTAGAGGCAAAAACAACACCTTTCTGAGGCAACTGTTGTTGTGATTTTGCATAAAAGACAATTAGTACAAACAGTAAAATTGATTTGATTTGATTCTTGATATTTGAGCACCTGGTCCTGCCCCATCTCAGTCCTTCCTCATCTCTTGGGCCCAAAAACATGTTATTTAGGGAGATGGTAAAAGCCAACTGTGTCTGTAGACGACACCATCAAGTCTAGCCTCCACTTCATCCTGCAGCATCTGGAGTCCCCGGGTACGCCAGGTCCTGTTTGTGGACTTCTACAACTGTACTTCAACACCGCCCTCCTGCTCTGCTCCAGACAAGCTCTCTCAGCTCAAATGAAGCCTGACTCCATCTGCAGGTGGATCACTGACTTCCTGACGGACCGGAGGCAGTGAGTGCGGCTGGGGAAGAATGTCTCAGGAGATCAGACTATCAACACAGGAACTTTGACAGGGCTGTGTAACTTTGTCCGCTCTTTCTCCCTGCATAACCTCCATTCAGGCCTGACTCCAGTTCAGTTCTGTAAAACTGATCAAGCTTGGCAGACTACCACTTTCATCGGACTCATCTCGACGGGCCATGAGTCCTGTGCAGGGATTGTGGACCGGCTGGTTCCTGGGTGCAGCGACTTCTCTCTCTTCCTGAACTGCCAACCCAGATAGACAGTGGAGATGATCGACTAATCAGAAGAATCATGTGACAGCCCCCTGCCCCCTGCCCTGACAGACTCTCCCATCACCACCGGCTGGCACAAGGAACAGGAGGCCAATGAGCTACAGAAACTGGGCGACGTCTGGTCAGTTGTGCTTCGACCTTTCAGCCCATCATCAAGAAGGCCCAGCAGAGGATGTACTTCCTGCGTTGCCAGTTTGATAAGTTCGGGCGCAGATGATGGTGAAGGAGTTCCTCGAGAACCAGCAGAGGTACAGCCTCACCTCCATCACCATGTGGCGTACAGGAGCTCTGCAGCCAGGGACAAACAGAGACTACAGCAAGCCTGTGCTGCTGCTGAGAAGGTGATCGGCTGCAGCCTTCCATTTGTCCAGGCTGGTGGGACTGGGACGAGCAGGTCGGATCACAGCTGACCCTTCTCACCTGGACACGGACTATTTGAGCCCCTCCTCCCGCCACAAGGGGAACAGTGGACTTTCCTCTTAGGACTCATGAACACTTTGTAACAGAGGCCATGATTCCCCTCTGGCCACCATCCTGGATGTCACACTGTACCCGCCTGAAACATTGCACCTATCAGCCAAAGTGGTCTGTATATTGTCTCAGTCAATCTTAGTCTATTTTATTCAGGCAAAGGAAGTTTGAATATTTTTTATTTTATCCATTGCTTTATGTCTTCTCTCGGATGTCCTATGTTTGTGCATTTCACTTACAATGGCAATAAAGTCTCTGCCTGATTCTGACATGGAGCTGGACACTGGGTACCTGAGTTTCCAGTACTCATACGCCTGTGACCACACCAGGATGACGTCCTCACACTCTGAAGAGCCAGTCGGTCCTAACCTTCAGCTCTTTGAGAACCTCAAAGCCGGGTTTGATTAGAGCAGTGTCCCCACCCTTTTTCTCCCAGTGACCCCTATTTTATACAAGGATATGTTGACGACCCCCACAACCTTCTCCATCCTGAAATGCTACTGCCTTATAAGTAAAACTATAATTATTTTCCGGTTAATAAAGAATTTACAGAATTGAATTGAATTGAAATAAGCAATTCACATGCCAACTATTCATTAAAATTCACACAATCTAGTTTGGACCTCTTTTCTAAAAAAAAACCTTTGGGACCCCCTGAGAATCTGGGTCCCAACCCGAAAATTGGGAGTAACTGGATTAGAGCAGTGGTTTTCACACTCACTGGGGCCAAGGACCCTGTTGAAAATATCTTGAAGACGCCCTATCGTTCTCCACAATGGCATCACAATCAAATGTAGTTATAACCAGCGATAAAAGAAGAATGAATGAAAGGTGCACTATATCACTGGTTTTCTGCTGGGGTGTCCACCATCTGCTTGTCTTCATGGAGATGTTATTGTTTTGCCTGGAATGTTCCACAGTACATTAAACATTCAGTCCCGATCAAAAGAACTCCCACCCCCCCAGCTCATTAAGGCGCCACCTCCCTGTGGAGCGTAGAAAACATCTCAGGTGGATCTGCTTGTCGTGTCAGTAACGCTGGACACCATCAGGACCATCAAGGTTACATTTTTCTCATCAGAATAACAATCAGTGTCCCATGCTTGTGTCTCTTGTAAAGTCCAAGCTGCAGTTCTGAGATGAGGCCTTTGAAGACGTTTTTTTCTTTTTGAAGCCCTTCAGTGTCAGATGTGTCTGATGTGATTGGGCTGCAGTCGACACCAGTATTGGCCTTAATTTAATGGATCGTCTAGTGTCTTGACGGACAGCCAATCAGATCCTCCGGCTCAGTGCTAGTGTCATTCTTTACTTTTTTGTTCCATAACCCTCATAAATCTCGTTTTTTTGCCTTTGCCATCAGAACGTCATGACAGTGTGAATACCTGACAGAGAATCCATGTTTTTGCACAGATCTGGGCTTTTAAAGAACACACATTCTGCTATATTGACTTTTTTGAGATTTAACCCTGTTCTGGCATCAAAAACATACCTGGAGTATCATTCAGTTGAATTCACGCTGTTTTGAGGATTGTTTATTAGAAAAACCTTCTCCATCTGTGCATCAAACACCTGGATTTTCTGACGTATTTTTGGATCATCTATGTCATTTATCCGAGAATCCTCAGCTCTTTTAAGTCCTTAAATCATCGGCAGACTCGCTCTGTGCATTTCTTCCATCTAAACTTAATAACTACTGCGAGCTTGATAACTGCCTTTAGCACATTCGATTATAGAGATGATACAGCTAAGCACTGGGCACCATCTACTGCCTGGAAGCACTAAGTGTCTTTTGCAGACTCCTGAGGGAGACATGAATCAAAAATAATTAACCTTTTTTTGTTTCAAAACTTGATGACAAATTAAATGTACTCAAGAGTATGTTTAAATCATTTGATCATTTGATCAGCTGCAGAAAAGCCTATTTCAGTTTAATTATTGTCTTCAATAAAATGTTTACTCAAACTGTCTTTTTGGTTGTTTGTCTTTGTCTCACTCCCATTTCTTGTTGCTTAGGGAAGCTCTACTTGGAACATTAAGATCCAACTTTTAACCATTTTTCAACTGGTCTTAAACTTTTGATCGGGACTGTATCTCTCTTATGTTTTATTGCTCCAGAATATGCAGTGTAAGTGTGTTTTATTGGGAGAGGGGGCGGGGCGAGCACAGGGGAGGCTTGCACCAGGCATGGAAGGAGATACTGGTGGGAGTGCAGTGTGGACAGGGCTCAGACAGACATGGAAGAGTTCAGGGGAACACAACTGCTGCTGCTGCTGCTGCTGCACCTCCACACCACAGGTCAGTACAGGACCAGGGGAGAGAGCTGCTGAGGGCTGGAGAGAGCTGCTGAGGGCTGGAGAGAGCTGATGAGGGCTGGAGAGAGCTGCTGAGGGCTGGAGAGAGCTGCTGAGGGCTGGAGAGAGCTGCTGAGGGCTGATGAGGGCTGGAGAGAACTAAAGAGGGCTTATATGAGCTGCTGAGGGCTGGAGCGAGCTGCTGAGGGCTGGAGAGAGCTGCTGAGGGCTGGAGAGAACTAAAGAGGGCTTATATGAGCTGCTGAGGGCTGGAGAGAGCTGCTGAGGGCTGGAGAGAGCTGCTGAGGGCTGATGAGGGCTGGAGAGAGCTGCTGAGGGCTGGAGAGAACTAAAGAGGGCTTATATGAGCTGCTGAGGGCTGGAGCGAGCTGCTGAGGGCTGGAGAGAGCTGCTGAGGGCTGGAGAGAGCTGCTGAGGGCTGGGAGAGAGCTGCTGAGGGCTGGAGAGAGCTGCTGAGGGCTGGAGAGAGCTGCTGAGGGCTGGAGAGAGCTGCTGAGGGCTGGAGAGAGCTGCTGAGGGCTGGAGAGAGCTGCTGAGGGCTGGAGAGAGCTGCTGAGGGCTGGAGAGAGCTGCTGAGGGCTGATGAGGGCTGGAGAGAGCTGCTGAGGGCTGATGAGGGCTGGAGAGAGCTGCTGAGGGCTGGAGAGAACTAAAGAGGGCTTATATGAGCTGCTGAGGGCTGGAGAGAGCTGCTGAGGGCTGGAGAGAGCTGCTGAGGGCTGATGAGGGCTGGAGAGAGCTGCTGAGGGCTGAAGAGAACTAAAGAGGGCTTATATGAGCTGCTGAGGGCTGGAGCGAGCTGCTGAGGGCTGGAGAGAGCTGCTGAGGGCTGGAGCGAGCTGCTGAGGGCTGGAGAGAGCTGCTGAGGGCTGGAGAGAGCTGCTGAGGGCTGGAGAGAGCTGCTGAGGGCTGGAGAGAGCTGCTGAGGGCTGGAGAGAGAGCTGCTGAGGGCTGGAGAGAGCTGCTGAGGGCTGGAGAGAGCTGCTGAGGGCTGGAGAGAGCTGCTGAGGGCTGGAGAGAGCTGCTGAGGGCTGGAGAGAGCTGCTGAGGGCTGGAGAGAACTAAAGAGGGCTTATATGAGCTACTGAGGGCTGGAGAGAGCTGCTGAGGGCTGGAGAGAGCTGCTGAGGGCTGATGAGGGCTGGAGAGAGCTGCTGAGGGCTGGAGAGAACTAAAGAGGGCTTATATGAGCTGCTGAGGGCTGGAGCGAGCTGCTGAGGGCTGGAGAGAGCTGCTGAGGGCTGGAGAGAGCTGCTGAGGGCTGGAGAGAGCTGCTGAGGGCTGGAGAGAGCTGCTGAGGGCTGGAGAGAGCTGCTGAGGGCTGGAGAGAGCTGCTGAGGGCTGGAGAGAGCTGCTGAGGGCTGGAGAGAGCTGCTGAGGGCTGATATGAGGGCTGTCTTCTTGCCCCCCACAAATATAACTTTTGGATTATAGCTTTCTCTGACCAATAAATTTAACTCTCTCAACTGGACAATTAAATGTGTTTTTACACTCACCTGTTTAAAAGGAAATGCTACAAAAAGTGAAATCCTACACCACCAGTGTGAAAGGAGGTCACAGGTGTCACAGCCCAGCCCTCACAGTGGGTGTGGTCATGTCATATGTGGGTGTGGTCATGTCAGATATGGTCATGTCATATGTGGGTGTGGCCATGTCATATATGGTCATGTCATATGTGGGTGTGGTCATGTCAGATATGGGTGTGGTTGTGTCGTATGTGGGTGTGGTCATGTCATATGTGGGTGTGGTCATGTCGTATGTGGGTGTGGTCATGTCGTATGTGGGTGTGGTCATGTCATGCTCCAGTGACGACCCCCCCACCCCCATCTGTCTGGAGGATCGATCTCTACACTGGACGATCTATGCGCCACCCGCCTGGAGGAACTCCCTCAACCCTGGATTAGCCACACCTCGTCTGCCTGGACGAACTCCATCTACTTAGATTAACTGTTCCTCATCTCCTGCTGGAGGATCTCTACACTGGTGGACTGCTCCTCGTCCGCCTGGAGGAACTCTTTAAAGCCACCTCCCTCTTGAGTGGTTCTGGCTCCACAGTCCAAGTGGATGCGTCAGTCCTAGTTCATCTGCAGCCTGTCCGTCCGTGGGAGTAGGATCTCTCCTTCACTGTGGTTCTCCCCGAGGTTTCTACGTTTTCCCGGGGGGTTTTGTAGTTTTTCCTGCGCTTGAAGGAGAGGTCAAAGGACAGGGGCATTCTGGGACAGTTATCTGAACTGCTTTTACCTGTGGCCCATCGAGGCAACTGTTGTTGTGATTTTGGGCATTATAAAAATACATTGATTTGATTGATTTGATTCATATGTGGGTGTGGTCATGTCGTATGTGGGTGTGGTCATGTCGTATGTGGGTGTGGTCATGTCGTATGTGGGTGTGGTCATGTCATATGTGGGTGTGGTCATGTCGTATGTGGGTGTGGTCATGTCGTATGTGGGTGTGGTCATGTCGTATGTGGGTGTGGTCATGTCATATGTGGGTGTGGTCATGTCGTATGTGGGTGTGGTCATGTCATATGTGGGTGTGGTCATGTCGTATGTGGGTGTGGTCATGTCGTATGTGGGTGTGGTCATGTCGTATGTGGGTGTGGTCGTATGTGGGTGTGGTCTACACAGATTAACAGCATTCATTTGGGGGAACACCTTAGATTTAGTGGAATTTAGTTTTCATGATCATTTGTGTACATGTGTTTTTACCTCATAAAAACGATCATGTTAACATATGGTAGAGTTGTCAGTGCATGTCACAAACTGACATCTCCACCTGCAGAGGGACCCCTAGTGGACATTAGTCATAGTGCACTAGTGCACATGGACCAAATGGAGGAGAAGTCTGAAGGATGGGCTTTTTCACTGAAAGGCAATGGCTTAAAAAAAAACATTCAAAGCTCCAAATCAACTCATTTTTCTCTTTGTGTGTGAAGTGAAAGTGTTTTGTGGAGTTGACCTGGAGTTTGTAGAGAGTCCGGGAAAGGCTTGTGTTGTAATCAGCATCTGTTTCCCGTCACAGCCTCCTGCTGTTGCATCACCACAGCAGCCTGCATCTGACCCCCGAGCTCCAGTCTCAGCCAGATCCACTCCATCATACTAGTTAACGGTTCAGTTCAGTGCACAAAACGTCCAGTTTCACTTTCTCTACAGGCTCTTCAGAGTCACCAGAAACCTAATCCATACATTCTCTGGATCCTTACAGAGGATGTTTTCTCGACACATGTATCATTTTAGGTCTTATTGCAAAAGCATCCAAAGTATCAAACATTCTGTGGCCTTGGTTGTGTTGTCCAGACGGCGTGAGGTGCTTCTCGCAGTTTGTGGTGTCCTCGCTCAGCTGTGAGGGAGACATTGGAGAGATGGATAAGGACGTCTGCTGCCTCAACTCCAAGTACAGCTACACCACGGAGGACGGACAGTGCCACTCCTGCGGGTCAGTCACACCACCGTGTGTCAGGGCTGGAATCCTTTACTTATTTAAACAGCTGATGTTGTCTTAGTCGACCAACATTTATATTAGTCAACTAAATATTTGATTTAGATTAAAAGGATGAAACTAGAGCAACAGCAAAAACAAGACGGTGGAGTAAGTTATAGCTGAACATTTTGGAATGAATTACAAGTTTAATGATTTGGGATCACACAAAATATATAAATAACTATTGCAAATACTAGATTTGTGTGGAAAAACAAAATAAAATCAAGGACTAATCCAGAATTAAACCAGGACTAGATACCAACTAGGGCCGAACCAGGACTAACTCAAAAGCAAACCAGGTCTAAAGCAGAATTATAAACCCCTACATTCCCAGAAGTAAAGCAGAAACAAGAGAAAATACATTTTTGAATATTTGGAGGTTGGATCGTGGGCCGGATCAGATCGTTTGGAGGGACTGATTTGGCACACGGGCCGCAAATTGACTAGCCCTGATCTAACTTTTCACTAGCAAGGACCACAACCTCAATCTTGGATGCAGAAGTTTATTGGCGATCAAGAACGATAAAATGCATGAGAGTAGATGATCAATGCCGTTTTGGGGCTTCTAGCGATGAGGGCAGTAGGCTCCCGGGCCTCGATACCCCCCGACTAAAGGATAAGACAGAATAATTAGAAGAGGGTGGGAGGGAGGGGCACGAAATAACGAACACTGGTGTGTGTGACCGGGAAGTTTAAATAGAGTAGTCACCGGAAGGGGCGTGGATGAGGTGTGGTCCTGCTCCCGAACTTTAGATAACACACTTATCTCCATTTAAATCTCTTAATCTATAAAAACACTTTTACATACTTTAATGTACTTTAAAGTAATTTTCTGCACAAAGAGTTGTTATTTCATGAACTCCTCTGCAGTTGTAGTCTTTTGAGTGCAGGTTTTGTTAGATACTAGATACTTTTAGTTGATTAATGGGTCGATAGAGCTTGTCTTTATTTGACAGATCATTTCTCTAGTCGACTACAGACCTTAAATGTGCCTCACTCCAGCAGAGTCGGTTTAAGGTCATCAAGATAATAGCCTCTGTCCTCACTCACATGTGTACTTTGAGATCAACCAAATCTGGATTGGGCCAGGATTTTAACCCTTTAATCTTAGGGCCTATTTTTCCTAAAAGAAAACAAGCCCCATTTCAAAATGAAGCTGTTCCTAAACAACAGCAACAGACAAATGCCTGGAATCTTCATGGTGCTAAGACTGTAGTTTTGGCCTCTGATATCTGATTTATTCTACTTACTAGTGTCATAAGCTCTGCTCAGAGGAATATCAGATTTTCTTGGTAATTCTAAATATAAATGTTAGGACCCCCTCGAAAATGAGAGGGGTTTTTCCTCATGAACATGTTAAATACATATAAGAAGGAGTAAAGCTGCAGGATGCTCTGAGTGGCACAAATGTGGGCTTTTGTTGGGTTTTGACAATGCCTTTTTCAAATCTGAACCTAATTTCACTAAAAATGCGTTTTAGGGACGAGGAGGCGGAATCCTATTCAATTTTTCTGATTTTTTTTTTATTTGAGAGTTTGGAGAACAAACTGGCCCTGATTCTATCCAGAATGGTGGATTTGACTGAAAAGAAATGGATTACAGTGGATTATAGTTTCCTATTGTCAGATGGTGCTCTTTTTAAGGCACTTCATGAAAATACAAATACTACCATTATGTCTTTAGGCAAGACACTTCCAACATTCAATTTGCCTATTCACTTTATGTCGGAAGTTGCCACAGGCGTTGCCTAATTGCGTCCCTCCTTCTGGTTGTATCGTTTTGGATAGAGCTGCCAATCTCTAGAGCAACAGACTAGAAAGCCGTTTTCAAGTCACCCAGAGTTGACACATTGGTGCACATGAACATGGAACATTTACACCAAACAACCTACTTTATATAATCTATTGGTGGCAAGGCTTTTCTCTAGTTCTCCATTTAAATGATTTGAATTTCTGCTTCTCCGGAATTGCCAAAACAACAAAAGTGCCAATCAGAAGTAAAGTGGGTGGGGTGAATAAGGTTGTGGTCGCTGAAACTGTTGGCAGAGATTAAGCCAAACGTGAAGTTGTAAAGCAATTTTGAGCAACCTAAAATAATACTTAGAGGGGTGGAGACATGGGACACTTAGACACAAAATTCTCTGCCATTGCTCAACTTGACAAGCTCATGATCCCTCAAGTTACGTCAAGTTAAACTTTCCTTTCCTTGCAAATGACTACTGAAGCCAAATCCCCAATCTTTTTATCTTCTCCTCATCAGTAACATATGAGAGGATGTTTAGAGTCATACAGAAGCACAACATCAGAAATCTCAGTTAGGGTTTAGCTCAAGATCCAGTTTTACTCACTTATTATTTATTATTTAAAACAAAACACCACCCAAGGCAAATATTGTTGTGATTTTGGGCTTAACAAAATAATTTGAATTGAAGTAAAGAATGACACACTGAACAACAACTGTTAACAAGGCTTTGACCTAATGAGGGCGACCCACTGTAGATACATGTTTTAAGGCTAATGCTAACAGCTATGGAGCTCGGGATTATGACGTCACATATAACAGAATTTTCAGTTAGCCCAATGTTAAATCAATGGAGATTTTAAGGTGAGCTTACACCACAGGCAAAACTCTCTACATATCGACTTTCATGTGGAAACAACAAACTTGTCCAATCTGCTCTTGAAGATATTTTATTCTTTAATTGAATCCACTTCATCCATGGATTTCTCTGGGACAGTGGAACTTCAAAGGCCGTTTTCTTCAAATGCATTTTTCTCCCTCGAGACATAAAGATCAGCCTAAAGTAGATCCTACACCAAACTGTACAATCTGGAACTCAAAAAGATTTTGACCAAACGTACAGAGGGATTTATTGGAGTTTTAAGTAAAAACAATGAGGAGAAAATTAGAATTTTTAGGACAATTGTCTGTCCAACCTAGTCTACTTAAAAACTAAATAAGAAATCCAAAATCCCCTCTGTCCATTTTTTGTGACTAATATGTGTACAAAATGAACCAAGTAATTTAAACCTGGTTCTGTCCGTGTCTCAAATAGGTGTATTTTTGGGCCATTTTTACACATAAAATGCCATATTTCTACATGAAAACATGACAGGATGAAAAACTTTTTTATTTCTTACATTTATGTGAGTAAACTACAGCAGAAGTTTCCAACTGATATCTTTAAATTTAAGATTTTTTTCCTATTCACCTGCAGTGTCTCACCTTAAGGTGTTAGATACTAAACTAAACACTATATATTGATAAATGTATTTACCAGAAGTGACCCAGCAGGTTATCAGGTTCCTCCATGGATTTTTTTCTTCACTTTTTTACATTGTTTTGGCCAATGTTTTTCTACGTACATTTAGCACACCACAGAAAATATGTCGGATTTCCATGTTAAGGGTTTGTTTGTTGATGTTTTATCCCGAGGACTGGCTCCAGAGTCCCTCAAATCTTACCAGACTACACACATAATTATATAATTATAATATATATATATATATATATATATATATATATATATATATATATATAATATACTGTTTAATAAATGAAAACACAAACTCTTACCAGACTAGCCGAGTTGCTCAGTGATCAGGTACATGTACATCGAAGACTGTACGGTCATTTCTTTGTCTGTGGTTAGGCCTCCTACCTGGTCCAGCTGGTCTGAGTGGTCCCAGTGCACCACCCTGTGTGGGCCGGGGGTGAAGCTCAGGAGGCGGAGCTGTTACGGAATTGGCCAATCAGAGTGCGAGAAAAACAAAGAAAAGCTGCAAGCCGATTGGTGTAACGGCACCTGCTGTGACGGTACGAGCATGTAACCACAGCCTGACACATCACCACGTGTAACTACAGCCTGACACATCACCATGTGTAACTACAGCCTGACACATCACGTGTAACTACAACCTGACACATCACCATATGTAACTACAGCCTGACACATCACCACATGTAACTACAGCCCGACACATCACCACGTGTAACTACAGCCTGACACATCACCATATGTAACTACAGCCTGACACATCACCACATGTAACTACAGCCCGACACATCACCACGTGTAACTACAACCTGACACATCACCATATGTAACTACAGCCTGACACATCACCATATGTAACTACAGCCTGACACATCACGTGTAACTACAACCTGACACATCACCATATGTAACTACAGCCTGACACATCACCACGTGTAACTACAGTCTGACACATCACCACATGTAACTACAGCCCGACACATCACCACGTGTAACTACAGCCTGACACATCACCATATGTAACTACAGCCTGACACATCACCACGTGTAACTACAGCCTGACACATCACCACATGTAACCACAGCCTGACACATCACCACGTGTAACTACAGCCTGACACATCACCACGTGTAACCACAGCCTGACACATCACCACGTGTAACCACAGCCTGACACATCACCACGTGTAACTACAGCCCGACACATCACCACAGCCTGACACATCACCACGTGTAACTACAGCCTGACACATCACGTGTAACTACAGCCTGACACATCACCACGTGTAACTACAGCCTGACACATCACCACAGCCTGACACATCCCCACGTGTAACTACAGCCTGACACATCACGTGTAACTACAGCCTGACACATCACCATGTGTAACTACAGCCTGACACATCACCACGTGTAACTACAGCCTGACACATCACCACGTGTAACTACAGCCTGAACTACAGCCTGACACATCACCACGTGTAGCTACAGCCTGACACATCACGTGTAACTACAACCTGACACATCACCATATGTAACTACAGCCTGACACATCACCACGTGTAGCTACAGCCTGACACATCACGTGTAACTACAACCTGACACATCACCATATGTAACTACAGCCTGACACATCACCACGTGTAACTACAGCCTGACACATCACCACGTGTAACTACAGCCTGACACATCACCATATGTAACTACAGCCTGACACATCACCACGTGTAACTACAGCCCGACACATCACCACGTGTAACTACAGCCTGACACATCACCACGTGTAACTACAGCCTGACACATCACCACGTGTAACTACAGCCTGACACATCACCACGTGTAACTACAGCCCGACACATCACCACGTGTAACTACAGCCTGACACATCACCACGTGTAACTACAACCTGACACATCACCACGTGTAACTACAGCCTGACACATCACCACGTGTAACTACAGCCTGACACATCACCACGTGTAACTACAACCTGACACATCACCACGTGTAACTACAACCTGACACATCACCATGTGTAACTACAGCCTGACACATCACCACGTGTAACTACAGCCTGACACATCACCACGTGTAACTACAGCCTGAACTACAGCCTGACACATCACCACGTGTAGCTACAGCCTGACACATCACGTGTAACTACAACCTGACACATCACCATATGTAACTACAGCCTGATACATCACCACGTGTAACTACAGCCCGACACATCACCACGTGTAACTACAGCCTGACACATCACCACGTGTAACCACAGCCTGACACATCACCACGTGTAACCACAGCCTGACACATCACCACGTGTAACTACAGCCTGACACATCACCACGTGTAACTACAGCCTGACACATCACCACGTGTAACTACAACCTGACACATCACCATGTGTAACTACAGCCTGACACATCACCACGTGTAACTACAGCCTGACACATCACCACGTGTAACTACAGCCTGACACATCACCCCGTGTAACCACAGCCTGACACATCACCACGTGTAACTACAAACTGACACATCACCACGTGTAACTACAGCCTGACACATCACCACGTGTAACTACAGCCTGACACATCACCATGTGTAACTACAGCCTGACACATCACCATGTGTAACTACAGCCTGACACATCACGTGTAACTACAACCTGACACATCACCATATGTAACTACAGCCTGACACATCACCACGTGTAACTACAGCCTGACACATCACCACATGTAACTACAGCCCGACACATCACCACGTGTAACTACAGCCCGACACATCACCACGTGTAACTACAGCCTGACACATATAGATAACTGTCCCAGCATTCTGGGACAGTTATCTGAACTGCTTTTACCTGTGGCCCATCGAGGCAACTGTTGTTGTGATTTTGGGCATTATAAAAATAAATTGATTTGATTTGATTTGATCACCACGTGTAACTACAGCCTGACACATCACCACATGTAACTACAGCCTGACACATCACCACATGTAACTACAGCCTGACACATCACCACGTGTAACTACAGCCTGACACATCACCACGTGTAACTACAGCCTGACACATCACCACATGTAACTACAGCCCGACACATCACCACGTGTAACTACAGCCTGACACATCACCACGTGTAACTACAGCCTGACACATCACTACGTGTAACTACAACCTGACACATCACCACATGTAACTACAGCCTGACAAATCACCACGTGTAACTACAGCCTGACACATCACCACGTGTAACTACAGCCTGACACATCACCACATGTAACTACAGCCCGACACATCACCACGTGTAACTACAGCCTGACACATCACCACGTGTAACTACAGCCTGACACATCACCACGTGTAACTACAGCCTGACACATCACCACGTGTAACTACAACCTGACACATCACCACGTGTAACTACAGCCTGACACATCACGTGTAACTACAGCCTGACACATCACGTGTAACTACAGCCTGACACATCACGTGTAACAACAGCCTGACACATCACCACGTGTAACTACAGCCCGACACAACAGCCTGACACATCACGTGTAACTACAGCCTGACACATCACCACGTGTAACTACAGCCTGACATATCACCACATGTAACTACAACCTGACACATCACCATATGTAACTACAGCCTGACACATCACCACGTGTAACTACAGCCTGACACATCACGTGTAACTACAGCCTGACACATCACCACGTGTAACTACAGCCTGACACATCACCACATGTAACTACAGCCTGACACATCACCATATGTAACTACAGCCTGACACATCACCACGTGTAACTACAGCCTGACACATCACCACGTGTAACTACAGCCTGACACATCACGTGTAACTACAGCCTGACACATCACGTGTAACTACAGCCTGACACATCACGTGTAACTACAGCCTGACACATCACCATATGTAACTACAGCCTGACACATCACCACGTGTAACTACAGCCCGACACATCACCACGTGTAACTATAGCCTGACACATCACGTGTAACTACAGCCTGACACATCACGTGTAACTACAGCCTGACAGATCACATGTAACTACAGCCTGACACATCACCATATGTAACTACAGCCTGACACATCACCACGTGTAACTACAGCCAGACACATCACCACGTGTAACTACAGCCCGACACATCACCACGTGTAACTACAGCCTGACACATCACGTGTAACTACAGCCTGACCCATCACGTGTAACTACAGCCTGACACATCACCACATGTAACTACAGCCTGACACATCACCACATGTAACTACAGCCTGACACATCACCATGTGTAACTACAGCCTGACACATCACCACGTGTAACTACAACCTGACACATCACCATATGTAACTACAGCCTGACACATCACCATGTGTAGCTACAGCCTGACACATCACGTGTAACTACAACCTGACACAACACCACATGTAACTACTGACACATACAGCCTGACACATCACCACGTGTAACTACAGCCTGACACATCACCACGTGTAACTACAGCCTGACACATCACTATGTGTAACTACACCCTGACACATCACCCTGTAACTACAGCCTGACACATCACCACGTGTAACTACAGCCTGACACATCACCACGTGTAACTACAGCCTGACACATCACCACGTGTAACTACAGCCTGACACATCACCACGTGTAACTACAGCCTGACACATCACCACGTGTAACTACAGCCTGACACATCACCACGAGTAACAACAGACTGACACATCACCACGCGTGTAACTACAGCCTGACACATCACCCACGTGTAACTACAGCCTGACACATCACCACGTGTAACTACAGCCTGACACATCACCACATGTAACTACAACCTGACACATCACCACGTGTAACTACAGCCTGACACATCACCACTAACTACAGCCCTGACACACTACAGCCTGACACATCACGTGTAACTACAACCTGACACATCACCATGTGTAACTACAGCCTGACACATCACCACGTGTAACTACAGCCTGACACATCACCACGTGTAACTACAGCCTGATCACTAACCACAGCCTGACACATCACCACCGTGTAACTACAGCCTGACACATCACGTGTAACTACAACCTGACACATCACCACGTGTAACTACAGCCTGACACATCACCATATGTAACTACAGCCTGATACATCATCACCACGTGTAACTACTGCAGCCTGACACATCACCACGTGTAACTACAGCCTGACACATCACCACGTGTAACTACAGCCTGACACATCACCACTTGTAACTACAGCATAACACATCACCACGTGTAACTACAGCCTGACACATCACCACGTGTAACTACAGCCTGACACACAGCCTGACACATCACCACGTGTAACCACAGCCTGACACATCACCACGTGTAACTACAGCCTGACACATCACCACGTGTAACTACAGCCTGACACATCACCACGTGTAACTACAACCTGACACATCACCATGTGTAACTACAGCCTGACACATCACCACGTGTAACTACAGCCTGACACATCACCACGTGTAACTACAGCCTGACACATCACCACTTGTAACTACAGCCTGACACATCACCACCACAGCCTGAACTGACATCACATCACGTAACTACAGCTGACACACACATCCGCGTGTAAAAACAACCTGACACATCACCATATGTAACTACAGCCTGACACATCACCACGTGTAACTACAGCCTGACACATCACCACTTGTAACTACAGCCTGACACATCACCACGTGTAACTACAGCCTGACACATCACCACATGTAACTACAGCCCGACACATCACATAACCACAGCCTGACACATCACCACGTGTAACTACAGCCTGACACATCACCACGTGTAACTACAGCCCGACACATCACCATGTGTAACTACAGCCTGACACATCACCACGTGTAACTACAGCCAGACACATCACCACATGTAACTACAGCCCGACACATCACCACGTGTAACTACAGCCTGACACATCACCACGTGTAACTACAGCCTGACACATCACCACGTGTAACTACAGCCTGACACATCACCACGTGTAACTACAGCCTGACACATCACCACATGTAACTACAGCCCGACACATCACGTGTAACTACAACCTGACACATCACCATATGTAACTACAGCCTGACACATCACCACGTGTAACTACAGCCTGACACATCACCACGTGTAACTACAGCCCGACACATCACCACGTGTAACTACAGCCCGACACATCACCACGTGTAACTACAGCCTGACGCATCACCACGTGTAACTACAGCCTGACACATCACCACATGTAACTACAGCCTGACACATCACCACATGTAACTACAGCCTGACACATCACCATATGTAACTACAGCCTGACACATCACCACGTGTAACTACAGCCTGACACATCACCACGTGTAACTACAGCCTGACACATCACCACGTGTAACTACAGCCCGACACATCACCACGTGTAACTACAGCCCGACACATCACCACGTGTAACTACAGCCTGACGCATCACCACGTGTAACTACAGCCTGACACATCACCACATGTAACTACAGCCTGACACATCACCACATGTAACTACAGCCTGACACATCACCACGTGTAACTACAGCCTGACACATCACCACGTGTAACTACAGCCTGACACATCACCACATGTAACTACAGCCCGACACATCACCACGTGTAACTACAGCCTGACACATCACCACGTGTAACTACAGCCTGACACATCACCACGTGTAACTACAACCTGACACATCACCACATGTAACTACAGCCTGACAAATCACCACGTGTAACTACAGCCTGACACATCACCACGTGTAACTACAGCCTGACACATCACCACGTGTAACTACAACCTGACACATCACCACATGTAACTACAGCCTGACAAATCACCACGTGTAACCACAGCCTGACACATCACCACGTGTAACTACAGCCTGACACATCACCACATGTAACTACAGCCCGACACATCACCACGTGTAACTACAGCCTGACACATCACCACGTGTAACTACAGCCTGACACATCACCACGTGTAACTACAGCCTGACACATCACCACGTGTAACTACAGCCTGACACATCACCACGTGTAACTACAACCTGACACATCACCACGTGTAACTACAGCCTGACACATCACGTGTAACTACAGCCTGACACATCACGTGTAACTACAGCCTGACACATCACGTGTAACTACAGCCTGACACATCACCACGTGTAACTACAGCCCGACACAACAGCCTGACACATCACGTGTAACTACAGCCTGACACATCACGTGTAACTACAGCCTGACACATCACCACGTGTAACTACAGCCTGACATATCACCACATGTAACTACAACCTGACACATCACCATATGTAACTACAGCCTGACACATCACCACGTGTAACTACAGCCTGACACATCACGTGTAACTACAGCCTGACACATCACCACGTGTAACTACAGCCTGACACATCACCATATGTAACTACAGCCTGACACATCACCACGTGTAACTACAGCCCGACACATCACCACGTGTAACTACAGCCTGACACATCACGTGTAACTACAGCCTGACACATCACGTGTAACTACAGCCTGACACATCACCATATGTAACTACAGCCTGACACATCACCACGTGTAACTACAGCCCGACACATCACCACGTGTAACTATAGCCTGACACATCACGTGTAACTACAGCCTGACACATCACGTGTAACTACAGCCTGACAGATCACGTGTAACTACAGCCTGACACATCACCATATGTAACTACAGCCTGACACATCACCACGTGTAACTACAGCCCGACACATCACCACGTGTAACTACAGCCCGACACATCACCACGTGTAACTACAGCCTGACACATCACGTGTAACTACAGCCTGACACATCACGTGTAACTACAGCCTGACACATCACCACATGTAACTACAGCCTGACACATCACCACATGTAACTACAGCCTGACACATCACCACGTGTAACTACAGCCTGACACATCACCACGTGTAACTACAGCCTGACACATCACCACGTGTAACTACAGCCTGACACATCACCACGTGTAACTACAGCCCGACACATCACCACGTGTAACTACAGCCTGACACATCACCACGTGTAACTATAGCCTGACACATCACCACGTGTAACTACAACCTGACACATCACCACATGTAACTACAGCCTGACAAATCACCACGTGTAACTACAGCCTGACACATCACCACGTGTAACTACAGCCTGACACATCACCACGTGTAACTACAGCCCGACACATCACCACGTGTAACTACAGCCTGACACATCACCACGTGTAACTACAGCCTGACACATCACCACGTGTAACTACAGCCTGACACATCACCACATGTAACTACAGCCTGACACATCACCACGTGTAACTACAGCCTGACACATCACCACGTGTAACTACAGCCTGACACATCACCACGTGTAACCACAGCCTGACACATCACCACGTGTAACTACAGCCTGACACATCACCACGTGTAACTACAGCCTGACACATCACCACGTGTAACTACAGCCTGACACATCACCACGTGTAACTACAGCCTGACACATCACCACGTGTAACTACAGCCTGACACATCACCCACGTGTAACTACAGCCTGACACATCACCACGTGTAACTACAGCCTGACACATCACCACGTGTAACTACAGCCTGACACATCACCACGTGTAACTACAGCCTGACACATCACCACGTGTAACTACAGCCTGACACATCACCACGCGTGTAACTACAGCCTGACACATCACCACGTGTAGCTACAGCCTGACACATCACCACGTGTAACTACAGCCTGACACATCACCACGTGTAACTACAGCCTGACACATCACCACGTGTAACTACAGCCTGACACATCACCACGTGTAACTACAGCCTGACACATCACCACGTGTAACCACAGCCTGACACATCACCACGTGTAACTACAGCCTGACACATCACCACGTGTAACTACAGCCTGACACATCACCACGTGTAACTACAGCCTGACACATCACCACGTGTAACTACAGCCTGACACATCACCACGTGTAACTACAGCCTGACACATCACCACGTGTAACTACAGCCTGACACATCACCACATGTAACTACAGCCTGACACATCACCACGTGTAACTACAGCCTGACACATCACCACGTGTAACTACAGCCTGACACATCACCACGTGTAACTACAGCCTGACACATCACCACGTGTAACTACAGCCTGACACATCACCACGTGTAACTACAGCCTGACACATCACCACGTGTAACTACAGCCTGACACATCACCACGTGTAACTACAGCCTGACACATCACCACGTGTAACTACAGCCTGACACATCACCACGTGTAACTACAGCCTGACACATCACCACATGTAACTACAGCCTGACACATCACCACGTGTAACTACAGCCTGACACATCACCACGTGTAACTACAGCCTGACACATCACCACGTGTAACTACAGCCTGACACATCACCACGTGTAACTACAGCCTGACACATCACCACATGTAACTACAGCCTGACACATCACCACGTGTAACTACAGCCTGACACATCACCACGTGTAACTACAGCCTGACACATCACCACGTGTAACTACAGCCTGACACATCACCACGTGTAACTACAGCCTGACACATCACCACGTGTAACTACAGCCTGACACATCACCACATGTAACTACAGCCTGACACATCACCACGTGTAACTACAGCCTGACACATCACCACGTGTAACTACAGCCTGACACATCACCACGTGTAACTACAGCCTGACACATCACCACATGTAACTACAGCCTGACACATCACCACGTGTAACTACAGCCTGACACATCACCACGTGTAACTACAGCCTGACACATCACCACATGTAACTACAGCCTGACACATCACCACATGTAACTACAGCCTGACACATCACCACAAGTAACTACAGCCTGACACATCACCACGTGTAACTACAGCCTGACACATCACCACGTGTAACTACAGCCTGACACATCACCACGTGTAACTACAGCCTGACACATCACCACGTGTAACTACAGCCTGACACATCACCACGTGTAACTACAGCCTGACACATCACCATATGTAACTACAGCCCTGACACATCACCACATGTAACTACAGCCTGACACATCACCACATGTAACTACAGCCTGACACATCACGTGTAACTACAGCCTGACACATCACGTGTAACTACAGCCTGACACATCACCACGTGTAACTACAGCCTGACACATCACCACATGTAACTACAGCCTGACACATCACCACGTGTAACTACAGCCTGACACATCACCACGTGTAACTACAGCCTGACACATCACGTGTAACTACAGCCTGACACATCACCACGTGTAACTACAGCCCGACACATCACCACGTGTAACTACAGCCTGACACATCACCACGTGTAACTACAGCCTGACACATCACCACGTGTAACTACAGCCTGACACATCACCACGTGTAACTACAGCCTGACACATCACCATATGTAACTACAGCCTGACACATCACCACGTGTAACTACAGCCTGACACATCACCACATGTAACTACAGCCTGACACATCACTTTTAACTACAGCCTGACACATCACCACACGTGTAACTACAGCCCTGACACATCACCACGTGTAACTACAGCCTGACACATCACCACGTGTAACTACAGCCTGACACATCACCACGTGTAACTACAGCCTGACACATCACCACGTGTAACTACAGCCTGACACATCACCATATGTAACTACAGCCTGACACATCACCACGTGTAACTACAGCCCGACACATCACCACGTGTAACTACAGCCTGACACATCACGTGTAACTACAGCCTGACACATCACCACGTGTAACTACAGCCTGACACATCACCACGTGTAACTACAGCCTGACACATCACCCCGTGTAACCACAGCCTGACACATCACCACGTGTAACTACAGCCTGACACATCACCACATGTAACCACAGCCTGACACATCACGTGTAACCACAGCCTGACACATCACCACGTGTAACTACAGCCTGACACATCACCACATGTTTGACACATCACCACATGACAGCTTCTGATTGGATGACTTGCAGGTGAAGGGTGGAGGCAGTGGTCTTCTTGGTCACCTTGTTCAGTGAGTTGTGGAGAGGGCGGAGTCATGAGGAGGAACAGGCAGTGCAGTCCCGAGTGTGCGTTGGCTTGTACTGGACCAGCCGAGGAGACACAAGTGTGTGACATCATCACGTGTCCAGGTGAGTGTCCCACAGTGGTTTCCTGTGGCCCGGTACTGCATGGAGTGGGACGGTTTGAGGTGTTTCTACTGAACAAAAGTGAATCGTGGACATGCACAGAAAAAGATGATCATTGTCTGATTTCTGGAGTTCTGAAATTATTGAAAAGTCATGCTGATGGTGAGTAATCTGATTTCTGATTGTTCAACCTGTTCTAAGGAAACTTAAACAAAGAAGGGCAAACTTATGTGCCAATGACAAAATATTCCCCAATTTGTGCAGTCCTTCTAGTTGACTATAAAAAATGAGATTCATATTTTGACAATGGTAATTGTTAAGTGGACTCTACAGGCTCTGAATCACATTCGAAAAGTAGCTGCGTCAATTATTCTCTATCTACAGTAGAAGCCTTCAGTCTGCATATTTCAACTTAACTAATTGACTAACTAAATATAAGCGCTGACTAGTCGCCTCTTGTGTGGGTGTGGTCTGTTCTCTGTCCAGTCCATGGAGGATGGTCAGAGTGGTCCAAATGGTCCGACTGTTCCAGCACTTGTATCAGTCTCCATGGTAACGTCCCGACTCGAATGCGGCGCCGCTCCTGCTCCAGCCCCCCTCCCTCGGTGGAGCCGCCGGGGGACGGTTGCCGCGGGGACAGTGTGGAGACGCAGCAGTGCAGTGAGCGGCCCCACTGTGCAGGTCTGTGCTCCTGATTCACACACTGTGCATGACGGAACTCTATCCAAAAGTAAATCCTCAAATGTTGAACCTTCGCATTATTATTTTGGTTGTCATATTAAAGTCCATGACAGCAATCATGTGTTGAAAAATGGCTTTACTTTGTGAGGCTATTGTGAAAAAATTCATTTTCACTCACTAAATTTAAGTTTGCTAAAAGAGAAGACGTTGAACTTTGTGCCAGTTTTTGTTTCATATGAAGATGAAGATGTGTGGAAGATAATGTGTTTAATCAGAATAGAATTTTAAACCCTGGCAAAACACGGCTGATTTTTTTTTTTCTATTTTGAATTTCAGTGACTGAATTTTGCAGTTTACATTTACATTGTGTTTTTCAGTCTAAAATTCACCTAATACATATTCAGTGCATAGATTGACAAGCCCTCAAATTCAACAGTTTGAACTCAGAGTGTTAGCTGTAAATTTAGCAGAGCGAGGTGTTAGCAAATGATCCAAGAGAATGAATCTATGCAGCTTCAGTATTTGCAGTGACATCCTCAGTCTGACAGTTAAACAGCAAATTTCGTCACAGAATTCTCACCTGCCAAACAGCTTAACTTAAACTATATGATCCTAGAACGTTGTATTCTCATAAATAATCCTTTTTTAAACTTGAAGCGTGTCATGAAGTTTTTCCTCACCCAAAAATAAATGTGTGTTTGTCTGGTGTGCACAGGTTTCAGTCGTATAAGGACTTCGTGTTCTGTTGTCTGCTGGTCCTCTAGTCCTTTGTTTTCCTTCACAGACTCATTCTCAGACTCATTTGTGGAGTGCAGAAATGATCTGCACTCCACAAATAAACCTCTACAGATCTTATTTTGAGCTTGGTTTACTTCTTTCCTCAGAGTTCATCAGGTGGAGTCTTTATTTCTCAAAGTGAGAAAAGTGTAGAATTTACAGGATTTTTTAGAATTAGAAGTTTTAAAACATGGGTAACACTTTATAATAAAGCATGTATACAATGCATTTATAAATGTTCATTATTGATTGATAAAAAAAAACTCAAATCTAAAACTAAAACTAATCATGAGCAAAAAATAAAATAAGCATTTGCACACGTTTAACAATGTTCTACTGGGAAAGGGTTAATGTTAATGTCAGTGTTGTAGGCCCATGCTAAAGTGAAAGCTTTGTCTGGGACGGTCACTTAAACTCTTCTGTGATTGTGGCAGTGGATGGAGGTTGGGGCCCCTGGTCGGCCCCGGGGCCCTGCTCTGTGTCGTGTGGGGAGGGCCTCCAGCTCAGCCTCAGGTCATGTGACCAGCCCCCACCTCAGTACGGAGGAAAATACTGCGAGGGTCCCAGCACCATGAGCTCAGTGTGCAAGAGCCCCTGTCCAGGTAGGACCAGGACTGGACCAGGACTGAACCAGGACTGAACCGGGACTAGGTCGGGCCTGCACTGGGACTGAAACAGATCTGAACCAGGACCCAGCAGGACTAAAGCTCTAAACCTGAGGACTCTTTGCAGTGCCGAGCTTCTGGGCGGGCTGGTCCGAGTGGTCCGAGTGCTCGGGGACGTGTGTGCCTGACGGAGGAGTGGCTCCACTCAGGACCAGGTACCGCCTGTGCTTCACCTTTGGTGGCAGTGGGGCGTGTGAGGGCCCTGCCCGCGAGAACAGCCCCTGTCCTGATGTCAGCTACTGCCAAGGTCAGTCCTCTGTCTAAAGTTTTTTCTGAAAGTACAAAAGGGTTTTTCCGGTGTGTAATGGTAATGATTGTACAGATGCACTTTATTCTTCTAACAAAGCTTGTAATGTTACAGAGTTACAAGCTCTCGATTTACCAGTCTATCTACGTCCCTACCCTCACCTTTGGTCATGAGCTTTGGGTAATGACCGAAAGGACGAGATTGAAATGAGCTTCCTCCGCCGGGTGGCTGGGCGCTCCCTTAGAGACAGAGGAGCTCAGTCACACGGGAGGAGCTCGGAGTAGAGCCGCTGCTCCTCCACGTCGAGAGGAGCAGCTGAGGTGGCTCGGGCATCTACTCCTGATGCCTCCTGGACGCCTCCCTCAGGTGGTGTTCTGGGTATGTCCCACTGGGAGGAGGCCCCGGGGTAGACCCAGGACATGCTGGAGGGACTATGTCTCTCAGCTGTCCCCGTGACCCGGCCCCGGATAAGTGGAAGAAGACGAAGGACCCTCAAATCCCCCTTTACATTTGCCTATTTCTGCTCGTAAAAAGACAAATGCTCTACTAGAGATCCTGAATCATTGTTCCTCCTCAGTTCACTCGTGATCTCTTGTCTTTATTTTTATTATACTTGTTGTTTCCTTTTATTTAAATAGTGTGTTGTTTGGTGGGCCACAAACAAACGCCTGTTTAGGGCCTATCAGCAACAACTGTCAGCTGCTGGAGATGTTATGCAGAATAAATCAGTGAAATCCATTATTCTGGGATGAACCAGGGTCAGTTTGTTGTGACCCTAAAATAATAACAATAAGAATAATAGGACTTTTATGAGGATTCTGCCCGGACTTTGGGCATCAATTCATGATTTGATAGCCCTAGTGTGAATTGATTCCTGCATGTTTGAGTTAATCCTGTATTGTCCTCATGCCTGATGCACACTGGTCCGGCTCCAGACTTAGACTTAGAAAGTGCTTAAAATCAATGCTCGCTGTCACACCGACCTCGGAGCACTGTGGCCGCGGGTCCGGCAGCCGCGCTGGTCTGCGGAAAAAATCCGGAGGAAGTCTGTTGTTGCCAGACGCAGCAGCGGTCTGGCACGGCTTTCATGTCATTTGACGAGTGAAACCACGTGAATCTACGTAGCTTTTGTCAAAAACTGACCGCAGTTAACCGGAGCTGGTGTGACAGGCAATCTGCAAGTGACCCACGCAGGTCCTGGACCGGACTCAGTGTACACTAGGCGTCAGAAAGTCCTGTTTCCACCTTCCCCTGTCCCCGCCCACATCCTGTAGTTAGCTGTGAAAAATACAAACTCAAAGTGACACATGTAGAGCTCTAAAATGTCACATTTCAACAATTAAACATCTGCTGCTTGTTACAGTGAAATGTCACTATGAAGAGGCGGGGCTTATCAGTTCTGCCGTTTTCAACAAGAAGTCAATCAACCTGTTTCAATGACTTTTAAATCAATGATGTGGTGTGTGTGTGTGTGTGTGTGTGTGTGTGTGTGTGTGTGTGCGTGCGTCTGTGTGTGTGTGTGTGTGTGTGTGTGTGTGTGTGTGTGTGTCTGTGCGTGTGTGTGTGTGTGCGTGTGTGTGCGCGTGTGTGTGCGTGTGTGTGTCTGTGCGTGTGTGTGTGTGTGTCTGTGCGTGTGTGTGTGTATGTGTGAGTGTGTGTGTGTGCGTGTGTGTGTGTGCGTGCGTGTGTGTGTGTGTGCGTGCGTGTGTGTGTGTGTGTGTGCGTGAGTGCGCGTGTGTGTGTGTGTGCGTGCGTGTGTGTGTCTGTGCGTGTGTGCGTCTGTGCGTGCATGTGCGTGCGTGTGCGTGCGCGTGCGTGCATGTGTGTGTGTGCGTGTGTGTGTCTGTGCGTGCACATGTGTGTGTGTGTGCACATGTGTGTGTGTGTGTGTGTGTGTGTGCACATTTGTGTTTGTGTGTCTGTTGTAGTGCACGGCTCCTGGGGGCCCTGGTCACCCTACTCGCCCTGCCCGGTGACCTGTGGGGTGGGCCTCCAAGTGTCCAGACGTTCCTGCGACAGCCCCGCCCCCAAACATGGTGGTCACGGTTGCCACGGAGACAGCAGCAGGTCCCAGGTGTGCAACACCCATCAGTACTGTCCCGGTGAGAGAAACCCTCTGACGCTGCTGCACGCTCACTGGAGCTGAGCCTTTCACACAGATTTGTTAACATATACTTGAGTCATATATTGTAGAGTTACTTAAGTAAAAGTGTGACAGTAAATGCAGACAGTATGAAATGATGTCAACATTTCTGTTTCTTATGCCTTTTTTTGTAATTTTGATTCTATTTTTTCTTTTTTTTATACAAAATTAGCGCCTGATTACTTACTCAAATCAAATCATAAATCTGATTTTAAATACATTTTAGGTCCAGACTGTTACCCAGTACCCAAATTGAAGTATCATGTGGTGGAGAGTAACAAGTACAAAAGTACTACATTTTAGGTCCTGTTCCTGAGTCACATGTTTCTTTCCTAATGCAGTCCCGGCATCCGAAACATTCACCAGGAGTTTAGAGGCACTTTTCACCCGTCACCAAACATTAGCATGCTAACTTCACACTTCCTGCTTCTCGTAGAATAAACGCTCTATAAATAGACGCAGAGAAAGTGCTGTGATCTCATTTCCACACAAATAGTTCCTTTTACATTATATCCATGCTGGAGCAACACAGATTTTACTTTATTACATGAAAAAAATTGTACATAAACTAGTTTTGTTTGTCACATCTGTAAAAATCAGGTAAGCAGCACTCTTGCTGGAGAAGGGTCTGAAACATTCTATTCTCCTGGAGATGGAGTAAAACCAAGCAAACTTCTGGAGACAAGCGGCAATTAAAAAAGAAACATAGATTAGAGTGCAGCAAACTGTGGAACCTTCAGGCAAAGCACAAACTATTTAATGATAAAATCAGAACCCTCAACTAGACAACGCACATAGTGCAGCTCTAAGTAATCTGTGCCGTGGATACTTGTTACTCTCACTCCACCTGAGAGCTGTACTTTCTGCTCCATTCAACTGTTGAACTGGACTGAAAAGTAGAAAGTCCTTGTCATCTGGTGGAGGGCTTTTTACAGCACATTCAGTTACATCCTGTGCAAAGGTTTGGAGTTCAAGACAGAACTTTGAGCAAACAAAAAGACAAACAAATAATTCACTGCAAAAATAGATTTGACTTGACCTTTATTGAACAAAGATTAGCTCAATTCTTTTAACGCTTTAAAGTCTATATGACAGGTTTGACTGAGCGTAGTGAATATGATTGGGTTTAAGATTTTAGTTATAATTTTGCCTATTTGTCCCCAGTTTGACAATTTTAATAACTTTCATAATGTTACTTCCTGGTTGGACATGGGCCGCAAATATGACAGTTAGAGGTAATTCCACAACTGTTACCTAGCAACCATTTAAAAACAAACGGCCAAAACCCATGTTAATTACACAATAGTTAGGATTTGACAAATAATAAAACCTGATAACACCTTTATTTTGTTGAATGACTGTTCACAAAAATGTGTCTGTTGAGTGGTGACTGTTCAGTTTCAACTGTAGGTCACATTTTGATGACATCACAGAGGGATTCCATTTTAGAACTCAGCACTACCTGAAATTTGAATGTTTTAATTATCAACATTTCTTCTGGAACTGCAACTTCAAAAATGTAAAACTATGCTAAGTATTTTCTACAGTTGCCCTCCCACCAAAGTAAGTCATAATTTGAATATAATGAGAACCTGTCATCTAGACTTTAACATTTCTCAAAATCTGGATGAAATACAGTATTTCTTACTCTTAAGTAAGTTAAACCAGGGCTTTAAAAGTTTGACTTAAGTAGATGAGATATGTCCTACTTATACATACTTTTACTTGAGTGTTTCAATTTAGCTCCTGTGTCTGTACTTTTACTTAAGTAACAAAATGAAGTACTTCTCTCACTACTGGTAATATGTCAGAATGTTTTTAACTTTTAGTTGGGTCCCTGCTTTACTTCTACCTCTGCTGTGGGTCTGACTGCTTCTTCTGCTCTTGTGCTGGTGCTGTGCAGTGGACGGGGTGTGGTCCGAGTGGTCCTCCTGGGGCCCCTGTCTGGACGTGTTTGACCTCACTTACAACATCCGCTGTGAGGCCACGGGCGGCAGCCAGAGCCGAGAGCGGGTCTGCCTCCACCGGGCGCTCCAGGGCGCAGCGTGTCCCCTGGCGCCGCTGTCGGAGTCGAGGGTGTGCTACGACGTCACCGACTGCTACGGTCAGTGAGGATTGTTGGGCCATTACTCCTGTGGCTGTGTCCAGGGGCAAGACACTAGTCCACTTGAAGCAGCGTTCAGAACACGCTGTATGTGAACTGCCCTTTCAAGGTGGAAGCTTTACTCAGTTGTTATTTTATTTAAAGGTGCACTGCGTTACTTTCCTGGTGGAGGCTCCATCGACAGGTCGAATGAAAATATAGAAACTTATTTATCTTTGATTTGGAATGTAAGAATAACTGAAATGCATTGTGAATTAGTATCAGCACAAATCCCTCAATGATATTGTGGGCTGTTGGAATATATCAAATTACAAGCTCTGTTAAATGCATAGCAACAGATGCAACAAAACACCTTCAAAACGAATCATACAAACATGAGTGACTCTCACGTGGCACAAGCTTTTAAAGAGAATGGATCGTGTAGATTGTGCCTTACATCTGATTCACTTTCACCTAAAATCATCATAAAGTGTCTCTGGAGACGTCTGTGAGAAATACACTTTATAATAAAACCCTGGACATGTAACCTTTACAATTAAATGATGTGATCTTGATAAAATAGTGAAAGCTCGCTGTGTTCTAACTCATGTGAAGCTTTGTACAGACAGGTCACTTCATGTAATAAACACCTAAAATCATTAGTTTAACTTTAGTTTGTGATTTACTTTTTTACTCTTTGTGGTCGTTTTTCTCTTCACGACTCTCACCCAAGTATATAAGTATACAAGAATACATTACAAAATATCTAAAGCACAAAAGGATTTTGAATTTAAGACAATAGTTAAATCTTTCCCCAAATGAAACCCATAGCAACAAAAATGCTTCTGTATCTTCATTAATGTGAGCCATGACTCACTACAGTCTGTTTAGTCACAGAAATCCACTTCTCGATGGTCTGGAGCTTTGTAAATCCTGTAAACACTCTTCTGTCCTGATCATTTCTACATCCAGGTGCAAAATCATCCACAATCTCTGAAACTGCAGAAGGACTATCTTGTAATAAATATTGTACCGTGAACTGAATATTGTGATCATATTTTATTGTTACATCCCTAGTTTTTATTGCCAAAAATAAAATACTTGTTCTGCATTCTGATGCCACACACAGGGCACTGTTCTGGGCTCACGCTGTCCAGTATAGCCCACAATGCACTAGGACAATGTAAAAAACAGCAGCGACCAGTGGTGGACTTACCATTAGGCGAAAGATCACAATTGCCCCCAACCTGAAGGGGCCCCCAGTTATATGCCCTTCCCGATCATCATAGACTCAAGGGAACAGTTGCTTTTCTCCCAATATCACAGTAAAGTAGTGTATTGTGACATTGTAAACAAGAAAATAGTGTGGAATTGTAAACTGTTTTGATTCCTATTGAAAGAGCAGGTCTAACATGTTGTGTCCCTCAGTGAAGGGCCAGTGGAACGGCTGGGAGCCCTGGAGCCTGTGCACGCCGCCCTGTGGGGACCAGTCCAAGCGCTCACGCAAGAAGAAGTGCCAACCGGACTACTCAAGCTACAGGTGAGACAGTCCCGGTTCAGACCTGTTATAGTCCTGGTTTAGACCTGTTGTAGTCCTGGTTCAGACCTGTTGTAGTCCTGGCTCAGACCTGTTGTAGTCCTGGTTCAGACCTGTTATAGTCCTGGTTTAGACCTGTTGTAGTCCTGGGTTAGACCTGTTATAGTCCTGGTTCAGACCTGTTATAGTCCTGGTTCAGACCTGTTGTAGTCCTGGTTCAGACCTGTGATAGTCCTGGTTCAGACCTGTTATAGTCCTGGTTCAGACCTGTGATAGTCCTGGTTCAGACCTGTTATAGTCCTGGTTCAGACCTGTGATAGTCCTGGTTCAGACCTGTTATAGTCCTGGTTCAGACCTGTTGTAGTCCTGTTTCAGACCTGTTGTAGTCCTGGTTCAGACCTGGTTCAGACCTGTGTAGTCCTGGTTCAGACCTGTTGTAGTCCTGGTTCCGACCTGTTGTAGTCCTGGTTCAGACCTGTTATAGTCACTGGTTCAGACCTGTTGTAGTCCTGTTCCGAGACCTGTTATAGTCCTGGTTTAGACCTGTTGTAGTCCTGGTTCAGACCTGTTTTAGTCCTGGTTCAGACCTGTTGTAGTCCTGGTTCAGACCTGTTGTAGTCCTGGTTCAGACCTGTTGTAGTCCTGGTTCAGACCTGTTGTAGTCCTGGTTCAGACCTGTTGTAGTCCTGGTTCAGACCTGTTGTAGTCCTGGTTCAGACCTGTTATAGTCCTGGTTCAGACCTGTTATAGTCCTGGTTCAGACCTGTTGTAGTCCTGGTTCAGACCTGTTATAGTCCTGGTTCAGACCTGTTATAGTCCTGGTTCAGACCTGTTGTAGTCCTGGTTCAGACCCGTGATAGTCCTGGTTCAGACCTGTTATAGTCCTGGTTCAGACCTGTTGACAGTCACTGGTTCACGACCTGTTATAGTCCTGGTTCAGACCTGTGATAGTCCTGGTTCAGACCTGTTATAGTCCTGGTTCAGACCTGTTATAGTCCTGGTTCAGACCTGTGATAGTCCTGGTTCAGACCTGTTATAGTCCTGGTTCAGACCTGTGATAGTCCTGGTTCAGACCTGTTATAGTCCTGGTTCAGACCTGTTATAGTCCTGGTTCAGACCTGTTGTAGTCCTGGAGACCGTTAGACCTGTTATAGTCCTGGTTCAGACCTGTTATAGTCCTGGTTCAGACCTGTTGTAGTCCTGGCTTAGATCTGGTCTCTCTTGCAGTCCCACCATTGGCCTGAGGGAGGACAAGGCGACGTTCGTCGGGCAGCCTCTGGCGGACTGTGGGGGCTCCGTCACTCGAGAGAAAGAGGCCTGTGTCAACGCCCCGCCCTGTCAATGACATCACCACGCCTCACTGATGGCCCCGCCCTGTCCGTGACATCACCACGCCTCACTGATGGCCCCGCCCTGTCCGTGACATCACCACGCCTCACTGATGGCCCCGCCCTGTCCGTGACATCACCACGCCTCACTGATGGCCCCGCCCTGTCCGTGACATCACCACGCCTCACTGATGGCCCCGCCCTGTCCGTGACATCACCACGCCTCACCGATGGCCCCGCCCTGTCCGTGACATCACCACGCCTCACTGATGGCCCCGCCCTGTCCGTGACATCACCACGCCTCACTGATGGCCCCGCCCTGTCAATGACATCACCACGCCTCACCGATGGCCCCGCCCTGTCAATGACATCACCACGCCTCACTGATGGCCCCGCCCTGTCCGTGACATCACCACGCCTCACTGATGGCCCCGCCCTGTCCGTGACATCACCACGCCTCACTGATGGCCCCGCCCTGTCCATGACATCATCATCACGGCTCACTGATGGCCCCGCCCTGTCCATGACATCATCATCACGCCTCACTGATGGCCCCGCCCTGTCCATGACATCACCACGCCTCACTGATGGCCCCGCCTTGTCCATGACATCATCACTCCTCACATGAACCACTCGTAGACTCCTGATTTTATTGTCAAAAATCATATTATTTCATGTCACTGATGTTTTGCAATTATGATTTTTTAAGAAAACATATCATGCCAAATCTACTTTGATGAGCCTTAGACCTCACTGCAGTGTTTCCTCATCGTTCGTTTACTCACAGTTATCACCTACCCCCTATCCCCGCCCACAGCAATAGTGGAAAGTACAAAACTAAAAGTACTGAACTGAGGTAAAATGTCAAGAATTTGTACTTTACAGAAGAACAGGGGATACTCTGGGCCTGATGAAGTAGCTGTGTTTAAGCACATTTATAGTGACATGTTGCCTACATGTCCCAGGCTTTGAGCATACAAAATTAAGCTTTTGAAATCATCAGCAAAATAGCTTCTGATGAGCAAAAATCTGATTATTATTCATCAGTTATCAATTATGCTTAAATAGTTCCTAAAATCAGCAATTTACTATTACTTTTTACTCTTAAAGCAGAGCTAAGTAACATTTTGACCTCATTAAACGTCGTTGTACGTCCCTGTGCTGGTTGCATATGTATTTTCAGGCTGTTTGAAGCCTTCGAAGAAACAGCGGGGGATGTTATTTAGTTCTGCTTTAAAGCAAAATTATTAAGATGTACTTTAATGCTTTTACTACAGTGATACTTTTACTTATGTTTTGTTTGTTTGTTTGTTTGTTTGTTTGGCACCTCTGAGTACTTCTACTACTGCCCATCCTGTAGTTAAGAATGAATCAGTGGCACATGTGCTAAAATGTCACGTAAACACTTTTAGAAAAGAAAAACATGTAAATGACAATCTGATGAGGCAGGGCTTATCACTGTGAACAGGCGGGGCTTATCACTGTGAACAGGCGGGGCTTATCACTGTGAACAGGCGGGGCTTATCCGTTCTGCAGTTTTAAAAAGAAAGTTGTTACTGAGCTGTTTTAGATCAATATTGCAGTTTACATGCAATGAAAAACGATGATCTACTTCTGTTATAGTTCAATACAATGTGTCTAAAAAAAAAAGGATAATATGTTATGTAATAGGATATTGTCTCCTTTAAAGCCCCACTGCGTCACTTTTCAGCCAGTAACCTCACTCAAATAAAAACATTTATTTCATTACTGCCATTTTGATTGATCAAAAACTCCTTGAAACACTTGCATCCACATCCACATGTCAGTTAGTGTCAGTTAGCTGCAAATACTAGCTTTAAAGGGGCTGTACCTGATTTTTACTGTTTTGAGACGTGAAAAACAGAACTAGTTTATGTACCTGATGTTTTTGCTTTTAATAAAGTAAAATCTTTATTCCAAAAGCATCTATTCGGGTAAAAATGAGACCACAGCACTTTCTCTGCATCTATTTATAGAGCATTTTACTTCACGAGAAGCAGGAAGTGTGCCGTTAGCATGCTAATGTTTGTTAGCTTTAGTTGAAAAGTGCTTCTAAACTCATGGAGGTGAATATTTAGGATTTAGGATGCTGGGACAGCATTAGGAAAGTGAGTGATACATGTGACTGATGGAAAGACTTGAACATGAACTAGTTCTGTTTTTCACATTTCAATAAAAACAGGGTACAGTGCCTTTAATGTCGAAGTTAGTGAACTGATCCCATTGAGACCTGGAAAGTTGATTTCTGCCGTGCATGTGAACATATCCAAGACACTTTCATTCTGCTGGTCATGTTTAATTTTTGTTAATCAGAAAACAGAATCACTCATGCCACACAAGGACATAAATGAACACTGCAGTTTATGGAGCAGCCAGCAGGGGGCACCAGAAGATATAGATGATGCATAGGAGATGCAAAAAGAAGCAGATAAGATGCAAAACTTTTTATTGACGTTTTAAAGCAGCCTTCACAAACAGTCTTCAAAACACAGACAGCAAATGAATAAAACATGGAACATAGCAATACATAAATAATAAGAAAAACCTAAACACACACAAAAAGATAAATACCTAGTTCTTGGGGCTTAATTAATTGAACAGGTTGATGGTTGAGATTATTTCTGAAAGATGAATTGCAGCTATATTGATTGATTTACAGTGCTGCTGTAGTTTGTTTTTGAATCCATTTATATTTACATTTATGAATAACTACAAATCCAGTTGGAATGACAAAGTTATACAATGTTTGGCTGTCTTTACCTTTGTGCAGCAATTCAGATTATGGGTTAAGCTATTTCATTGATTTGAAATTAGTTTCTTTTTTGGGGGTTAACTGGAAGTGTTTGTAAAACTGTTCCTTTAGATTTCAGATTCTTCTAAATTTGAGGTGGATGCAGAAAAGTGCAACGTGCCATACGGACTTCTTTGTTTGAACAGGTTTTAGAGATTAAACGATTGCCCTTTTCCAGCAGACGAGGGAGTTGTGGTGGATTTGGTTATGGTTGAGCATTTTAACCATTGAAATAAAAGATCGTGGTGGATCATTTTTTGATATTGTTTCATCCCACATTGTACATTTGTGTCTGTTTCCCTGAACACGCAGAACTCACAGGTCCTCTCTGCTCTCCATCACATCACTGCAGTCACAGGGAGCGGCCAGCAGAGGGCAGCAGGAGTCCTCACCACTGCTGTTTGTACTGCAGGGACTGACAGAGCGAGGCGTTCACACAGCAGTACAGTAGTAGTAGTAGTAGTAGTAGTAGTAGTAGTAGTAGTAGTAGTAGTAGTAGTAGTAGTATTAGTATTAGTATTAGTATTATTATTAGTAGTAGCAGTAGTAGTAGTAATAGCAGGAGCAGTGGTAGTAGCAGCAGCAGTAGTAGTAGTAGTAGTAGCAGTAGTAGCAGTAGT
>CM033631.1:38485300-38502800 GCA_019453435.1 Rhinogobius similis
GAGTGAGAGAGGACCTGCAGAGTGAGAGAGTACCTGCAGAGTGAGAGAGTACCTGCAGAGTGAGAGAGTACCTGCAGAGTGAGAGAGTACCTGCAGAGTGAGAGAGGACCTGCAGAGTGAGAGAGTACCTGCAGAGTGAGAGAGGACCTGCAGAGTGAGAGAGTACCTGCAGAGTGAGAGAGTACCTGCAGAGTGAGAGAGGACCTGCAGAGTGAGAGAGTACCTGCAGAGTGAGAGAGTACCTGCAGTAGTCAGAGTGGGTCAGGGTGAGTACCTGCTGCCTGTGGGCGGCGCGGCGCTCCAGGGCGCACTGCCTCCTCCGGGCCTCCCAGTGCATCGCCGACATGTCCAGGTCCCACTCACTGCTGAGGTCAGTCCTGCTCTTTGCTGAGGTCAGTCCTGCTCTTTGCTGAGGTCAGTCCTGCTCTTTGCTGAGGTCACTCACTCACTCCTCTGGGTTAAAGATTTGCATTTGACCCATCTTTCATATAGTACTGGGGCGGTCTGCTGTCTCCTACAGCACTCTCTGTCTCTGCTCTGTCTCTAGTACTGTTTCAGTCTCTCTCTCTCTCTCTCCCTCCCTTCACCCCCTATCCCTCTCTCTCTCTAACCCCCCCTCTCCCTCCCTCTCTCTCTCTCTCTCTCCCTCCCTCCCTCTCTCTCTCTCTCTCCCTCTCCCTCCCTCTCTCTCCCTCCCTCTCTCTCTCTCCCTCCCTCCCTCTTGCTCTCTCTCTCTCTCCCTCCACCCTCCCTCTCTCTCTCCCTCCACCCTCTCTCTCTCTCTCTCCCTCCCTCCCTCCCTCTCGCTCTCTCTCCCTCCCTCCCTCCCTCCCTCTCTCTCTCCCTCCCTCCCTCTCGCTCTCTCTCTCTCCCTCTAACTCTCTCTCTCTCTCTCCGGTGTGAGCTTCCACTCTGACCCAGTTTCAGAGTTTCCAGGCAACACCGATCTCTCCTGGACAGACCTCCAGCAGGACACAGCCACTCCTGCTCCTCCTGCTCCTCCTGCTCCTCTTGCACCTCTGCCTGCTCCATCTCCTCCCCCTGCTGCTCCACGTTCATCTGCTAGTCCATCTCCTCCTCCTGTTGCTCCACGTCCTCCTCCACCTCCTCCTGCTGCTCCACCTCCTCCTCCACCTCCTCCTGCTACTCCACCTCCTCCTGCTGCTGCTCCTCCTCCTCCACCTGCTTCTCCTGCTCCTCCTTATGTTCCTCTTTCTCCTCCAACTCCATCAGCTCCTCCTGCTCAAACTACATCTGCTCCACCTCCTCCTTCTGCCCCTCCTCCCGCTCCGCCTCCTGCTCCACTTTCACCTGCTCCTTTTCAAAGTTTTCAGGCTCTTCTGGCCTCTCCTTTCAGTGGGTCTACAGTAAACCTTTGAACACATCCGAAGTTCTTTTGCCTTTATTTTCTTTCCGTAACAACTCCATAGAGCCAGAAGAACTTCTACAGTCAGCCAGCAGAGGGCGCTGCTGCCCCGTACTAAACATGAACTCTCGTTAGGACATCCCTACTATTTCTGACTGAAAAATGTACTCCAGGACACAGAGTTTCAAACTAAGCCCATCCAAATAATGAAGCTGTTAGTATTTCACTGTTTGTCCATAAAAGTCAGAAGAAGAAGTGGCTGTCCTGTCAGCAACTGTCCTGCAACACATCACGCATGGTTCAAAGTGTTTTGTTGTTATTTTGAAAGAGAGAGACTTCCAGAGATGTGGGGCAAACCTGACGGACAAGCTCCAGGGAGGGACCACTGATACTGGACACAGCCCCCGCCCCGAGTCAGGTATTTGGGGAAACTATAACAGTCTGAACTGAACATTAAATAAAGGACAGTCACAAAAAAGAGACAAAGTAAATCATATTTAAAGGAGCTGTGCAAGAAACACAAATGTTCAAATTATTTTGAATTGTCAACATAAAACCTTTGTCACTTACAGTACAACACTTTTACTCAAGTATGACACTGCTACACTGTGCAATTTAAATCTCAAGAGAGACTGCTACACTGTACAAAATATTCAGGTAAAGAGTACAGTATGAAGTCAGTCAGCAGATGGCACCAGCGCAATACACAATCTAGTGAAGTTAGTGCTGTAAAGATGTTATAGCGGATTTGCTTCAGCAGTGACCGTGTTCAGACGGCAGAAATGCTCCGGATGAGTTTGGAGATGACTTAAGGACTTAAAACAACAAAATATTCTCGGACAAGTGACGTAAATGATCCGGAAATACAACCAGGATTGAGGGAGCTCCGCAGGAAGTGTGTTTGACGCTCGGAGGGGGGAGGATTTTCTAATGAACCCCCCTCTTAACAGTGTGAATGCCATTGAATGCTACTTCAGGTGTGCTTTTGATGACGGAACATTGTTAGAACATGTTTAGAGAGAGAAAAAGTTACTGTAGCAGAATATGTGTCCTTCAAATTCATAACGATTCATATTATTGTGTAAACTTTACAACTGTTTAACAGATTATGTTATATCAAATAGCAGTTCTAGAAGGAGTACTCAGTTGTGTTGTTTAAGTAAAAGTACAGATTCAGGAGCAAAACATTACAAATTAAGAACAATTAAGAGTAACACATATAAAAAAATCCATCTGAGTAAAAACCATTAAACAGTGAAATGTGGTGATCTTGATAAAGATTTTTTAGTAAATACATTTTTCTACATGTATATTTTTGTTTGCTCAAGGCTGGAACTCAAACCCTTTGGTCGGGATGTCTCTATGAACATGCTGAAAAAATACCCCCTCAAACCATACGAAAAGTACTTTTGACTTTTCAGTGGAGTAAAAAGTACTGTCTCAAATGTAGTACAGTTGAAGTAAAAAGGGTCCACTGTAAAATGTACTTCATTAAAGTACAGATACCTAAAATGTCACTTTGACTTTGTACAGTTTCCATCACTGTTAAATAGGTGTCTGTATACGGCTGTACTAATAAGTGCGTATGTAAACCAGTCAAAAGTGTGTACAGCAAGATCATTTGAATAAAGTGAGTCGTTAAATATTCATGTTTTACAATGTGCTTCCAGTTTGGGTCCTGGACATGTCCCGGCGGAGCATCAGCAGGAGCCTGAAGGAATCCCAACTAAAGTTTGAGACTTCAGTGACATGTTGGGCCAACTTGACTGAACGAACGTGATCAAACTGGAAAATACCGTGCATTATGACAGTTTATTGCATTCACTTGAATAAAAAAAGCTTTCTTTTTTAAGTGGGAAGTGTTTCTGTTTTAATGAGAAGAGTTTCTGTTTTTATGAGTAAAATAAATTCATATTTTGTGACAAAAGTTATAGTTTTTAAGTAAATACATTTATTTTTTAAGAGATTTTTTCTGTTTTTATGAGTAAAATACATTTTATTTTATAAGAAAAGTTACAGTTTTTATGAGTAAAATAAATTCTGTTTTGTAGTTTCTGTTTTAATAATAAACAAAAACCTTTCACATAAAAACAGAAACTTTTATTTTATCCAAATGAACGAAGCACATTTAAACAAAGAAATTAAGTAAAGCTCAAACAGGTCACGTGGTATGCTCTGAGGGGCGGAGTCTGTGCTCCTTTTCTCTCCTCTCGTGCCTCTCCGGCGCCACTCCGTCACCGTCACCGTGCGCTCTCCGTGCGTCCTGACCGTCCTGACCGCGCGGCACAGACGCTCCCCAACGGGACATTTAACGGCCCTGCACGGCGGACCTGCGGGACAGAGCGGACACTCCGGACATAACGTTATCTGGATTTGTTTAAAGGACGCTGCGCAGGTAAACTCACTTCTCTCTCTGATGATCCCTCCTCACTGCTTGGAAGAAAATAGTCCTCTTTTCTTTACTTTTTCCCGTTTTCTCTGACTTCGAAGCCGGTGCACGGTTAAAACACGGGTAAACTGTTCACGTTTTTCCACATTTCTTGTCTGCCGCTGTTCAGGGTTCGCGTTCTTCTCTGCGGAACAAATGGTGCCAGCGCTGTCTGACCAGATGGTTCGGTTTAGGGCAGGAAAACCTCAGCGCTCTTCATCAGAATGCTTCATTATTCACCAAAAGTTTTATTTGACTTTTTTTTTTAACTACATTTATTAAACGTATTACTATGTAATGCAGGAGACCAGTGTTGTATTCTCTCTTTTCTTTTCTTTATCTGCAGATCCCATAAATTCGTGCGTAAAGTTGATAATGTGCAGTTGAATTCTGCTGTTTTGCGGCTGTTGATGAAGGAAGTGTGGTTGAAACAATAAAAATTGCAGTTTGATTTACGTTTTTCGAAGCAGACTTTGTAGGAGCCAGGAAAGAGCTTAGGGCTCCAGCACAGCAAAACAAGGGAATCTAGCCTAGCAGAAAATGACTTGAATTTACATTTTTATTTCCTGAATTTGAGTAAATTTGATTCGATGAGATTTAATTTCGTACGTGATACAGAATATTTCACTAGTTTCAAGGTATTTCTGACTGAATATTATAGCAAGAATTTAGCTTAAAACAAGAAAAATGTGGGTATCAATGGGGTAAGTAAAATAATCGTAATCCACTGGCAGATAATTTGGGTTGAAATAAGAAAGTATTGTATTAAAACAAGTCAGAAACGCTTTGAGACAAGTAAAATAATCTAGTTCCATGAAATAAAGAGTTTAACTAATCTTAACTAGTCTAAACGTCTGAAATGAACATTAATATCCTGAAAACAAGACATTTGAACTAATCTAGACATGCATTTTTTGCAGTTCAACTAAAAATCCTAAAAATCCTAAAAAATCCTAAGCCTAAAAATCTAAAAGCGATGTTGGCTCTTGATAGAGCAAGTGTTGACATTTAATTTTTACACTTATTGGAGGGGCCCCCATAGTGTAGACGTAAACTGCTCATTTACAACATCTCATTTGTTGGCTCACACCTGAAGGTTGCAAAATTTTCCATGGCAACTGTAGCGCAGGAATTTGGTGAATTTTGAAAAATAAATTGTGAAAGGATTAAAAAAATAGATATATTTGCCTTTGTTTTTTACAGAATGTCAGTCACAGATCTTTTATAGAACCATTTCTTACTTATTTGAACAATAAAACATGTTTTTGATGAAAATCTAATCCCCCACTTGTAATTATTCATTTATTTGCTTGTGACGTGTACAATAATGAACACAGCTCATTTTTATCCTTTGAACTCGGACAGATGTTCCATTATCACCAAAAAAACATTTACAACTCTTTCCAGCGAGACAAAAGACATAAAACCTGAACATTTGAATTCTACAGTAAGCGCTTAAGAAGATTTTGAATTTATAATACTGTACTGGCAAATGTCTCACTTGCAACTTTTAACCCTGAAAAAACGCAATAAATGTTTCACTATTTTGAATTTCAGTCTGTAAATCACTGTTTTCAGTTAAAAAATATAAATTCACATTTTAAATAATAAATACACAGATTTTCAAGCCTTCACAATCAACCGTTTAAATTCAGAGTGAAACACTTGCAGTACTTTTTTTTTTTCCCCCCAAGCATAGCAGACATCAATCCCAAGCGAGCGGATTTTGGAACTGTGAAATTTTACCCTGTAAATTTAACTCTCTGAATTTAAGATGTTGAATTTAAGGGCTTGAAAATCTGTGCGTTGAATATTTAAATTCAATTGAATTGAAATTCAATTCAATTTAAATTTTTTTTACTGAGAAAAACGCATGGAAAATGTATACTTTAAAATTTATAACAGAAATTTAGTGTAAAACAATTCAAACATGTTTTTCAGTAAAAGATTCTGGGTTCACCAGTTTTTAAAATTCAAAATCAGATGCAACCAAGAGTCTTCCATAAAAACTAAAGCACCCTGCTCCTCTTCAGGGTTCAATGACATGTTTGGCGAGGTCCTAAACTGTCATTTGTCGTGTTTGTTCTCGTGTGTCAGATGTGGCTCGTCCTCACTCGCAGACGCTCCTTAAATGTCACACTTGTGTTTACCTGGATACACAAATGTGCACTTTATTAATAATTACTCAGACAGTACGGCTCTTTGTCCAGTGATGTGTACCGTCTATGTACGGTCTTATGTCAGTCCAACAGAACTGTCTTCAAACATTTTAGTTGAGGTTTAATTATCAGACAAATGTGAAATGTCTGTCATAAAAGTGCCAGAATATTATTCTCTCTATTTGACAGTTCATAACATATATATATATATTTTTTTTTTCCTTGTTGTAGCTTTTAAAATTTTAAACGATAAACTTGATATTCAAATCGTGCATACCTTCAACATTCACAATATTCACCACGTTTTTATGGATCATATTACTACAAAAAGTGTTGACATTCCTGTCTCTTGTGTAAGTGCAATTATTAAAGGGGCTGCACCTGATTTGTTCTTGTTGTGAAACGTGAAAAACTGGACTAGGGTTATGTAAAAGTCTGCGGTCAAATGTATCTCTCTCTTTCCTAATGCAGTCCCAGCATCCGAAGTATTCACACCCATGAGTTTAGAAGCTCTTTTCTCTCTCCTTCTCTTTTTTTCTCTCTCTTCCTTTCTCTTTCTCTCCCTTTCGCTCTCTCTTCTCTCTCTCTATTTCTTTCTCTAGCTTTCCTCTCTCTTTCTCTGTCTCTTTCTCTCTCTCTCTCTGTCTCTTTCTTTCTCTCTCTCTCTCTCTTCTCTCTATTTCTTTCTCTAGCTTTCCTCTCTCTTTCTCTGTCTCTCTCTGTCTCTTTCTTTCTCTCTCTCTCTCGCTTCTCTCTCTATTTCTTTCTCTAGCTTTCCTCTCTCTTTCTCTGTCTCTCTCTATTTCTTTCTCTAGCTTTCCTCTCTCTTTCTCTGTCTCTTTCTCTCTCTCTTTCTCTGTCTCTTTCTCTCGCTTTCATCTCTCTCTCCTCTCTCTCTCTCTCTCTGTCTCTTTCTTTCTCTCTCTCTCTCCTCTCTCTATTTCTTTCTCTAGCTTTCCTCTCTCTTTCTCTGTCTCTTTCTCTCTCTCTTTCTCTGTCTCTTTCTCTCGCTTTCATCTCTCTCTCTCTCTCTCTCTCTCTATTTCTTTCTCTAGCTTTCCTCTCTCTTTCTCTGTCTCTTTCTCTCTCTCTTTCTCTGTCTCTTTCTCTCGCTTTCATCTCTCTCTCTCTCTCTCTCTCTCTCTCTCTCTCTCTCTCTCTCTCTCTCTCTCTCTCTCTCTCTCTCTCTCTCTCTAAAGTTAATAAACACAAGCGTGTTCACTTCCTGCTTCTCGTAGAATGCACCGTCCATAAATATTTGCAGAGAAAGCGCTGGTGCTTGTATGATGTAACTGTACTGGGGCAACACAGATTTGACTTTATTACAGGAAAAACATCAGACGCATGAACTACGTCTGACTTTCTCGTTTCAAAACAGTAAAAATCAGACGCTCTTTAACAATTTGAAATGACTGAATCTGGATTTAAAATTGAACCAGCCCTTGTTCTCTTCACAGATCTACCGTCTCCCTCTGACGTGACCTCTCACCCCTCACCCAGAGCCATGGGGAACCAGCTGAGCGAGCGGGCCCCCGGGAGCCCTTCCTTCCTGCCCGGCCTCCAGTCGCTGCACATCGTGGTCATCGGCCTGGACTCCGCCGGCAAAACCTCGCTGCTCTACCGCCTCAAGCTGCACGACTTCGTGAGCACCGCCCCCACCAAGGGCTTCAACATGGAGCGCGTGAGGCTGAGCGGCGGCTGCCTGTACCAGGTGTGGGACGTGGGGGGCCAGGACAAGCTGCGGCCCCTGTGGAAGTCGTACGCGCGCAGGACGGACGGGCTGGTGTTCGTGGTGGACTCGGCCGACCCGGAGCGCTTGGACGAGGCCCGGGCGGAGCTGCACAAGATGGCGCGCAGTCCAGAGAGCCAGGGGGCGCCCATCCTGCTGCTGGCCAACAAGCAGGACCTGCCCGGGGCCCTGACGCCTGCTCAGGTGAGGCTTTGGAAACACCTTTACATGAAACTCTTTAGTATAGTATTTGACTGTGGGAAAAATTCACTTGTGAACATGGCTCATAAAGTGTGTATGACTTTCACATTTTGACCTTATTCAGTGTATTAATACCTCTCGTGAATATAATTCTACTTTTACACCAGTCGGGTCACTGTTTGTGGGGAAACGTTGAAAAATATGTTGAAAATTACAGGAAGTAAACACTGATGACATCACACTATGGAGACAAAGTTTATGCATAATTTACACAAAAGAAACAACTTTTTTGACCCTTTAAACAATGATGTTGACACTGGAGGATTTTTTAGAGGTTTCTTGGTAATTTCCTGGTGTGATGTCATCATTTAAAGCCAGGAAGTGAAATATAGACTTTGTTCTGGAAATGGCAGAAATGATAAACAAACAAACAAACTGAAGTATGACAAGAACCTTTGGATTCATTCGTGTTGTCAGCATTGCTTCTAGTTTAGTTGTTCAGTTGTGTTTTTAGCCTTAAGTACCTGAGCTGTTGTGTGAGCCGTCGTTCTTTACCACCATCAGACCTGACATCCTTGTGATCAGATTTCTCATGAAACAGGCCTAATCTCTTTTTCACACTGAAATAGCCCCTTGAGCCAGACTTGGCACCAAAAGCACCTAAACGTTCCCAAAGATCCTCCTGCTGCTCGGTCTTGTACTTCGGTCCTGTCTTTATTAGTTTGTTTGGTGCTTTAACTTTTCACTGTATCAAAAAATAGATTGGAGAATGGTCTGTGGTGAATTTATATGATAGATTGAGTATAAATTTAGACCTAAAATGCACCAGACATTGTTTAAACATTTGAAGGGCAGAAACTAAAAGCTGCCCAAATCACAGACCTGACCGTCGAATTGCTGAAATGCAGTAGATAAAATTCTGAGATTTTTTATTTTTTTTGCAAAGATTTTCACTCATGCACAGGACAAGAAACACGGACGATGTTCATAATTACTACAATTTGCCCGGAGGAAAAACTAATCCTGTCTGAGGATGAAATGTTGATGGAAACAAAAGAAGCCAGTGATTAGGGCTGGGTATCGAAAAACTTGTTCTTGGGTATGTTGGTGTGAAATATCTAATATCTATCTAAACAAAACAGAAAAATGCTGGCTTTGTTTTTATCAAAACGTACCCAAACCTACAAGTGATGTCAGTTTTGATCTAATACAAACTAATACTATGGAAAGTAAGGGCCGTCAACAGAAATTTGGGGGCCCAGGGCAAGACATTTCACATGGGACCCTCTCTGATACAAATGAATAGGAAAAGGGTCCAATTCTGGGTGACTGAATGGATTGAACCCAGGGGAGTAGACAGGGGGGACAAAGGGGTCTGTAGTCCTGGATCTCAGGGGCCCAGAATTGGTCTTTCTTCCTATAAATGTATATTATAGGAGGGCCCATGTGAGGCTTCTTGCCCCGGGCCTTCAAATTTCGATCGACGGGCCTGATTGAAACTATAAAGAATTTGACCATTGCTCATAGAAGCGCTTTGCTCCATTCCACTAAATGAATTGTACGTTCATATAAATTATTCATTTCAAAAACTGATTAACAAAAAAACCTTTTGGACTAGTTTTAAAGGGGCTGTGTCTGATTTTTCCGGTTTCAAAACACCAATAGTTGCTGTTAAAGTCTTTACATCAGTCACATGTATCTCTCACAATGCCACCCCAGTACCCTGAATATTCACCCCACAGCCCTTCACAGGTAAAGCTAACATTAACATGCTAACAGCGCACTTCCTGCTTCTCGTTGAATACGCAGAGTAAATGTTGTGGTCTCATTTTCACCCGAATAGATGCATTTACATTATATCCGTGCTGGGGCAACACAGATTTTCCTTTTATTACATTTTAATCAACACAATTTGTATATTCAGCTCAAAATGTACTCTGACAATATTTTATTTAAGCAGAATACATTGTGCCATCGATCTTCTTCTTGCAAGTCTCATCAGTCTGGTTGGAAATTGAAACTAAGAACTTGGATCTTGTCTCCTTTTAATCATTTCTACGAAGACGAGATGTTTTTCTTTTGCGGGAAATTGTGATGAAATGGGTGAAGTTTGTGTGCAGAGTGGGCCTTTCCAGATTGTGTTCAGTCTTGTCTCGTGTTACCGCAGGAACTCCTCACTGTTTCTACACAGCCGCTTTGTTCTTTCCCGAGATTATTACGGGATTGTTGACGTCATCACAGCAGTTTGGCCCCGAGTTCCACAGAAATAAGGACTTTGTCTAAACCTTGTGGTGACGTAAAGACAGATCAGGGGCACAGACTGATTGAAGGGGTGTAACTCTTAAAATCATCTCAAATACTGCTCTTATTGTTTTTGGGCAGGCAAACATTTTCAAATAACATTGTACAAAGCCTTGGAGCAGGTTCAAAACCACAAAATATTAAGTCTGGGTTCTGTTTAAAGGTCTACTATGGCACCCAAAAATAAAGTGCTTTTGAAGTTGTAGAAGAGCACACAAATGATGGTGACTTTTCTTCTTGAATGAAATGATATTTAATGGAACATGGAATGACCCGTCTGTCTGTGTCCTCAGGTGGAGAAGGCCCTGGCCCTCCATGAGCTCAGCCCGTCCACGCTGCACCACACGCAGGGCTGCTCGGCGCTGGACGGGGCCGGTCTGGAGCCGGGACTGGACATGCTCCACGACATGATCCTGAAGAGGAGGAGGACTCAGAGGGAGAGCCGCAGGAAGAGATGAGACAACAAGGGACAACAAGCCTCAAGGGACTAATCTAAAAGGACAAGTCCTGTAGAGACACAAGGCTGACGGCGCCCCCTACAGGCCCTCTGGGACAGTACAGTACAGGAGCTGTGTCTGCTGGTTAGATAGATTTGCTTTTATTGTATCCGATGGGAAATTTGTCCTCTGCATTTGACCCATCAGTGCTGCTGGAGCAACCGGTCAGCACAGCGCCAGGACCAGATCCAAGTCTTGGTCTGGACCTTAGCTGGAGGACTTTATCCCTTTCTTTGGGGTTTTTAGGTAAACCAGAGGAAACTAGAGAGAACATGCAAACTCCACACAGAAAGGCCCGGCTGACCTGGGAGTCGAACCCACGACCTTCTTGCTGTGAGGCCAGAGTGCTAGCCGCTCTGCTGGTGCCGAGGACACTGGGATATATTTGCTGTCTGTTCATTTAGACTAAGACTGTTGGATTGTGAACTGCACCGGTGTCAGATAAATGTGCTGCTCTTGTTTTTATCTCATTTTTCACAACAAACCTCCAAAAGGAAACTCAAATGGATCATGCTTCATTATCCTGCTATATTTATCTAACCACAGCTCAAAATCTGTTGTTTGTATTCTAGAATAAATTTTTTTTATTTCATGGATGGCTTATTTTGAAAAGAAATCCACAAACGTTGAACTTCATCTTTGTTTCTAAGTGGCTGGCTCCACTTTGTCTCTTGTAAATATGACGCATAAACCGGCTGCACATGACACTCTGACGCTCATGTACCTGCAGCTCTTAGTGGGACAGAGCAGGATCTGAAGTTGACTGAAGGACACTTGTGTTTTTACGTCTTGTACATACTGTTTTTGTAAAAAATAAATGATCGTGAGTGCGGCCCTGCAGCACACTGTTGTTGTTGAATGTGTGACGCAGGTGTGGTTTTAGCTCCAGGACCAGAACAGGACGAGCGTGTCGGGACAGGGAGGGCATCTGACTCACTTTCCCACAGGTCCCAGTGCGTCAGAGACCTGTTGGACCTGTCCTGGTTCACATCCTGGGACCGAGGCAGCCGGGAGACACCAAAGGGTTGTACTTAGACTGCTCAAGACAGGATCAGAACTCTGAATATTACACTGTTATTGGTCCCACAGCAGCACAGCACAAGGACAGCCACAGCGCCAGAAAAAGTGTCAGAAATATGCAGGATAAATACTTTTATTCATCCTGTAACACTTTTTGTCAAACATGAAACTGAATGAAATTGAGTTACCACAATGAGGTTAAAGTCTATATGAAGGTTCTGATTTAGTTTGGTGGGAGGGCACCTGTGGTTAATATTCATCATAGTTTTACATTTGTGAAGTTGGAGTTTGTGAAGACATTTTGAAAGATAAAAGTTTAAAATTACAGGAAGTAGAGCTGAGTTCTAAAATGGAATCCCTCTGTGATGTCATCAAAAAGCGACACACAGAAAATAAACAGACAGTTAACACTCGACTGATGCATCTTTCTGACAGTTTATCATTCTGATCTAGATTTTAAGATTATACTCTAGACAAATACTTCCAGAGATTTTTTTAGCCCACAATAGTTTATAATTGTATCTCTACATTTTTTTTTTTTACATACTTTGCCGCAAATTATTATTTTATTGTGAAGTTCAAATACAAATTTGAGGCTATAAAATTATATTTTTCTGTACTTTGTAATAAAGAAGCAAACTAACTGACATTTCTACCCTGGAACTTCAAAATTGTTGCTTATTTTATGTTAGAAAGACTCAAAACTATTAGATTTAAGATCTGAGGTCTGTCAAATATCGAAAGTGTGTTCTGGTCTACTTCATTCTGTCTCCAGTCATTCTGATGACATGGGACTTTAAAGGGTCAGTATGGGTTTGGGCCCTTGTTTCAAAATGGTTGCTAGGTAGCAGCTGTAGAATTACCTCTAACTATGTGATATTTGCTGTCCATGACCAACCAGGAAGTGACATTGTAAACATTACACAAACGGTCAAACTGGGGACAAACAGGGACAATGTTTAGTCAAATCTTAAATATAATCACGTTCACCACGTTTTAATGAACTGAGACGTCTAACACGTCATATCAATCAATCAATCAAACTTTATTTGTATAGCACTTTTCATACATTTAAAATGTAGCTCAAAGTGCTTCACATATACAACAATTAGCAACAGACAAAATAACCTTAGGGTTATAGAGAACATAAAAATTAGAATGTGAGAATTTGCATAGAAATACAAATTAGGGTGTTGTGAACAGACACAAGGGAAGAATTAAAAACATAACACAGAGGACCTGACTAAAAGTGATTTAACTCATATTTAAGTTTTAATCATAGGCTAATTTAAAAAGGTATGTTTTAAGTTTACTTTTAAAAATATGAACACTCGCAGCAGACCTCAGTTCCTCAGGTAGGCTGTTCCATAAATGAGGGCCGTAAAAACTGAACGAGGCCTCGCCGTGCGTTTTAGTCTTAACTCTTGGTACAGTTAAAAGATTACTACCTGATGACCTGAGGGTCCGAGAGGGCTCATATGGTAAAAGCAAATCAGTTAAATAGATTGGATTGAGACCATTAAGAGCTTTAAAAACCAATAAAAGTATTTTAAAATCTATCCTGAAACTCACAGGGAGCCAGTGCAGAGACCTGAGGATGGGTGTGATGTGCTCTCTCTTTTTAGTCCTTGTCAGTAGCCGTGCTGCAGAGTTTTGAAGTAATTGTAGCGGGACAATAGTTTTCTTTGGAAGACCGATGAGGAGAGCATTACAGTAATCAACTCTATTTGTGATGAATGCATGAATTAATGTTTCTGCGCTGGCTTGAGAGAGAAATGGTCTAACTCTGGCAATATTTTTTAGGTGATAGAATCCTGCTTTTGTGATTGATCTAATATGGGGCTCAAAGCTAAGCTCACTGTCAAAAATAACTCCCAAGCTTTTAACCTTCTCACAGGGGTTCAGTGATAAGGTTTGGAGCTTAGCTAGTCTCTCTTAAAGTCATATAGACTTTAAGATTAAATATCAGTATCACAGTAAAACTAAAATATAATAAACCTGTCTATAAACTTTTATCTGTCATAAACATAATATACTTATATGTTGACACACTACAAATCAAACTGATACCTCTCAGTGCAAGATTTTGTCCTGCTGTGTCTCGCCTTAAATAAATGGTTCTCATTAGGCCTGGACCAGTGGCTCCCAAACTCAGGCCAGGGCCCCCAGAATCACCAACTCGGGACCCTCACTGCAAAATCAACAAATGATCATTCCTAGTGTCAATTATTTTAAAGCTGAATTGGTATCTTTGAGTACTCCAATGTGCTATTTGTCCTAAATTCATAAAAAATATAGAGTTTTCAATTAAGGTGAGACACTACAGGTCTTACACCTTAAATTTAAAGATATCAATTGTAAACCTCCTGTAGTTTCCTCACATAAATGTAAGAAAAAAATTTAAGATTACATTAGTTTTTCATCATGTCATGTTCATGTAGAAATAAGTATAAAATGTGTAAAAGTGGCCAAAATCAAACATATTTACATTTAAATCTGAAAGATGGACAGGACCAGGTTTAAATTTTCTTGGTTAATTTTGTAACATATTAGTTATAAAAAATTTAGTTATTTAGTTTTTAAGTAAACTGGATTTGAAAATGGTCCTAAAAATTCAAATTTTGCCTCATTTTTTTGACTGAACTTCAATAAATCAGATAACGGCCTTTGAAGTTACAATGTCCCAGAGAAGTCTATGGATAAAGTGGATTCAATGAAAGAATAAAACTTATTTAGGAGCAGATTGGACAGAGAACCCCGTCTACAGTGCAAAATGGAGATACTCTGGCCTCCTCCTCCAGGTTTTACCAAAGTCCCAGTTCAGCACAAAAATCTGGTTGAGAGACAAGCCAAGAAGTCTCCAGCTCGTCTGCACCTGCCCCTCTCCAAACATATTCCTTTCCCCTCGTCCCGTGTCCTCGCTCTGGAGTGTTCTACATTCTGACAATACGCTGTGAAGACCAGGTGTCATGTTTGTGCTGCGGGACAAACCAGGAACAAAAGTCGTCCTCAGAATGTAGGACACTCAGCACAGACACTGAGAAGCACTTTGAAGGAGACGTGTTCTGCAAAATCAACTCAAGATCTTCTAACCGTGTTCAGGGGCGTCGGACGGGGGTAGAAAGGCTGCTGGTTTCCCCGGGGCCCGTGGCAGGGAGGGGCCCTCAAAAGCATGTTCTTTTATGTTTGTTTTTCTCAGTAGCATTTTTCTACGCTTTAAGGTGAGACACTACAGGTGAATAGGAAAAAATCTCAAATTTAAATATATCAATTGTAAACTCCTGTAGTTTACTCACATAAATGTAAGAAAAAATATAGAAATAATATAGTTTTTTATTATGTTTTCATTATGTTGTGTTTTCATTTAGAAATAACGCATTTTATTTGTAAAAATGGCCAAAATCACACATATTTGGGACATTTAAATCTGACCAGGTTTAATTTCTTGGTTCATTTTGTAACATATTAAAAGGCAGATGAGGAACAGTTCATCTAGTGTAGAGAGAGTTCCTCCAGGCAGATGAGGAACAGTTCATCTAGTGTAGAGAGAGTTCCTCCAGGCAGATGAGGAACAGTTCATCTGGTGTAGAGAGAGTTCCTCCAGGCAGATGAGGAACAGTTCATCTAGTGTAGAGAGAGTTCCTCCAGGCAGATGAGGAACAGTTCATCTAGTGTAGAGAGAGTTCATCCAGGCAGATGAGGAACAGTTCATCTAGTGCAGAGAGTTCCTCCAGGCAGATGAGGAGCAGTTCATCTAGTGTAGAGAGAGTTCCTCCAGGCAGATGAGGAACAGTTCATCTAGTGTAGAGAGAGTTCATCCAGGCAGATGAGGAACAGTTCATCTAGTGTAGAGAGAGTTCATCCAGGCAGATGAGGAACAGTTCATCTAGTGTAGAGAGAGTTCCTCCAGGCAGATGAGGAACAGTTCATCTAGTGTAGAGAGAGTTCATCCAGGCAGATGAGGAACAGTTCATCTAGTGTAGAGAGAGTTCATCCAGGCAGATGAGGAACAGTTCATCTAGTGTAGAGAGAGTTCCTCCAGGCAGATGAGGAACAGTTCATCTAGTGTAGAGAGAGTTCATCCAGGCAGATGAGGAACAGTTCATCTAGTGCAGAGAGTTCCTCCAGGCAGATGAGGAGCAGTTCATCTAGTGTAGAGAGAGTTCCTCCAGGCAGATGAGGAACAGTTCATCTAGTGTAGAGAGAGTTCCTCCAGGCAGATGAGGAACACCCAGGTCTACAGGTGAAAAGCAATGTATTACATAAAGGGAAATAAATGCAGAAAAAGCTGAGGCCAAACAGGAAGTAGTTTCCTCTTCACTCTTGCGTTCGTCACGTATCACAGACACAAACTTGGAATTACTAAACGTATTTTTGTGAATCGCTGAGATTGGCTTCAGTATTATTTTGCCTGGAGGAACTCTCTCTACACTAGATGATCCACCTTCCTTCCTCCCGAGTGGTTCTGGCTCCACAGTCCAAATGGATGATTCTCCCCGAGGTTTCTACTTTTTCCCTCAAGGATTTTTTGTAGTTTTTCCTTGACCAGATGGAGGGTCAAGGACAGGGGCTGCTCCGGGACAGTCATCCATTTCCAGTCTCTTGAATATTGTTTGTTTGAACTGCTTTCCACCTGTGGCCCATCGAGGGAACTGTTGTTGTGATTTTGGGCATTATCAAAGCCTATAATGCACCTTTAAGTTGTAAGTTAGGTTTAAATTGCTTGTGTGCACATCACATCCACTACAGCTTACATGAAACTGAACTTCATTTGAATTCATATGACGAGTGTGGACTGCCAGTATCATAACTGTTCACATTCTTAGGAAACACCGACTTATAAACAGTGTCACGAAGGAAGGAGGTGGTAATGTAACAGAAGCCCTGCAGGGCAAATGTGAATGTGTCAATGGGCTCACAGTCACACGTCACATTAAACAGAAGAATTACACTGCCTGGACAAAAGAAAATCCAATCCACTTCATTTATATAACACATTTTACAAACAAGCAGTTTCCAAAGTGCTGTACAGAAAAACCATAAAAAATAAACTAGCAAAACATAAATACATACATAAATAAAAGCAATGAAATGTATTTAAAAAAAAAAAAAAAAAAGAATTAATTAATTTGGGTGCACGGTGGCAGAGCGGCTAGAGCTTCTGCCTCTCAATAAGGAGATCGTGGGTTCAAATCCCGGACCACCCCAACATCACATGATCTCTCTGGGTGGAGTCTGCATGTCCTCCCTGTGTTACCGTGGGGTCTCTCCGGGTTCTCTGGCTCCTCCCACCGTCCAAACACATGACTGTGCAGGTTAATTCAGTTCAGTTTAACTCGAACACGAGCTGGCCACTGTCCAGGGTGTACCCCGCCTTAGACCTTAAGTCACTGGGATAGGCGACCCCTAACAGGACAAGCGGTAGAAAAAAATGAATGTATTAAAATAAATGAAACCACAGAGGACCACACAACTCATGCGGTGTTACAAGCCAGAGAATAAAAGTGTGTCTTAAGACGCGACTTAAAACACTCCACTGTGGGAGCTGTTTGGATGTGAGCCAGATGAGAAACAGTTCATCTAGTGTAGAGAGAGTTCCTCCAGGCAGATGAAGAGCAGTTCATCTAGTGTAGAGAGAGTTCATCCAGGCAGATGAAGAGCAGTTCATCTAGTGTAGAGAGAGTTCATCCAGGCAGATGAAGAGCAGTTCATCTAGTGTAGAGAGAGTTCCTCCAGGCAGATGAGGAACAGTTCATCTAGTGTAGAGAGAGTTCCTCCAGGCAGATGAAGAGCAGTTCA
>CM033631.1:38510300-38758231 GCA_019453435.1 Rhinogobius similis
ACAGGCTCACTCTTCATACAGGTTCACTCTTCATACAGGTTCACTCTTCATACAGGCTCACTCTTCATACAGGTTCACTCTTCATACAGGTTCACTCTTCATACAGGCTCACTCTTCATACAGGCTCACTCTTCACACAGGCTCACTCTTCATACAGGTTCACTCTTCACACAGGCTCACTCTTCATACAGGTTCACTCGTCATACAGGCTCACTCTTCATACAGGCTCACTCTTCATACAGGCTCACTCTTCATACAGGTTCACTCGTCATACAGGCTCACTCTTCATACAGGCTCACTCTTCATACAGGCTCACTCTTCATACAGGCTCACTCTTCATACAGGCTCACTCTTCATACAGGTTCACTCTTCATACAGGCTCACTCTTCATACAGGCTCACTCTTCATACAGGCTCACTCTTCATACAGGTTCACTCTTCATACAGGTTCACCCTTCATACAGGCTCACTCTTCATACAGGTTCACCCTTCATACAGGTTCACTCTTCATACAGGCTCACTCTTCATACAGGCTCACTCTTCATACAGGTTCACCCTTCCTACAGGTTCACTCTTCATACACGTTCACTCTTCATACAGGTTCACTCTTCATACAGGCTCACTCTTCATACAGGTTCACTCTTCATACAGGCTCACTCTTCATACAGGTTCACTCTTCATACAGGTTCACTCTTCATACAGGCTCACTCTTCATACAGGTTCACTCTTCATACAGGTTCACTCTTCATACAGGTTCACTCTTCATACAGGTTCACTCTTCATACAGGCTCACTCTTCATACAGGCTCACTCTTCATACAGGTTCACTCTTCATACAGGTTCACTCTTCATACAGGTTCACTCTTCATACAGGTTCACTCTTCATACAGGCTCACTCTTCATACAGGCTCACTCTTCATACAGGCTCACTCTTCATACAGGTTCACTCTTCATACAGGCTCACTCTTCATACAGGTTCACTCGTCATACAGGCTCACTCTTCATACAGGCTCACTCTTCATACAGGCTCACTCTTCATACAGGCTCACTCTTCATACAGGCTCACTCTTCATACAGGCTCACTCTTCATACAGGTTCACTCTTCATACAGGCTCACTCTTCATACAGGCTCACTCTTCATACAGGTTCACTCTTCATACAGGTTCACCCTTCATACAGGCTCACTCTTCATACAGGCTCACTCTTCATACAGGCTCACTCTTCATACAGGCTCACTCTTCATACAGGTTCACTCTTCATACAGGTTCACTCTTCATACAGGTTCACTCTTCATACAGGTTCACTCTTCATACAGGTTCACTCTTCATACAGGCTCACTCTTCATACAGGCTCACTCTTCATACAGGCTCACTCTTCATACAGGTTCACTCTTCATACAGGTTCACTCTTCATACAGGTTCACTCTTCATACAGGTTCACCCTTCATACAGGTTCACCCTTCATACAGGTTCACTCTTCATACAGGTTCACTCTTCACACAGGCTCACTCTTCATACAGGTTCACCCTTCATACAGGTTCACTCTTCATACAGGTTCACTCTTCATACAGGTTCACTCTCTTCATACAGGTTCACTCTTCATACAGGTTCACTCTTCATACAGGCTCACTCTTCATACAGGCTCACTCTTCATACAGGTTCACTCTTCATACAGGTTCACTCTTCATACAGGTTCACTCTTCATACAGGTTCACTCTTCATACAGGTTCACTCTTCATACAGGCTCACTCTTCATACAGGCTCACTCTTCATACAGGCTCACTCTTCATACAGGTTCACTCTTCATACAGGTTCACTCTTCATACAGGTTCACTCTTCATACAGGTTCACCCTTCATACAGGTTCACCCTTCATACAGGTTCACTCTTCATACAGGTTCACTCTTCACACAGGCTCACTCTTCATACAGGTTCACCCTTCATACAGGTTCACTCTTCATACAGGTTCACTCTTCATACAGGTTCACTCTCTTCATACAGGTTCACTCTTCATACAGGTTCACTCTTCATACAGGCTCACTCTTCATACAGGCTCACTCTTCATACAGGTTCACCCTTCATACAGGTTCACTCTTCATACAGGTTCACTCTTCATACAGGTTCACTCTTCATACAGGTTCACCCTTCATACAGGTTCACCCTTCATACAGGTTCACTCTTCATACAGGTTCACTCTTCACACAGGCTCACTCTTCATACAGGTTCACTCTTCATACAGGTTCACTCTTCATACAGGTTCACTCTTCATACAGGTTCACTCTCTTCATACAGGCTCACTCTTCATACAGGTTCACCCTTCATACAGGTTCACTCTTCATACAGGTTCACTCTTCATACAGGCTCACTCTTCATACAGGCTCACTCTTCATACAGGTTCACTCTTCATACAGGTTCACTCTTCATACAGGTTCACTCTTCATACAGGTTCACTCTTCACACAGGCTCAGTCTTCATACAGGTTCACTCTTCATACATAAATACTAAAGGGGACATAGAGCTTTTAACCTTCTCATAACCAGGACCAGCCCGTGGCATTAACAATCTAAGCAAATGTTTACGGCCACAGCCAAAAGAGACAAGTGAAAATGTAATTAATATCTGTCTATGTACAAATATGCTCCAAAACTCTACATACAGCATCAAAATAATACTATTTTGTGCGGCCTGTTCAAATGGTTTCAAGATAACCATTTGGTAATTAGATCAAATAAAACATTACATCATAATTGCACCTGAAAACATTTGATTTATAACTATTTTCTTGGGGGAGGACCATCAAACCCCCTTTACACATGATGAAAAGAAAAATGTTAATGTTGATGAATGTGGCCTGCTCCTCCAGAGATCCCGAACCACGTTTTCTCCCCAGTTTACTCTAGAATTATTGTCATTATTTTACATTTATTCTAACAGTGTGTTGTTTGGTGGACCACAAAGAAAGTCGGTCTACGGCCTGCAAATGGCCTGCTTATAACAGTGTTTCCTCATCAGTATTTTACTCAAAGTTGACTTTTGATTGAGTTTTCACCTACCCCCTATCCCCGCTCACATCCCTGTTCTTAGTTGCAATCATTCAAATGCAGACTGTGGCTTATATAAGGTTGAACATTCTTTTTTTGGCTTTGGGTGACGTCACACTCTGGATGGCCAGTGGTTTACGGTCTATGGTAACGATGATGAGGGAATGTCTTTCTCAATGGCTTTCATAAATGGAAAAAACATTCATCTTCCATGGTATATCTTTGTCATTTTACCTCAGGAGGCTGCAGATAAATGACACATGAGTGAGAAGCAGCAGCACAAACATGTCTGAGGAAGTACAAAACACTCACAAAGGTGTCTGACTAAAAGTAAATAAGAAACAGCCTCCTGGTGTGTGCGCAGGGCCCCTGGGGTGCTGTGGCTCTCCTGTCTGTCGTCACATCATTTGCACACTGTGGACAGGATGATTATGTATTTTTAGGGCGTGTTTTGCATATCTCTCATCTCTAACAAACGCAGCTGAACTCTCACTGACAGAACACATTAACCCCGTCATGTCACAAGTCGTGTCATGTTTAAAAGCAGATTAGTGAAGAGCCGTCCTCAAATAAGTGTACAGGATCAAAGAATGTATGAACCACAAAACGACGAAGAGTGGATCCTCACATGACAGCTCCAGAGTGACATGTGCTCACCGGTGTAAAGGTCATCAGACAGAAACTGTATGGGACACAGTGGTGGATCTTTTCGGTCATGTCTCTGGAATTGTTCTTGAAGGAAGCTTTTGTTTTGTTGTTGTTTTGGTTCTGTGTGAGGTTCATTCACATTCATACATATCTTAAATGTTCTAAACAGCTTTAAACAGGGGGCTTATGCTACTCTGAGTGGTGAGAGCCCCACCTACAGGGAGGAGTCACGATTAACCAAACAAAAACAGGCTATCAATGACTCCTCCCTGTAGGCGGGGCTCTCACCACTCAGAGTAGCACATAACCCAGAGTTCCAGACCAGCTCTCAGATTGACAATAACTTTTGGATAAAAGTCGAAACGTCTCGATCTTCAAACAGCTGACAACCCCTGAAACCTTTTCTACTATTGCAATAACAATATTATCACCACATTTACATATATTTTTAAAAACAAATCCAGGTATGAAGGATAACAATTAAGGACTCAACTTTAAAATGTAGTAGCTTAATGTAGGTGCAAATATACACACAGTGGAGACCTTTGGAGTGTTAAAACCTGGAGTTGCTTTGTCCATTACTCTGCAAACTATAAAAATACACTTACGTGAATGAAATAGTGAAAAACTTATGAGGATTTTGAAGCAAGCGCTTTAACAATAAAACACTTAAACACTTTCTTGCTGTTTCTGTAAAAACAACCTCGGCGCAATATTACGCAATATTAATGCAGAGCTAAATAACCTCAGTGACAGAGCTCCCCCTGCAGGTCTCTTGTGAAAATACACTACCAGTAAAAAGACGCCAAAAGCTTTTCCCCTTCCTTTTTTTTTGAAATAAGGAAATCACCTACAAAACATTTCATGTCGCCAAATATAAAAAAGAGAGTCAGTGTTTCTCAGAGAGTTGTCTTAGGGTCAGAGTCAGGAAATATTGCAGCTGGTTTTCCGCACAGAGACAGCAGGGGGCGACGGGGGCTTCAAACACCCTGAAAATACATTTACAGCCACCACACGGACTTACAAAGGTAAACATTTTGCTTAGCTCTACTTTCATGCACTTAAGCATTAGAAATGATCATGCATCTTTGCGAAACTCAGACCGCACTTGTTATTATCATGATAATGATATTTTTAGATATATTGTGCAGCCCTAACAACCATGTGGAAAAGTCAGTGTGTTTGAGAAGGATCAAATCATTGACATCAAGCAGAGAAAACATGCAAGGAGAAGCATAAAGAAAACTGGCATAGGAAGTGTCCAACGCATCATTAAAAACTGGAAAGATAATGAGAACCCATCGTCTGAAACATTTCACAAAATCAAAGAGGAGAAAAACAACGGTATGACTCGGAGCTGTGTTTAAAGAATGAGATCAGCTGAACCTGAACCAGATTATTCCATCTGTGGATCTTTGCTGATGACGCTGCCAGGTCCAGACCATGAGAGTCTGTGGGAGGTTCTGGAGGCTTTGTGCAGTGTCACGCTCCAGCACCAACACAAGATCTTTGTGTAAAATGAATGCAACACTGGAATGAAATGAACCACATTATTGCAACAACAGCCCAGTGAATGTGTGTGTAATCAAAGCTAAAAGCGCTCCAGACTAATATCACAGCGTGTCGTGTGAGGACCTTTGTTTTCTGTGGTGACTTTTATTTGGCAGTGTGTTTACAACAGGAACAACAGACACATTTCCATCTTGTGCCTTTAAAATGGAGTCTTCAGATTTCACAGTTCACCACATCCAGCTCTGACTCTGACTCTGTAACCCGAGCCCTGGAGGTCCTGCACAAACCAGAGGGAGCCTGGAACCTCTGCATGTACTGAGGGATTCAACCACCGACCAGCGGGGGCACAGCACGGGCACAGCACAGCACGGGCACAGCACGGGCACAGCACGGGCACAGCAGAGGCACAGCACAGGTACAGCACGGGCACAGCACGGGCACAGCACGGGCACAGCACGGGCACAGCACCGGCACAGCACCGGCACAGCACCGGCACAGCACCGGCACAGCACCGGCACAGCACCGGCACAGCACCGGCACAGCACGGGCACAGCACAGGCACAGCACGGGCACAGCACGGACACAGCACAGGCACATCTGACTCTGTCTGAAAGGCTTGGACTCTTCATTTATTCTTTTTTTTCCATCATCAATAGTCAACTATCAGCGGCTGCACATGTTACACAGAAAAAGAAAGAGTTAACAACCTCAAAACAAGACACTTATAATATTGTAAATGGAGCTCTGCAGTCAGGGTCACTATCCCAGCATGCACCACAAACTCCACAGTGGCAGTGAATTCACACCGAAACGAACGACACTGGATGCAATTATCAAAGTTTATGGGAGTTTCAGAGACTGTGGATTGTTTTTGCACCTGGATGTACAAATGATCAGAGCGTTTCTCAGGATTAACAAAGCTCCAGATCAACGAGGAGTGGATAAACTACGGCCTGAGGCGTCCCAACGGTGTACACGTTATTCAGGTTATACACGGCAAAAAAGGAATTTCTACTTGAGTTAAAATGTCTTAATTTCAATATATTATTCTTAATTTTAGACATTTCGACTGGTTAAGATCAGTTGAGACGATTTGTTTGATGGATCATTTTTCTTGACTTGTTTTAATACATTACTGTTTTTCTTCAAGCCAAATGATCTGCCAGTCAGTTTAGATTTATGTGTTGTATAATAGCAGAATCTTTCCAATATTACAATAAAACATACGACTTTTCATTTTTTTTGCCAATTTAGCAGGAATCCAGAGGCCGAGGGCCGCTGTAGTGAGTCAAAGCTCACGTTAAGTAAACAACAAATGTATTTTTGAATTTATTTGAGTTTCATTTTGGGAAACATTTAATCATTGTCACAATTCAAAATCTGTATAAAGATTGTGTTTTGGTGATTCTATTACTATGAATCTGTTGTTTGAAGAGAAAAACTATCACAAATACCTTTAAAAAAAACAATGTTTACATCACTGATTGTTTAATAAAATAACACACTAAAGTTTTTGGGGTGTTTCTTACATTGACATGAATCAGCCTCAGCTTCACATTACTGAGAAGAACACAACTTTTTTTTCACTATTTTATCAAGATCACATTATTTTAATTGTCAGTATCAGTAAACGTTACATGTCCAGGGTTTTATAACAAAGTGTATTTCTCACAGACGTCTCCAGAGACACTTTTGATGAGATTTTCCAGATTTCGGGCACACCCTACACGACATTCTCTTTAAAGCTCGTGCCACGTAACAGTCTCTTCTGTGTGATATGAGGAAGTCTGGTTACAGCTTCATTTGATGACAGAGATAAACTCCAAAAGCTGCTTTTCAAGTTTGTGGCTGTTCATTTTGGCCTAATGGCTCTGTGCGACTGTGTGAATAATTAAAGAGCACACAAACCTGAAGAGAAGGTTTGTGTATAAAGTGCGTCCTTCAGTGACTTCTTTTTTCCTCCTCTTCATTGTTCGTGTGGATGACTTTAAACAGAAGTATCACAATGTCACATACACTTCATCCCAAAATAAAAAAAACAGGAAAGCACTGTCATTTTATCATTTCACGAGAACATGTGGATCAAATGACAACTTTATCGACTTGACAACTTGGGAACTATTCACCAGTTCATAAATGAGTACTTTTTTTGTTTTAATTCACAATTAAACACATTTGTTTGTTGATCATGGGTTCGAATCCCGGACCACCCTAACATCACACGATCTCTCTGGGTGGAGTCTGCATGTCCTCCCCGTGTTACCGTGGGTTCTCTCAGGGTTCTCTGGCTCCTCCCACCGTCCAAAGACATGACTGTGTAGGTTAATTGAGGACTCTAAATTGCCCGTAGTGTATGAATGTGAGAGTGAATGGTTGTCTGTCCTTGTCTCTGTCTCTCTGTGTTAACCCTGCGACGAGTTGGCCACTGTCCAGGGTGTACCCGCCTAAGGCCCAAAGTCACTGGGATAGGCTCCAGTCACCCACGACCCCAGGATCGGGAATAAGCGGTAGAAAATGAATGAATGTTTGTTGAGTTAAATAGAGCTGTATGTTGTATTTGTTTCTGTGTTTCTGTTCGTGCTGCTCTGTACAGACGGTGGATTCATAAAACACCTGTACTTTAAGTAGAACAGGCACAAGACTTTTATCTGGTTTGAAAAACGTTCTTCAACTTCAGTCATTTACAATTTTGTGGGATAGAACAGGAAATTCAGCATTTGGGATGTTTTTCCATTCATGTTTGATGGGATTTGGAGGGCGTTTCAGTCTGAAATCTTGAACGTGGTCTTTTGTTGAGAAATATTAATGGAAGTTTAGTTCCAAGTGTATAACAGAACTTAAAAGTCCTAAAAATAAAGAAAAAGTGAAATAATCCTTACAGACGAGCTTGATTTGAGGTACAAATATTAGTAGTTTAGTTGAGTCTGGATGAAGTCCTGGAGGTGAGAGGGGCGTGTCAGAGGTCAAAGGTCTGGGCTGTGGCTCGTGATGAGCTACTGAGAAGAAATGCTCCGTATGTGTGGAATGTGTCTCTCTCTCTCCACACTCCCTCTCTCTCTCACGCACTCCCTCTCTCTCCACGCACTCTCTCTCTCTCCACGCACTCCCTCTCTCTCCACGCACTCTCTCTCTCTCTCATGCACTCTCTCTCTCTCTCATGCACTCTCTCTCTCTCTCACGCACTCTCTCTCTCTCTCACGCACTCCCTCTCTCTCCACGCACTCTCTCTCTCTCTCATGCACTCTCTCTCTCCACGCACTCCCTCTCTCTCCACGCACTCTCTCTCTCTCTCATGCACTCTCTCTCTCTCACGCACTCTCTCTCTCTCACGCACTCTCTCTCTCTCACGCACTCCCTCTCTCTCTCACGCACTCTCTCTCTCTCCACGCACTCCCTCTCTCTCTCTCTCTCACGCACTCTCTCTCTCTCTCATGCACTCTCTCTCTCTCTCACGCACTCTCTCTCCCTCTCACGCACTCCCTCTCTCTCTCATGCACTCTCTCTCTCTCTCACGCACTCCCTCTCTCTCTCACGCACTCTCTCTCTCTCACGCACTCCCTCTCTCTCACGCACTCTCTCTCTCTCACGCACTCCCTCTCTCTCTCATGCACTCCCTCTCTCTCTCATGCACTCCCTCTCTCTCTCACGCACTCTCTCTCTCTCACACACTCCCTCTCTCTCCACGCACTCCCTCTCTCTCTCATGCACTCCCTCTCTCTCTCATGCACTCCCTCTCTCTCTCACTCTCTCTCTCTCTCTCTCTCTCGCACTCTCTCTCTCCACACTCTCTCTCTCTCTCACGCACTCTCTCTCTCTCCACACCCTCTCTCTCTCATGCACTCCCTCTCTCTCACGCACACCCTCTCTCCACACTCCCTCTCTCTCTCACGCACTCTCCCTCTCTCTCTCACGCACTCTCTCTCTCTCCACACTCCCTCTCTCTCTCATGCACTCTCTCTCTCCACGCACTCCCTCTCTCTCTCATGCACTCCCTCTCTCTCACACACTCTCTCTCTCACGCACTCTCTCTCTCACACTCCCTCTCTCTCTCATGCACTCTCTCTCTCCACGCACTCCCTCTCTCTCTCATGCACTCCCTCTCTCTCACACACTCCCTCTCTCTCACGCACTCTGTCTCTCACGCACTCTCTCTCTCTCTCACGCACTCTCTCTCTCTCATGCACTCCCTCTCTCTCTCATGCACTCCCTCTCTCTCACACACTCCCTCTCTCTCACGCACTCTGTCTCTCTCACACTCCCTCTCTCTCTCACGCACTCTCTCTCTCCACGCACTCCCTCTCTCTCTCATGCACTCCCTCTCTCTCTCACACACTCCCTCTCTCTCACGCACTCTGTCTCTCTCACGCACTCCCTCTCTCTCCACACACTCCCTCTCTCTCTCACGCACTCTCTCTCTCCACGCACTCTCTCTCTCTCACGCACTCTCTCTCTCTCCACACACTTTCTCTCCACGCACTCCCTCTCTCTCCACTCTCTCTCCACTCTCTCTCTCCACGCACTCCCTCTCTCTCCACGCACTCTCTCTCTCTCTCTCTCTCCACTCTCTCTCTCCACGCACTCTCTCTCTCTCTCTCACGCGCTCCCTCTCTCTCTCCACACACTCTCTTTCTCTCCACGCACTCCCTCTCTCTCCACTCTCTCTCTCTCTCCACTCTCCCTCTCTCCACTCTCTCTCTCTCTCCACGCACTCCCTCTCTCTCCACTCCCTCTCTCTCTACGCACTCCCTCTCTCTCCACACTCTCGATCACTCTCCACACACTCTCTCACGCACTCTCTCTCTCTCCATGCACTCCCTCTCTCTCTCACGCACTCTCTCTCTCTCACGCACTCCCTCTCTCTCTCATGCACTCTCTCTCTCCACGCACTCCCTCTCTCTCTCACGCACTCTCTCTCTCTCTCCACGCACTCCCTCTCTCTCTCTCTCACGCACTCCCTCTCTCTCTCATGCACTCTCTCTCTCCACGCACTCCCTCTCTCTCTCACGCACTCCCTCTCTCTCTCATGCACTCTCTCTCCACGCACTCCCTCTCTCTCTCACGCACTCTCTCTCTCTCTCCACGCACTCCCTCTCTCTCTCTCACGCTCTCTCTCTCACGCAATCTCTCTCTCTCACTCACTCTCTCTCTCCACGCACTCCCTCTCTCTCTCACGCACTCTCTCTCTCTCTCACGCACTCCCTCTCTCTCTCATGCACTCCCTCTCTCTCTCACACACTCCCTCTCTCTCACGCACTCTGTCTCTCTCATGCACTCCCTCTCTCTCTCACGCACTCCCTCTCTCTCACGCACTCTCTCTCTCACGCACTCCCTCTCTCTCTCACGCACTCCCTCTCTCTCACGCACTCTGTCTCTCTCACGCACTCTCTCTCTCACGCACTCCCTCTCTCTCTCACGCACTCTCTCTCTCTCCACGCACTCCCTCTCTCTCTCTCTCACGCACTCCCTCTCTCATGCACTCCCTCTCTCTCTCACACACTCCCTCTCTCTCACGCACTCCCTCTCTCTCACGCACTCTGTCTCTCTCATGCACTCCCTCTCTCTCACACACACTCCCTCTCTCTCACGCACTCTGCCTCTCTCATGCACTCCCTCTCTCTCTCACACACTCCCTCTCTCTCACGCACTCTGTCTCTCTCATGCACTCCCTCTCTCTCTCACGCACTCTCTCTCTCCACGCACTCCCTCTCTCTCTCACACTCTCTCTCGCACTCCCTCTCTCTCTCACGCACTCTCTCTCTCTCTCCACGCACTCCCTCTCTCTCACGCACTCTGTCTCTCTCACACTCCCTCTCTCTCTCACGCACTCTCTCTCTCCACGCACTCCCTCTCTCTCATGCACTCCCTCTCTCTCTCACACACTCCCTCTCTCTCACGCACTCTGTCTCTCTCACGCACTCCCTCTCTCTCCACACACTCCCTCTCTCTCTCACGCACTCTCTCTCTCTCCACGCACTCCCTCTCTCTCTCACGCACTCCCTCTCTCTCTCCACACACTTTCTCTCCACGCACTCCCTCTCTCTCCACTCTCTCTCTCCACTCCTTCTCTCTCCACGCACTCCCTCTCTCTCCACGCACTCCCTCTCTCTCTCACACACTCCCTCTCTCTCTCCACTCTCTCTCTCTCACACACACCTGAGTGCTGATAGCTGTGTCGTCATGGCGACCGGCTCACACCAGTCTGACCAGTGCAGCCTGTACACGGTGCATTCCACACATACTCCACACTTATCACACTCATCATGAGCTGTGGACCATCACCGACTGCATGTGGAGCAGGAGGGTGTGGCATTGTGGGTAAAGTGCAGCAGGACAGTACTTTTGCTCTGTTATAACTTCACAGTCACTGAACCGCATGTTGACGTGTGCTTAAAGGTGCAGTGAGTGTGTGACTTTGTAGGTGTGGAGTTTGACATAAAAGTCGGTGTGATTGTTAGACCTTGTTATCAGTGTTGGGTGTGACAGAGTTACTTTTACTCAGTTACTGTAATAACATTACAATTTTAGTAACTTAGTAGTGCAACGCATTACTTTGAAATGACTGTAATTACATGACAGTTACTAGTAAAATATTCAGTTACTTTAAACACCAACAGCCCCATGTTCAGGAAGAGATAACCGTCCTAAACAAGGAACACAGTGAATGTTCTCACAGTGAAAAGCCACAGAGTCTGCTGTGAGCGACAGCTCAGAGTCACAGCAGTGTGTTGTACACTTCTGTTGTTGGTGTTACTGTTAAATTATTTGTTGTTTTTTATGTTCAGTTTTCATTAGTGAAACGTAAAAACACATATTTTAATAATGTATACAACATTACGAATAAAGTAATCCCAAAGTAACTTGAGGCAGTAACTGAGTAATGTACCTTATTACATTTTTAAAAGTTATTAACTTGTAACTAATTACTTTTTCAAAGAGACTTACCCAACACTGCCTGTTATGTGTCGACACATAGCAGTCACCTCTTCACCTAAACACGTCAAAGTCAAACAAAGATTATATACTTTGTATCACAGTAGAACTATCAGAAATATATTTTTTAAAAGGCAGAAAAACTGTATTTATTTACTGGGCTCTGTGCAGGGAATTTCAGTTGGCTATTTATTTTTTAATGGCTTGCTTATTTGACGAGTGTTCCATGAGAATCTGTGTGGCTTTCGTCAAGAACTAACCACAGTAAACTGGAGCTGGTGTAACGGCGATCAGGAAGTGACCCTCTCAGTCCTGGACTGGAACTGGAGCGGAGTCAGTGCACACCAGGGGTGTCCTGCAGGGCCAGACCGGGGGTTTCTGTGTGAGTTTGCATATTTCTCCTGAATCTGAGTGGGTTTCCTCCCCCATCAACTCAAAACATGCAGCAGAGGTCAAATCCTAAGGGTCCCTTGGCACTGGTAATGAGGAGATGACCCAGTGACACTGAAGGATGGGACAAATGCAGAGGACACATTTCCCTACAGAGACTATATGTATGTAGTGTACCATAATCTTCTTTTCATTTGTCCATTTCAGTCGTACTTTCTGAATGGAAAACATTTGTGTCGTCGGTAAACTGTGCTCATATCATTGATGTAAAGAATAAACAATTTCGGTCCCAGTATACACCCCTGAGGCTCTCCACTGTGAACAGTATTTTGAGTTAATTACAGTCTGGATGGGTGGATGATTCACACCATTGTTTAGTCCTGGTTTAGTCATCCGGTGCAGTCCTGGTTTAATCTGGCTTTAATTCTACTTTGGTCCTGGAGTCTGAGCATCAGAGTCTGGTCTCAGTCTTGTTTGGTCCTATTTAGTCCTGATTTTAGGTCTGGTTTAGACTTGGTTTTAGTGGAGGTTTCATGCTGTTTTTTGGCTGGTTTGTGCTGTTTAGTTGTGTTTTAATTCTGGCAGAGGAGCTCTCTTTTCACTGTGGTTCTCCTTGAGGTTCCTCTGTTTCCTGTTCACACACACCAGCTGTGAGTCCAGAGATGACATCACTACTTTTACCCCTGGCACTAAAGCCCAGTGCACACAAAACACCCCTCACCCGGCTCTCCCCCCCTCTCTTTCTCACTCCCTCTCTCTCTCTCCCTCTGTCCCTGTGCCTAAGCTCAGTGTTTACCTCCTCAGAGCAGACACTTGAGACAGACAGGCTGAGTCACACACAGCAGGTCTGGCAAAGAAGCCTCCTGCAGATGTTCTTCAGCCCTGCCGTACAGCCCTGCCCTGCCGCACGGCCCTGCTGCACAGCCCTGCCACTTAGCCCTGCTGCACAGCCCTGCCGTACAGCCCTGCTGCACAGCCCTGCCCTGCCGCACGGCCCTGCCGCACAGCCCTGCCACACAGCCCTGCCACACAGCCCTGCCACTTAGCCCTGCCGCACGGCCCTGCCGCACGGCCCTGCCGCACGGCCCTGCCGCACACTGAGGACGTCCCATAGGCTCACACATAAAGAAAACCAGTAACACATCTGGTTTAAATCGAAGTTCGGGATTGGCCTGGTTTTGTCTGGGCACGGGCTTGTCACCACTGAGAGCTGGGGTCCGTCCTGACAGGAGGAGCTGGGGTCCGTCCTGACAGGAGGAGCTGGGGTCCGTCCTGACAGGAGGAGCTGGGGTCCGTCCTGACAGGAGGAGCTGGGGTCCGTCCTCACAGGAGGAGCTGGGGTCCGTCCTCACAGGAGGAGCTGGGGTCCGTCCTAACAGGAGGAGCTGGGGTCCGTCCTCACAGGAGGAGCTGGGGTCCGTCCTCACAGGAGGAGCTGGGGTCCGTCCTCACAGGAGGAGCAGGGGTCCGTCCTCACAGGAGGAGCTGGGGTCCGTCCTAACAGGAGGAGCTGGGGTCCGTCCTCACAGGAGGAGCTGGGGTCCGTCCTCACAGGAGGAGCTGGGGTCCGTCCTAACAGGAGGAGCTGGGGTCCGTCCTCACAGGAGGAGCTGGGGTCCGTCCTCACAGGAGGAGCTGGGGTCCGTCCTCACAGGAGGAGCTGGGGTCCGTCCTCACAGGAGGAGCTGGGGTCCGTCCTCACAGGAGGAGCTGGGGTCCGTCCTCATACAGGATGAGTTGGGGTCGCCCCTTACAGGCGCACATGATGTCATGTTATATGTCATTATTGTTACAAACACATCTGGGTCATGTTTTATGTTGAGTGTAAATAAAGAAAAGTGTGCGCAGGTTTACAGTCACACAGTGACCTCATCTCACTCAGAACACACTTCTCAGCGTTTGTGCTCATGGTCATATGTCATATTCAGATGGAGGGCGGGGCCTGTTGAACATTCTAATTCTGTCATGTTCCCAAAAATGAAGTGGAACATAATGTGATTTCTTTGGAAAAAATAGGTTTTGTGGCAGTAAAAGCACTCAGGTGTGAGTGATATCAGAGCTGCTTTAAACAGTTAAACATTTCTGATGAAGGTCAAATCCTGATTTTTAGGTTTTACTGGACAAATACTCACAGGAATGTTGACCCCACAATAGTTACACATTTTATCTGCAGATATACGGCAGACTTTATCACAAATTACTTTTTTAAAAAGCTCAAATACAATTTCCATGCTACAAAATGTTATGTTTTTCCTTTGTTATAGAAAAGCAAACAAACTGACATTTCTACTCTGCAGATTTAATCATTGAGAATATAAAATGTTGTACATAATGGATAGTCTCAGTAATTACAGAGATATGAACCATAAACGTCAATCAATCTGACAGTTACACAGTGAATTCCACCTGAGGATTCTGACCTGCAATTGGAGTTTAAACTCAGAAAGTGCCACCAAATGAGCTGATGTGTTGGAGCCTGGAGGAGGGCCGCTCTCTGGGTAATGACAGAGTCCCACAGGCTCCTGGGGGCCACACCTCTCTGTAAACACCACTGTTCTTCTGCATGTGGGATAAACATGACACCGCAGAGCTCTGAATAGACTCTGTTTAGTCTGAGTCACAAAGCTCCAGAACTCAGCTGCTCTGGTCAGAACCACAACCTGCTCCATCGACTAATACAGAGCTAAGACTGGAGCTAATACAGAGCTAAGACTGGAGCTAACACAGAGCTAAGACTGGAGCTAACACAGAGCTAAGACTGAAGCTAACACAGGGCTAAGACTGGAGCTAACACAGGGCTAAGACTGGAGCTAACACAGAGCTAACACAGAGCTAAGACAGGAACTAACACAGAGCTAAGACTGGAGCTAACACAGAGCTAAGACTGGAGCTAACACAGGGCTAAGACTGGAGCTAACACAGAGCTAACACAGAGCTAAGACTGGAGCTAATACAGAGCTAAGACTGGAGCTAATACAGAGCTAAGACTGGAGCTAACACAGGGCTAAGACTGGAGCTAACACAGGGCTAAGACTGGAGCTAACACAGAGCTAACACAGAGCTAAGACAGGAACTAACACAGAGCTAAGACTGGAGCTAACACAGAGCTAAGACTGGAGCTAACACAGAGCTAAGACTGGAGCTAACACAGGGCTAAGACTGGAGCTAACACAGGGCTAAGACTGGAGCTAACACAGAGCTAACACAGAGCTAAGACTGGAGCTAATACAGAGCTAAGACTGGAGCTAATACAGAGCTAAGACTGGAGCTAACACAGAGCTAAGACTGGAGCTAATACAGAGCTAAGACTGGAGCTAACACAGGGCTAACACAGAGCTAAGACTGGAGCTAATACAGAGCTAAGACTGGAGCTAATACAGAGCTAAGACTGGAGCTAACACAGGGCTAAGACTGGAGCTAACACAGGGCTAAGACTGGAGCTAACACAGAGCTAACACAGAGCTAAGACTGGAGCTAATACAGAGCTAAGACTGGAGCTAACACAGAGCTAAGACTGGAGCTAATACAGAGCTAAGACTGGAGCTAACACAGGGCTAAGACTGGAGCTAACACAGAGCTAAGACTGGAGCTAACACAGAGCTAAGACTGGAGCTAATACAGAGCTAAGACTGGAGCTAACACAGGGCTAAGACTGGAGCTAACACAGGGCTAACACAGAGCTAAGACTGGAGCTAATACAGAGCTAAGACTAGAGCTAATACAGAGCTAAGACTGGAGCTAACACAGAGCTAATACAGAGCTAAGACTGGAGCTAACACAGAGCTAAGACTGGCGCTAACACAGGGCTAACACAGAGCTAAGACTGGAGCTAATACAGAGCTAAGACTGGAGCTAACACAGAGCTAAGACTGGAGCTAAGACTGGAGCTAACACAGAGCTAAGACTGGAGCTAATACAGAGCTAAGACTGGAGCTAACACAGAGCTAAGACTGGAGCTAACACAGAGCTAAGACTGGAGCTAACACAGGGCTAAGACGGGAGCTAACACAGGGCTAAGATTGGAGCTAACACAGCGCTAAGACTGGAGCTAACACAGGGCTAACACAGAGCTAAGACTGGAGCTAATACAGAGCTAAGACTGGAGCTAACACAGGGCTAACACAGAGCTAAGACTTGAGCTAACACAGAGCTAAGACTGGAGTTAACACAGAGCTAAGACTGGAGCATACACAGGGCTAAGACTGGAGCTAACACAGGGCTAAGACTGGAGCCAACACAGAGCTAAGACTGGAGCTAACACAGAGCTAAGACTGGAGCTAATACAGAGCTAAGACTGGAGTTAACACAGAGCTAAGACTGGAGCTAACACAGGGCTAACACAGAGCTAAGACTGGAGCTAACACAGGGCTAACACAGAGCTAAGACTGGAGCTAACACAGGGCTAAGACTGGAGCTAACACAGGGCTAAGACTGGAGCTAACACAGAGCTAACACAGAGCTAAGACTGGAGCTAATACAGAGCTAAGACTGGAGCTAATACAGAGCTAAGACTGGAGCTAACACAGGGCTAAGACTGGAGCTAACACAGGGCTAAGACTGGAGCTAACACAGAGCTAACACAGAGCTAAGACTGGAGCTAATACAGAGCTAAGACTGGAGCTAACACAGAGCTAAGACTGGAGCTAATACAGAGCTAAGACTGGAGCTAACACAGGGCTAAGACTGGAGCTAACACAGAGCTAAGACTGGAGCTAACACAGAGCTAAGACTGGAGCTAATACAGAGCTAAGACTGGAGCTAACACAGGGCTAAGACTGGAGCTAACACAGGGCTAACACAGAGCTAAGACTGGAGCTAATACAGAGCTAAGACTAGAGCTAATACAGAGCTAAGACTGGAGCTAACACAGAGCTAATACAGAGCTAAGACTGGAGCTAACACAGAGCTAAGACTGGCGCTAACACAGGGCTAACACAGAGCTAAGACTGGAGCTAATACAGAGCTAAGACTGGAGCTAACACAGAGCTAAGACTGGAGCTAAGACTGGAGCTAACACAGAGCTAAGACTGGAGCTAATACAGAGCTAAGACTGGAGCTAACACAGAGCTAAGACTGGAGCTAACACAGAGCTAAGACTGGAGCTAACACAGGGCTAAGACGGGAGCTAACACAGGGCTAAGATTGGAGCTAACACAGCGCTAAGACGGGAGCTAACACAGGGCTAACACAGAGCTAAGACTGGAGCTAATACAGAGCTAAGACTGGAGCTAACACAGGGCTAACACAGAGCTAAGACTTGAGCTAACACAGAGCTAAGACTGGAGTTAACACAGAGCTAAGACTGGAGCATACACAGGGCTAAGACTGGAGCTAACACAGGGCTAAGACTGGAGCCAACACAGAGCTAAGACTGGAGCTAACACAGAGCTAAGACTGGAGTTAACACAGAGCTAAGACTGGAGCTAACACAGAGCAAAGACTGGAGCTAACACAGAGCTAAGACTGGAGTTAACACAGAGCTAAGACTGGAGCATACACAGGGCTAAGACTGGAGCTAACACAGGGCTAAGACTGGAGCCAACACAGAGCTAAGACTGGAGCTAACACAGAGCTAAGACTGGAGCTAATACAGAGCTAAGACTGGAGTTAACACAGAGCTAAGACTGGAGCTAACACAGAGCAAAGACTGGAGCTAACACAGAGCTAAGACTGGAGTTAACACAGAGCTAAGACTGGAGCTAACACAGAGCTAATATTAGAGCTAACACAGAGCTAAGACTGGAGCTAACACAGAGCTAAGACTGGAGCTAATACAGAGCTAATGCTGCGTTCCAGGTTAACTGGGAAGTCAGTCATTTCCCACTTGAAAGATACGAGTTCCAACCTCAGAGCGTTCCAGCTGAATGAACTCGGATGCAAACAATTTGGCTAATGCTAACTGTAAATAACAGATTATTTTCAGATTGATCCTATAACAAACCTTTACATGCTGTATGTGGTGGTTAATCGCTCAGGTTCACTTCTTATGATGATTATTATGACTGTAACACATCACAGTTGATCTCGTAAGTGAAATGGAGTCTCTCGACCAGCTCCAGTTCACAGTAGGATTTACCAGTTTTAGTGGCGTTCCAAGGCATTTTTTCAAGTCAAAGGTGGGAAATATCCCACTTACCAGTTGCCTGGAACCCACCATAACACTGATCTGAGTCGGGTCAGAATCCTCAGGTAGAATTCACTGTAAGTGTCAGATATCAGATTTGTGGGCCTGGTTTATGGTCCATATCTCTGTAATGACCAAATCTACATCTAATCTCTAACTCTACCTGAATATACTGTTTGATCCTGAGGCCGATCTCAAAAAGTCGTCAAATAACTCCAAGTTTATGTCTGTAATACGTGGCTAAAGCTAGAGTACAGGAAAATACGGCTGGTTTCTCCTCAGCTTTTTCTGCATCCATTTCCCTTCTCTGCAAAGACTCTACACCGTGTTTTAATCTCTCTTTATGTAATGCATTGGTTTTGGATAATGTGAGATGTATTATATCAAAATCTAATGTTGAGCTGGTCCCTGTGACAACCTGATATTTTTGTGAACTCGCTTTATCATGATTGACTGTTTGTCTCTTTAATGCAGCTGTCTGTTCAAACACACTTTTTCTCCTGTTGTTTAGCCTCTGAAGCCTCTGAGCAGATGACTTTATTTACCTCTTAAAGGCCAGAGCTGCACAATTAAACCAAATCCACACAAAATCACAATTTTAATGGATGCAATTAGCAAATCGCAATTTTTGAAGTGCAAGCGTTTCTACCACAGACAACAAAATGTCTTGTTTTGATTTAAATACTAAAAACTGCTACAAAAAGCGCGACTAAAAGCGACAAAAACGCGTCAATAACAAATGACACAATGCACCAAAACTCGACTAAAAGCAACAAAAACACGACTAAAAAACCGACAAAAACATGACATATATGCGTTTAAATATGACAAACACAACCGAATGTTTAAATGTGAATTTCAACTGAATCCTATTATGAAAACATAAATCACAATTGCACTGGTCAGAAAAATCACAACTGGATACTTTTCCAATAAATGGTGAAGCTCTATTAAAGGCAATAGAAAAATACAAAGTGAACACAGATCGTGATAAAATCGAAATTAAGAAAACCGTGATAATAATTTTTGCCAAATCGCCCAGTGCTAATTTCAATCCAGCCCAAGGAGAACCATTTTATGAGGAGTTTGCGTGTTCTTCCTGTGTTTGTGCAGGTATTCTGGGGCACACTTCTGCTTGTTCTGCTGTTGTGACTTGTATTTGCCAAATCACTCTTGAACCATCCCGGTCTGACATGGTGCAGAAGTGGCACATAGAGTGGCATGTCAGTCTGGCTCCAGCTGGTTCATCCTGGCATTACATAAGCGCTCTGATTGGACCACCTCAGGGCACACAGTCTGGCCCCGCCCCCTGGTTTTTCCATCGCCACATCACCACATCTGAACACTCCGCGTCATCGAGACCAGCTGAGAGCAAATAAAAGTTCTCAAAAACATCTGGCTGTGCATGGCGTTCACAGCTCCTTCTGCAGGATTCAGCCGGTGTATAAACTACTTTGAATCGCTCTCAGATCACTCAGGGGTGTGTCCCATCTCTCCTCACTTGCTTCCATGACTCTGTTTTTCTTCTGTTTCTCTCTTAACTGTTGGTGTGGCTTTGAGGAGGACAGTGAACAGGACTGGGGCGCACGGTTTGATTTGGTAAGAAAAAAAACATTGAAAAGCTCACACTGCGAGACAGAGGACACTAAAAGACTAAAATTCTAATTGATTATATGTTGGATTTAGGACTATTTCAGCACTAAAAAGAAAACCATACGTAAAGGGGCTCTACCTGATTTTTACTGTTTTGAAACGTGAAAAACAGAACTAGTTCATGTTAAAGTTTTTACGTCAGTCACATGTATCTCTCACTTTCTTAATGCAGTCCTAGCATCCTAAATAGTCACCGCAATGAGTTTAGAAGCACTCAGAGCTCAGAGACAATGAGTTTCTGAGCTCGGAGCCAGTTTTGCCATCCCATGTATAAAGCTAACAAACATTAGCGTGCTAACGGTGCACTTCCTGCTTCTTGTAGAATAAACACTCCTGTGGTGTCATTTTCATACAAATAGCTTTTACAATATATCTGTACTGGGGAAATACAGATTTGACTTTATTACATGCAAAAAAGCCCTGCAAGGCAACAGATTTTGGGCTGTTATAAGAAAACTGCATTGAACTGAAAGAAACAAATGACCAAATATTCACAATTGTTTTACCGTTATAAACACTGACTGTCTCCTCCACATCCTGACATCACTCACTGACACTGACATCACACACTGACACTGACATCACACACTGACACTGACATCACACACTGACACTGACATCACACACTGACACTGACATCACACACTGACACTGACGTCACACACTGACACTGACACCACACACTGACACTGACATCATACACTGACACTGACACCACACACTGACACTGACGTCACACACTGACATCACACACTGACACTGACACCACACACTGACACTGACGTCACACACTGACACTGACGTCACACACTGACACTGACGTCACACACTGACACTGACGTCACACACTGACACTGACACCACACACTGACATCACACACTGACATCACACACTTACACTGACACTGACACTGACACCACACACTGACACTGACATCACACACTGACATCACACACTGACATCACACACTTACACTGACACTGACGTCACACACTGACACTGACGTCACACACTGACACTGACACTGACGTCACACACTGACACTGACGTCACACACTGACATCACACACTGACACTGACACCACACACTGACACTGACGTCACACACTGACACTGACACTGACGTCACACACTGACACTGACGTCACACACTGACACTGACGACACACACTGACATCACACACTGACACTGACATCACACACTGACACTGACGTCACACACTGACACTGATACTGATGTCACACACTGACACTGACACTGACGTCACACACTGACACTGACGTCACACACTGACACTGACACCACACACTGACACTGACACTGACATCACACACTGACACTGATGTCACACACTGACACTGATACTGATGTCACACACTGACACTGACGTCACACACTGACACTGACGTCACACACTGACACTGACATCACACACTGACACTGACGTCACACACTGACACTGACACCACACACTGACACTGACATCACACACTGACACTGACACCACACACTGACACTGACGTCACACACTGACACTGATGTTACACACTGACACTGACACTGATGTCACACACTGACACTGACACCACACACTGACACTGACACCACACATTGACACTGACGTCACACACTGACACTGACGTCACACACTGACGTCACACACTGACACTGACATCACACACTGACACTGACGTCACACACTGACATCACACACTGACACTGACACCACACACTGACACTGACACCACACATTGACACTGACGTCACACACTGACACTGACGTCACACACTGACACTGACGTCACACACTGACACTGACATCACACACTGACACTGACGTCACACACTGACACTGACACCACACACTGACACTGACATCACACACTGACACTGACGTCACACATTGACACTGACACTGACATCACACACTGACACTGACGTCACACACTGACACTGACGTCACACACTGACACTGACACCACACACTGACACTGACATCACACACTGACACTGACGTCACACATTGACACTGACACTGACGTCACACACTGACACTGACGTCACACACTGACATCACACACTGACACTGACACCACACACTGACACTGACACCACACATTGACACTGACGTCACACACTGACACTGACGTCACACACTGACACTGACGTCACACATTGACACTGACATCACACACTGACACTGACACTGACATCACACACTGACACTGACGTCACACACTGACACTGACATCACACACTGACACTGACGTCACACATTGACACTGACACTGACGTCACACACTGACACTGACGTCACACACTGACATCACACACTGACACTGACACCACACACTGACACTGACACCACACATTGACACTGACGTCACACACTGACACTGACATCACACACTGACACTGACGTCACACATTGACACTGACATCACACACTGACACTGACGTCACACACTGACACTGACATCACACACTGACACTGACGTCACACATTGACACTGACATCACACACTGACACTGACACTGACATCACACACTGACACTGACGTCACACACTGACACTGACATCACACACTGACACTGACGTCACACACTGACACTGACACTGACACCACACATTGACACTGACACCACACACTGACACTGACGTCACACACTGACACTGACATCACACACTGACACTGACGTCACACATTGACACTGACATCACACACTGACACTGACACTGACATCACACACTGACACTGACACCACACACTGACACTGACATCACACACTGACACTGACGTCACACATTGACACTGACACTGACGTCACACACTGACACTGACGTCACACACTGACACTGACATCACACACTGACACTGACACCACACACTGACACTGACACCACACATTGACACTGACGTCACACACTGACACTGACGCACACACCGACACTGACATCACACACCTGACACTGACACCACACACTGACACTGACACCACACACCGACACTGACACCACCACATTGACACTGACACCACACACTGACACTGACACCACACACTGACACTGACACCACACACTGACACTGACATCACTCACTGACACTGACACCACACACTGACACTGACATCACACACTGACACTGACGTCACACACTGACATCACACACTGACACTGACACCACACACTGACACTGACACCACACATTGACACTGACGTCACACACTGACACTGACACCACACACTGACACTGACATCACTCACTGACACTGACGTCACACATTGACACTGACACTGACGTCACACACTGACACTGACGTCACACACTGACATCACACACTGACACTGACACCACACACTGACACTGACACCACACACTGACACTGACGTCACACACTGACACTGACGTCACACACTGACATCACAGACTGACACTGACACCACACACTGACACTGACACCACACACTGACACTGACGTCACACACTGACACTGACACCACACACTGACACTGACATCACTCACTGACACTGACACCACACACTGACACTGACATCACACACTGACACTGACGTCACACACTGACACTGACGTCACACACTGACATCACAGACTGACACTGACACCACACACTGACACTGACACCACACACAGACACTGACATCACTCACTGACACTGACACCACACACTGACACTGACATCACACACTGACACTGACGTCACACACTGACACTGACGTCACACACTGACATCACAGACTGACACTGACACCACACACTGACACTGACACCACACACTGACACTGACATCACTCACTGACACTGACACCACACACTGACACTGACATCACACACTGACACTGACGTCACACACTGACACTGACGTCACACACTGACATCACAGACTGACACTGACATCACACACTGACACTGACACCACACATTGACACTGACGTCACACACTGACACTGACACTGATGTCACACACTGACATCACACACTGACACTGACACCACACACTGACACTGACATCACACACTGACACTGACGTCACACACTGACACTGACACTGATGTCACACATTGACACTGAATCAGAATCAATCAGAGAGCTGGTCTGGGAACTGTAGCTTTTGTACGATTGAACACGCCTGGACGAATGAGGGATTACAGCAACGGATTCTGGAGCCTTTTGTATTACATTTTTTCGTACAGCGTTGGATTTCACATTTCTGGCCCCTGGTACTCAGAAGAACATGTAAACTCTACATAAGCCATGTCTCCACAGGTTTACTTTGGAGTGGATTAAATTGGACATAAATTGTCTTCACTGTATTAAGTGAACTGTTTAATAAGAGATTCAAAGCAAACATTGCAGCGTTCCTAGAGCCTAAAAGCGACTGCTTCTGAGCCAGATGATTGGATAAGAGAGAACACTCTTGTTGTTTTCAGGTGAAAACAGGACCCAGAAACATATAGAAACAAAAAGAAAAAAAAGAGTAATTTCTCACCAAACCCTGACTTGATCTTGTTAAAAAGCACTGTATTTCCACTCATACTAATGTATATGTTGAGCCTTAAGTTGAATAGCAGAGACTTTACACGTATTACATTCAAAGTAGTTCACTTTAGGTTTTCAAGATCAGATTATATGCCATTTGTTGAAAACTCCATTGGAAAACGTGTGCAAAAGGATTTAAGTGCAACTACTATAACTGTAAAATGACTTTATTATTATTATTATTATATTTTCTATAAGAAATAACTTTTAACTTGCATTAAAGCAGTAGGGCCTGGAACTCCTCACCTTTCTCTGTGGGAGTGAAAGACTCTGATATATTTTACATTCAAGCTTAAGATGTGGCTTAAAGATAATCAGGGCCGCTGTCATTAGTGATCTATTGTATGTAAGAATAATAGATGTGTGTGTGTGTTTTATTAATTATTAATATATTATTTTATATCAGATAAAATAATTTGTGTATATAATAAAACTACATTCAGGCAAAACTTAGAAAAATAACATTATTGAGTTTTATTTCACTCATTTATGGGATGTTTATTCAGTGACTGAACCCAGATGTTGGCGGTTTCCTGGAGTGAAGTGTGGATCATGGAGCAGCACAGGGAAAGCCTCTCTCATGGACTTCAAACCCCACTAAACGATATCCTCCTCAACACACTTATTTATTATACACTTTTACCACACGTTATATTTTCGAAATAATGGTTTATCCTACATGGCCCTCTAGAGGTTACCGCCAGCTACTGTTTGGCCAGTAGTAACATGCCTTCATGAGAAAATAAACTCTTCTCCTGTTAAATTCTATATAAATACTTAAAGACGGATGAAATGAAAAAACATCCAGATTGTAAAAGTGTGAGGTCAAACAAGTCACTTCATCTGGTTCATTCATTATTTTAGCAAATCAGTTTATTAATCAGTTAATCCCAGACGTCAATGGAGCTCACCAGTCCGTCCCGCCCACATGTGAGCCACGGTTCCGGAAGCAAATTTTTCATTAATTGTTATTAAATGTTGTTGCCATAGGAATTTAGAAAAAGTCTAATATTACGAGTTAAACTGCATGGCGGAGGCTAACCAGCTATGTGGTAACTAATGTGCATAACGCTGTTATTAAAAAAAAAAAAAAGAAAGAAATGTTGTATATAAAGTTTCCGAAAGATATTTAATTATATTTTAATAATAATAATAAATTAATATAATTTATATATATATATATATATTTTTTCGGACTCCGGAAAAATGAATGTAAAATTAACTTCCAGAACCAAGGCGTGGGCGCTCACTGGTGAGCTCCATAATTAAAATGTTTATTAACATTGCCTATGAATGTGGTGTTAGTGAATGATTGGTGGTGACGGATGGAGCAGATGGCGCAAATTGGCAGCGTCACTTCCATATTTTTGCCCCAGGGCAGCTGTGGCTACAGTACCAGCCTAAAAACCACAGTGACATTAGTAGACATTAATAATGTAGGCGTGCACTTCAAATCCAGCACCCAGCGTTTGGAAGTTAGCGGACGTTTTCTTGCTTTTTTTTTTTTTTAAGTTGATTTAATATTTTAATAAATTATTTTCCATATTTCTTCTTCTTCTTCTTCTTCTTCTTCTTCTTCTTCTTCTTCTTCTTCTTCTTCTTCTTCTTCTTCTTCTTCTTCTTCTTCTTCTTCTTCTTCTTCTTCTTCTTCTTATTCTTATTCTTATTATTATTATTATTATTATTATTATTATAACACAAAGCTCAGTCATTCGTTAGAAGCACGCACAGAGTGGAGGCAAGACATTTTCCTGCTCATTTGACTGGACCGTGGCAGCATGAGCATGACGTCACCAGTGCCAGCGTGGAAAGGCACGTCGCTTTAACCCAAACCCGGAAGTGTCCACTTCATCCGGCTCCTGCAACAGATCCACAACAGAGCCAAAACCGAGCCGAACCCAGCGCTTGTACCGGAGACCAGGAGCGGGCCAGGCTGCGTGGACCCGCCCGGAGCCCGTGTGTGTGCGCTGGAGCCCGGAGGTAAGAGCCCGGCGCTGCTCCTCGGTCCTCCAGGGGTCAGCTCAGTGCGCAGCGGCAGAGGGCGGGAGGCTTCGGTGACGGCAGCTCCGGGAGGTTTGACAGGACCCTCTGAGCACTTACCGGTCATTACCCGTGATTACCCGTGAGCTCCCGGGGATGTTTAGCTCGTTCACAGGCGCGATGCACGCACCTGAGCCGGTCATGTGACGCGTGTCAGGTGCGTGATGCTCGGTGTGGACCAGGAAGACACTGAAGGACGGAGGAATTACTCAGTAATAATAATGGCCCGTCCATGTTTCCGTGCGTCCCGTGGGCTGGTCACAGTGACTGGTGCAGTGCAATGACACGAGCGTTTAAAGGGTGTTTAAGTCTGATTTCAGTTGTTGTTCAGTTGGAGCAGTTTTATTGTTTTCTGCAGTTGCATTTAATTGTATTCATATTTGAGCTGTCCTGCAGAGCCGTTTCCTCCTCCCCAGACTCACTGCATTCACCATGATGCATCAAAACTCTGATGTAAAGTTGCTTTTGTATTCAGAGCAGTCGGTGGCCAATAAGCTCTCGAGGCCGATCTACAGGGCAGATACTAATGGAAAAGTATCAAAGTATCAAATCTAGATACTCATTTGTCAAGTATCGATACTGATACTAAGAAAAAAAATACAATTTAACTTTCTTGAATAGTTTTAGAATGATCTTAATCTACATGATCAAACCACATGGTGATATAGAATTGTTGTTATTTTGTTTGTTGTTACATTTGTTTTTGGATTCCTATTAGTTGTCATCAAATTGATATTTCCTGGGGTTCGTTGTCTAAAACAGGGCTATTCAACTTTATTTTACAGAGGGACAGATTTTTTCAGATGGTTTTGTCCTCGGGGTCAGAAATGTACCCGGCACTTTTGAAATACGAAATAAACTATAAAAGAGAACATAATAAACAAATCTGCAGACTAAACCAGGTCTAAACCAGGACCGAAGAAGGACTAAAGCCAGGACTAAAACCAAGTCTAAACCAGATGTAAACCATGACTAAACCAATATTAACTCAATAACAAGAGATAAAATATTGTCTATATTTTTGGAAGATGGGTTGAAGGCCGGATCATATCCCTTGGAGGGCCTGATTTGGCCCATGGGCCTTAAGTTGAATAGCCCTGGTCTAAAACAATATAAGTGGGATATCAAAAGCAGCATTTCCTATCGAGTCTCATCCTAACTGAATCAATTTTGAAATGGCAGTATCGTGATGAACCTTACTCTGAGCTAGCAGCTGTCTTTAATTTATTAAAACATGAAATACTAAAGCTGCAGAATACAAAAAAAAAGCCTTAGGGACAGGAGAATGTCTCACTTTTCCTTTGGAGTTCCTTTGTGATTTGGTTTCTTCCTGATTTTTCAGATGGCAGCTTGAGAAACCTGCTCTAGCACTTTGGCTCATTCAACATTGACAGTGTGGTTTGGGTGAAGGCCTATTACACATTAACGACACTGTCTGTAGTTATCTGTTTGCTCAAGTGCTGGTCAGACGTGTTGATGCCAGTCTGAATGGGCAGGATCTGGGCAACAGCTGTGACGGAGCTGCCTAAGAGTCACATGGTGTGCTCACTGTGAGCGTCACTACTTCCTGTCCAGTTTTACCTGTAGTATTTGCTGATCTGTGCTAAATCAATCAAACTCTAAGTTCTCATGTTTTTGTTAATTATGACTCACTTTGCTGGGAGGGCACCTGTGGTAAATATTTATCATAGCTTTACATCCGTGAGGTTGCAGTTTGTGAAGGAAATTAGCTGTAAAACAGAATGACGTCATCAATAGGCGACGTACCATTGAAAATACAGACAATTTACAGCAACTGACACATTTTTCGGACAATTTATAGCATCAGTCAACAAAATAAAGGCGTTCTCAGGTTTTATTTATTGTCATTTCCTATATTTATATGGATTTTAGCCCTTGTTTACAGTCTGGTTGCTAGGTAACAATTGTGGAATAACCTTTGCTGCTCATGTTTAACTAGGAAGTAACATTATAAACTACATAAACTGTCAAATAATATGAATTAAAAGAGGCACGGTCAGCTTGTATATTGTTGAGGCACAGATTTGTGTTATAATACACCGAGTTCTTGTGTGCAGTCACAAATAGTAAAGAATAGAGGATGAACGTTTCAAAATTGTCCTTTTGGATATTTAATGGCAAAGAACAACGTAATCTGTTTGAAAAACAAGCTGTATTCTGTTCAAATCCCTCTCAAGCGACGTGAATACTCTTGTTGTGTTCTTGGGCGACTCACTTCTTCTTGTGTGAATACAAGTGAGTGATCGTAGTCATTGACTCCAAAACGCTTGTAGAACATCTCAAGCTCGTAAAGTACAAAAAGACTTGTCATTAAAACAATATTCAAAGCCTTTCTCCTTGTGAGTGAAGCGTTGTACCTCCAGGACCTCTCAGGAGTTCGACTGCTCCCTGTTTGCGTAATCCTCAAGGCTGAAAACGGGAAAAGTGCATTTTCTGAGAGATATGTGGTCAAGGCCTCTGTGCTTATCCAACAGCACTGATAAAGAGCTTCTATCACACAAAACTGACTCCATATCTGGAAATGTGTATTCTATGGCAGATCATTTCTTTCATCAGATTTTGAATTGACGAATTTCTAACTCTGAAAAAACATGTTTGAATTGTTTTATAGTAAATGTCATTCATTTTCTCCCGCTTGTTCCCGTTAGGGGTCGCGGGTGACTGGAGCCTCTCCCAGGGACTTAGGGTCACAAATTTTCCACTCTGAATTTAAACTGTTGATCTGAGGGCTTGAAAATCTGCATTGATTATTATTTATTAGTGTTTATAATTTTAAAGAAAATTTGTAAAAAGAGAAAAACTCACTATTCAAACATTTGGGTGAAGCAAATGATCTTAGATAGTATTCTAGAAGGCTGTGATGTCACATGACTATATTCAAACTTATAATAATTGGCTTGTATTTACACTACACAGTCACTTGATGAATAAAGGCAAGCGATCAAATTCTGTTGTTTTGCCACAGTGAAGAAGAATATAGTTGGAAGTGTTGGGCTCAGATAACAGTGCTGTGTATTCTCCAGGGTTTGTAAGTATTCTGTCTGCTCTTTAATGACACGATGTTTCTCTTGTTACTCTCCTCCAGGGCCCCTGACTGTGATAGCTCCGCCCACAGACCGAGGAGATGGTGGACAACACACTGGCTCAGGTGGGACACAACCTGAGCCAGGCCATGAGGATCCTGGACTCCAGGTACAGCCGGGACGTTGGACTGTGTCAGGGCGCTCAAGTTTATCCTCAGACTCCACAGTCCCACCACCATGGGAACATACAGGCGCAATGAATGTCAACCAGCCTGAAATGGAGCTTTTGGGGTGTATCGTTGTCATTTAGTGAAGCCGTAAATAACAAAACACCTTAAAACTGATCATATTACACATTAGTGACTCTTTCGTGGCATGAGTCTGTTGTCTGTTGTCTGAAAGGCCAAATCTGGACGTCTGATTCACTGTCACCTTCTAATATCATCAAACGTGTCAATGTAATAAACACCTGAAAATCACTAGTTTAACTTCAGTTTGTGATTTTATTAAACAGTTAATTATGCAAACAGTGTTTTTTTATAGAATCGCCAATACACAATCTGAATAAAGAGTTTTACTGGTTAAAGTCTTGATACAGACTTCACATTTGGCTAAAACATCGTGAACATGATCATATTTAAGAATTTACTAAACATTTTGCCCCCAGTGTTAAAGAAAAATGGCAAAAAATAACGGACCATTTATGATTTTCCTCAATTATACACTTTATTCATAAATATTCTCTATCTAGAAGCCTTTGTTCTCAATATTAAAAATGTTAGTTTATTCTAAGTCTCAGTCTACAATAGAAAATAATCACTGACTTAACTAGTTAGTTTCTGCCTTAGTCAAAAAGTGTATTTAAATATCGCAATCATATCAATATGGCAGATCTTAATAGCCATATCACATATTGCAATAATTTCCAATATCTTGCAGCCCTAATGCGCACATTTTACAACTTAGAGGCTGAAGTGAAAGTTTAAACGTTTGGTGCAGGTCTTTAAAACAGTTCAGAATAATCCATGAACAGATCAGAACAGTGAACTGCTTTTTGACTTCCACATGCAGCGGAGCCTTCACGACTCACTGCCCTGTGTGTGTTTTGTGTGTGTTTTGTGTGTGTTATGTTTGTGTTTTGTGTGTGTTTTGTGTGTGTTATGTGTGTGTTTTGTGTGTGTGTTTGCAGGGAGTCGGACGCGCCCACAGACAGGAGGCGCAGTCGCAGCAGCATCCCGGGGCCCCTGCAGGGAGAGTACGGAGCCCACTCACACACACTCACACACATCTGTACCATCCCACTGTGTGGACTATCTACACTCAGTCCTGTTTTATGAGAGATGAGTGTGATACTGACTAAAAGGAGTGTCTTGATATTTTTGGTTTTCCGATTAGAGCTGGGCCTTATCATATCGTTCATGATCTATCGTCATTTGCTTTAGGGGAAGTGTGGAATCTGGATCATCGTGATATAATTCCGCGTGCACCGCAGCAGATTTTCTGCTAGAGACACATTAAAAATCAATGTTTAGGCGAGGAGTGGAAGCAAAATGATAACAACTAAATACATATTATATATACTTAAAGGTTCTATGCTCTATAATTGCACACAGACAGCACACAAAGGTATCATTTTGACCTGAATAGATGCTTTTACAAAATATCTGCTGAGGCAGAACTGACTTTCATTTCTTACATGAAAAAAAATGGATAAAGCACCTTTAAACAAGTCAAATATTGGTTGTCATATTTCATTTCATTTGTCATTTATATAATCATCATTTATATTGTCAAATATACTGTTATTGCAAATTTTCTCTTTTATATCATGATAAAGATGTTTGGCCATATTGCTGCCTATTTCCGATACTTCCCCCTTTATTAATATTCATATGATGTCATGTCAATCCAACAGATTGACAGCGTTAAAACTCTTCTTTAAATATATTAGTTGAGATTTAACAAACATGAAATGACTGTAAAAGTCCCCACAAAGATGTGACTTTATACCCTTTATTGGACGTAACATATTCATTTTCCATTTTCATTTGTAATTTGCTTGTACGGGACAGAACACTCAAAACAATTCAAATGCTTTTTGTTTCTTTATTTAGCCAAAAAATGTTCAAATTAACAATAACTTAGGCACATAAAAGAAGTCAAAGTAACAGAATCTAACTCTAAACTGAACAACACAAAACTGAGCTGACAAAGAACACAAGGGAACATTTATGACTGATAAAACAATCTGTAACCAAAGAGGAGACAAAGGTTAACATGTGTCAAAATAATAATAAACTCAAGGAATTAGAAGCAAATCACATCCCAAAATACTAACAAATAATATAGATTAATGCAAATATATGCAACTGAAATAAAGCTCCCCTCTGACCTGCCATGGTTCAGGACTTAGAAGACCCAGGGCGCTCAGTTCTGTTTCACAACCCACAGAGAGTATTATTTGACAAATAAAATAAAAATGAGAACAGCTTTATTTTGTTGGTTTAATGTTTAAATGATCAGAAAATGTGCTTCAAGTGCATCAGAGTTTAGTTAACTTCCTGTAATTTTCAACATTTTTTTCCACTTTTCTTCACAAACTTGTATGTTTTTGTAAAACTACCCTGTATATTTACCACCGATATTATCCTCTCAAATAATGTCAAAACTAGGAAAACATAAAAATCTATCATTGGCACTTTAAGGTTAGGCTCCGCCTCCTGGGGATCAATGAAGTCAGTGTAATGTCCCAAAAAGCAACACGTGTGCCTCAGTCATTGTCTAATTATGTGTGTGTGTGTTTGGTGTGTGTCTGTGTGTGTGTTTGTGCGTGTGTGTGTGTGTGTGTGCGCAGTGGTCAGGATGTGGCGTCCATCCTGGAGCTGGTTCATCACCTGATCCATGAAGAGGAGGAGGAGAGCGCCCAAACACAGTGAGTCCACACTGAGCCGACGCCTTTCTCCTTTCATTTTCACCAGGACTTTTCAAACAAACAGTTTTAGACAAACAATCAGTATTTTTTCACGGAAATATTGTGATTTGATTTATGTGTGTATGAGTTTTTTAATCAGGATGTGAGAAGACTGAAATTCTGTATTAGCTGCTTAACTAGAGTTCTGGAAGAGTTCTGGTGTGGCGTTCTAGTGGAGGCCTAGTGGAGGTCCAGTGGAGGTCCAGTGGAGGTCCAGTGGAGGCCCAGTGGAGGCCCAGTGGAGGTCCAGTGGAGGCCCAGTGGAGGCCCAGTGGAGATCCAGTGGAGGCCCAGTGGAGGCCCAGTGGAGGCCCAGTGGAGGCCCAGTGGAGGTCCAGTGGAGGTCCAGTGGAGGTCCAGTGGAGGTCCAGTGGAGGTCTAGTGGAGGTCTAGTGGAGGCCTACTGGAGGTCCAGTGGAGGTCCAGTGGAGGCCCAGTGGAGGTCCAGTGGAGGCCCAGTGGAGGTCCAGTGGAGGCCCAGTGGAGGCCCAGTGGAGGCCCAGTGGAGGCCCAGTGGAGGCCCAGTGGAGGTCCAGTGGAGGTCCAGTGGAGGTCCAGTGGAGGCCCAGTGGAGGCCCAGTGGAGGCCCAGTGGAGGTCTAGTGGAGGTCTAGTGGAGGTCCAGTGGAGGTCCAGTGGAGGTCCAGTGGAGGCCCAGTGGAGGTCCAGTGGAGGTCCAGTGGAGGTCCAGTGGAGGTCCAGTGGAGGTCCAGTGGAGGTCTTTCTGATTCTGTCCCAGTTGCTTGTTTGCTTATGTTCCAGTGGGGTTAGACCTTTCCTTTCCAATATCCTGGTATCATTCTAGGGATCGACCGATACAGGTTTCTGGAGCCAATATCCGATATCTGGCTCACTGTGTGGCCGATAACTGACTTTTGCTGATACTGATATTTCGATTTCAAATTAATCTATTTATCTGGGATATAAAATAATTAGTGGTATAATTGTACACACAGCCATATTTTAGCCTAATTGCAGTTCTATGTCCATTTTTACTCATTAGTTTGTTCAAACAGACAAATCTGATGAGGACATGGGCCTCACAGACTGTAGCAGTGCAGAACAAACTATTGGTGCCAGATTTTGGCGGATTTTTTTATATCAGCCAATACCGATGTTGGAACCGACTCTAAGTCATTCAGAACAAAATGTTCACAATCTTCTCAGTATTTTGTATATGACTAGATGTTAAAGGATGGTTGACTTTAAGTAGCTTCTGTATCATCTCCACTGACTGCATTGAATGATTCCTTTGTCCGAGGGAAGATGTAATCTTTGGTTCAAGGTTATGATTAGTCTCCAGGAATTTAAAGGAAGTCACTGTAATGTCCCCAATTCAACTGAAAAAACGTGTGTGTGTGTGTGTGTGTGTGTGTGTGTGTGTGTGCGTGTGCGTGTGCGTGTGCGTGTGCGTGTGCGTGTGCGTGTGCGTGTGCGTGTGCGTGTGCGTGTGCGTGTGTGTCAGAGATCAGCCGGTGGGCGAGCAGGCTCACATGGCTCTGCTGGGGCACAGCCTGGCGGCCTACATCTCCGTCCTGCCCCGGGACAGACTGAGGAGCATTGCCACGCGCATCCTGTCCGACAGCACGCTCTGGCTCTGCAGACTCTTCAGGTGGGACGCATCACCACTACACAGAAGCACCTTTAACGTCATAATATCGAACACACATCTTTCACATAGCAGTGTCAGCTAACACACAATGTCAGCCAACACTTCTAACGTCGTAGTATGAGCTTCTGAACGCGCCGTGTGTGTCAGGTATGAGAATGCCTGTGCGTACTTCCACGAGGACGACAGGGACGGCCTGGTCCGAGTCTGCCGTCTGGTGCTCCACGCTCGCTATGAGGAGTACCCCTCGGAGGGCTACGGGGCGCTCACCTCCAAACAGCCTGTCATCTACCTGAGTGCCTCCTGTAGGCCGGGCCTGGGACAGCACCTCTGCAGCCAGGTACACGTCCTGTTTCATCTGTCACACTCAAGGCCTCTCTTAGTAGTAGTTATCAAGTTATTATGAAGGTTATGGAGGAAAATGACGCTATTTGGTATTAAATCTAAAGGGGGTTTGAAGGGGAACAAACACATTCACAAACTCTGTCCCTCTTCCCACTCAGAGAATAGCCCACTTTTTCATGCTACTTGAACATTCAGTTTCATCCCTGAATGAAACTGAATGACTCAGTGCGCGAAGCGGGATTCATAGAACCGTACTTGCACATGTAACTCTTGATTTACATTCAGAACATTTAAAGCTGGGGTACCTAACCTTTTGTTGTAGTGTAAACATTTAGTGTTTACCACCATAGAGTTTCTTTCCACTGAGCGTTGTCTGCGGCCAATAATACGTTTTTTAATTTCACATCAGTCAGGAAGTGAGAACCAAAAGCGCTCTGATTGGCTGTGCTTGGGGCGGTCCACCTAGTTTCACTTTGCTGTCTGAAAAAAGCTGTTGTAAATCCACGCGTGCACCTTATAATGACTGTACTGTATGTAAATATTAATGATGTGAAAGAGTTTGTGAGAGCTGGGGACGAATTACACCCGTTGTACGTGCAGTTCCGTAGTGTGAAAGTCAGGTACCCCAGTCTCTGTGTGCGTTATGGTGGATCAAAACAGAACATTATATGGTGTAAAAGTATTTATTATCTATGAACATTTATTTTGCCCGGTCCACTCTGCCCCACAATTTGAGGTAATGGTCACCCGACTTGCAATTTTTACATATTTTCTGTAAATGTTTAGAGATAATTTGTTGTTTTGTATCTCTTTTGTGTTAAGTAGACGCTCTGTAGTAATGTGTATTTGTGTGTATCTGTGCCTGTGTGTGTGTTCTCAGCTGGGCCTGCCTCTGTCCAGCCTCTGCACTGTCCCCTGTAACACCATGTTCGGGTCCCAGCACCAGATGGTAGGTCCACACTCACACATGTCTGAGAAGATTGTTTATAGAGCTCTAAAGTCCAAACAGCAGTGTTATAGTGGGGGTGGGAGTATCAATATCGAAGTAACGATAAATCCATACTAACTTAGTACTATTACTAATAAACATATGCAGAGTTTAAGGCTAATCAGCACTTTTAGACAGTGTTAGGGTCATTTCTTCAGTGTTTTGTGTCAAAACACCCTCAGCAGCAGTCAGTGCTGTTTGTCCTTCAGAGCTTATTCAAAACCCTTTTTTATGCACACATTTATTGAAATCTCATATGGTTAGACCAGTATCGAGTAGGCACGTTCCAGTATCAGTACTGGCAAACATCAGTATCTGCTGATTTTATAAAAACGTCCACTATTTGGCGCCGATATTTTCTTTCCCCCTTTTACCATTTACCAAATAATGACAAATAATTTTATTTTTTCTTCTTCTTATTTATTTATAAATGAAAAGTTAATATGTGAACCTAAAATAGATTTGCGGCCCTTGCTATGGATTTTGAAATCTAAATATCTGTATCAGCAAATATCAGTTGTCGGCAACAGCGGTAAGACAAATATCGAATATGGTTTTCAGCCCAGCCCTACTATCAAGTATTGGTATTGAAAAAATGACCCCCAAAAATGTGATATCGCCATTCTCTACTTTTTAAGACTTCAAGTATCAACTGGTCACTGATTGAACCTGTTGAGAATTTTTTTAAATTAAATTTAATAAATATTTAAATTTAAAAATAAATTTATTTAAAAAAAGGCCATGTCTTTGCTGTTTTTTCCCCCCATTGAGTTAAATTGTATTTTCAAAATCACAAAACGTAAGCTTTTTTCTGATTTCTGATTTAATAATTATGTTGCCTTATTTCAACAGCACATGGCATGTTGTGGTGTCTGTGTAATGTCCTCATTAAAATCTATTGTAGAATTAGTCATTAATCCAATAGTTAACCATGTCCCTATCATCCTGTGTTTGAGGATGTGGCGCTGCTGGACAAACTGGTGCGAGAGGACTTGGACTCAGGGAAACTGCCTCTGCTGCTCATCGCTAACGCAGGTACACAACACACACAGCACACACAACACACAACACAATACACACACAACACACAACACAAAACACAGACACACAACACGCACTCACTTATGCACACAATAACACAGGAACACAGTCCAACAGTAAATGCTGTCGCCATGAACTGCGTTAGAACTAAAGAGAAGGGCAGGTAACTAAAGTGCTCCCTGTTCAGTTTGTTATCCTGCTGTAAACACTTTTGTTACTAGTAAAGCAATACTCTGTACTGGTATCTGTGCTGAATTAATCATTACCAAGAGAAGCGTACATAATTTCAGTGTTTATAGTATAGAGGTTTTTATTACATATCTGATGAAAAAGAAAGAAAGAAACCTCCTGGTGCTGTAGCTTTCCTCAGAACAGCCTCAGAACACACACTCATCTGTTATTGAATTTGATGATATCCAGATCTGCTGGAACAGACCATCTGATGAGTCCTGGGCCGGGGCAGCTCTGCTCAGGGCACCTGCTCCTTTACTTTCTTAGCTCCTTACATTAGTGCTTTGAGTTCTGTAGAGCGTTCTCAGAAGTGGAGGCTCTCTGTACACTCAGTGCTGTTGTTGGAGGAGCAGTGTTCCCTGCTTCTTTTAGTGAGATGGGCATAAACATGTGGAGTAATGCAGGTACTCTGGACCAGACTCTTCTGTGTGACATAAGCTAAATGAATGGTAAATGTGTTGTGGACAGGGACTCCAGCGGCCGGTCACACAGACAAACTGTCCCGCCTCAAGGAGCTGTGTGATGAGAACAACATGTGGCTCCACGTGGAGGGGTGAGATTCATGTCATGCTCACAGAATATACTATCAAAATATAGATCATTTACTGTATATTAGACATATATTATATTTTATTTACAAAATGTTATCCACAACTGCTGTTTGAGTCTCTACATAACCAAACATTCTGTCATAGTTTCATAAATGTGTGTCCTCTCTCCTCTTCAGGGTGAACCTGGCGACCTTGGCCCTGGGAAACCTCAGCACTCCGATCATGGTAGGGACTCACAGACTGAAGGATGAGATCTGTGTGGGTTTATTGGTCCAGATGTTTGATTCCTTCTCTCATGTATGTGGACAGGCCGCCGCCCGCAGTGACAGTCTGACCCTGACCCCTGGCCTGTGGCTGGGTCTGCCGGCTGTGTGTGCGGTCACTCTGTACCGACACGAGGACCCTGCGCAGGTATGATACGGCTTTTACCTAAAGCTGGGCTGTGCCATTTTAAGACGGTCCATATGATTAATAATAATAATGATGATAATAATAATAATAACAATAATGCCTTGTAATGCACTTTACAGTCATCATCGTTTCATTATTCACTCACTTATGCAGCCTCTACTGTAGATCACAAATTGACAGAAGCAATCTGTGCCACTGGCCCCTCCCACCACCACCACGCACACCCACACACACACACACCCCACCTTCAGGCGATGTAGTGAAATGTTAGCAGAAACCATTTGGACTGTTAACTTTTGCAGTGCTTTGTTTAAAGTCAGAGGCATTTGCAAAAAAACTTTTCTACAGTGATTTGTTCAGAAGACATGTCAGAGGTACTGGTTGTCCCAGTTCTCCTGCGTGCCTCCAGCCCCTCAGTGCTGTGCTTCCTGTCCCCTACAGCTCTATTGCACTGTGTACGAGCTGCTCTCAACACGCTTCAGCAGCGCTCGGACCATATGACTCACTGCAAATATCAAACTGTCTGAAATCTCGATCGTCAGCAATTATAAGCTCATAAGCTGTGAGCAGGTGATCACAGTAGCCCCCTGTACACTGCACCGCACAGAGGCATGACACATGTAGAAGCTGAAATTCTGCCCATTTTATAAAATTATCACGTGACTAAAATTTTTGACAAAATCGGCCTGAAAGTGGCACAAAGTAAGCCCAGTAATACACACCTTCACACACACTGTCCTGTGCTGCTTTCAGTCCCTGTCAGCAGGCCTCATGTCCAGCGGGCCCCTGGAGAAGCTGAGGGCCCTCCCCCTGTGGCTGTCCCTGCAGTACCTGGGCCACAGCGGCATCGTGCAGAGGATCCAACATGCTACAGCTCTGGTAACACTCTGGTCCTGTCCTGCAGTCTGCTGACACTGTACACCAGAGCAGCAGCGTCACGTCCCGCTCACATTTACAGCCACAAAAATAACAGACAAATGTTTTCCTCATCATTGCTATCAGTGATGAGGTCCATTATCCTGCTGTATTTATTCAACCAAAACATCTGCAGATTCACTAGAGCCCTTTGACCTGCTTCATCTGTTACACACTGATGATTTAGAGTTGACTGTAAATCATTGTCAGATGGAGGACTGGAGGTTGTAATGATAATGTTTTTTGGGATAATGTGTTGGTTGATACACACACACACACACACACACACGCACACACACACACACACACACACACACACACACACACACACACACACACACATATATATATAATCCTTTGACGCAGCCCTAGCACTCATTCACGTTTAACTGTGTTTTCACTCCTCAGAGTCAGCAGCTCCAGCAGAAACTCAAATCCCTGACGTCCATCCAAACTTCAGTAAGTACACTTTATCTGACAAAAACATATTGTGCTTTATGAAGGCTTTTTTCTTGACCGCATGACCCTGATTGTATTCTACAAAACTTGTAGTCTGGTACTGCTTGAATGTAATTTGAAGGTGGACTGAATAGATGTAGGGACATTTTAGACTAATTCTTTTACCACAACAGTGAAATATGTGGAGAGCAAAAGTGGAGAATGTGGGGGCGGGGGAGGTGGGGTGGGGTCTGAGAAAAAAAGAAAAATACTACTAAAATACCATGTACACAGTTTAGTGGTGGAAAAGTAGATTTAGTGTTAACTCTCACTTTGATGTAAACGGAAAATCATCCAGTGTGACCTGTTCATTTGATTCCTCCTGAGTTCAGACAGCTGAAGATGAAACCTTTACCAAACCCAGGAGCGACACAAACATCTTTGTGTGTCAGTGACATAAAAACCTATAGAAAAGCTTATGCAACACAAAACCCCACCCCCCACCTGTGATTGGTCTGGAAGAATGCACCAGAGGAAATCAAACCCTGTGTAATAATACCAGAGAATCAGCATAGAATGCAGTGAGTGTGGCTGGCACTTCAACTGTCTTGTGTTCGTTACAAAGAGAGTGCATTTCTCTCTTTTGGGAAGGGAAAACATTACAATAATCTTGCAGCGTCAGAGCTGCCTAAACCAGTGCCTTGTACTCGCAGGACGTGCTGGAGGCAGAGGTGTCTCTTGAGGAGGCCTTGAGCATGGTAAACTACATCCAGAGCTAGTGCGGTGGTAGTTTGTAGTTAGACTTGTTCATTGGCGTCTGCTCTCGGTGACACACTGAACAAAGGGTGAGGACGCGTCACAGGGGTGCAGCGTGGGACAGATGCAGTCCTTCAGGCACCACTGTCCTGCTCCTGTGGGTGTGTGAAGTGTGTGCAGTGTGGGGACCAGAGTTAGCCCGGGGTGCTTGTTTCCAGGGTGCAGTGTCTCCGATGCCTGCCCTCTCCGGGGCTTCTGTGAGGGATGTTCTGGGCTCTGTCCTGCTGTCTATTGTAGGTGGGATTTAGCCTCTCTTTACCCCCTCACTCGCCCTCACTCACTGCCATCAGCTGTGCGGCCAGGCACCTGCTGGAGGTGCTGCCTGCTCCATCACATGGATCATGAATAATCACACGGCTCATGAATAATCACATGACATATGCTCAGTGGTCAGTCTGCTGTGGCAGGGAGGGGCGTGTGCTTTAAATGTTTTTACTTAGAGGGAGGGTTGTAAGTTCATAAACATGACCTGTCTGTCCCCACATACCAGGTGAACGTGCTGAAGTCACTGGTACTGTTTACTGATAACATTTGTAATGTTGATTTATCCTTCATTATAAAAACACTGGACATGATGATCAAGATGTTTGTTTTCATTTTGTGTTTTGGTTTTCAAGCTATTAAATCAGAAGGCAGCAGGACCATCTCATAAGTCTCACATTTGGGTTGCCATTTTCTATGACTAAAGCCAGCTGGTGTGAAAAGACTTAAGGCTGATAAAATCCAAGGAGATAATGTCCAGTTTGAACTGGTCTGACAGCTTTTGTTGACCAGTGGCCTGGGTGTGTTTAGTGTGGATAACACCATTGGAGCTTGGAGCAGCAGGAGGAGGTCAGAGGAGCAGGAGGAGGTCAGAGGAGCAGGAGGAGGTCAGAGGAGCAGGAGGAGGACAGAGGAGCAGGAGGAGGACAGAGGAGCAGGAGGAGGTCAGAGGAGCAGGAGGAGGACAGAGGAGCAGGGGGAGGTCAGAGGAGCAAGGGGAGGTCAGGGGAGCAGAAGGAGGTCAGAGGAGCAGGGGGAGGACAGAGGAGCAAGGGGAGGTCAGAGGAGCAGGCGGAGGTCAGGGGAGCAGGAGGAGGACAGAGGAGCAGGGAGGAGGACAGAGGAGCAGGAGGAGGACAGAGGAGCCGGAGGAGGACAGAGGAGCAGGAGGAGGACAGAGGAGCAGGAGGAGGACAGAGGAGCAGGAGGAGGTCAGAGGAGCAGGAGGAGGTCAGAGGAGCAGGAGGAGGTCAGAGGAGCAGGAGGAGGACAGAGGAGCAGGAGGAGGACAGAGGAGCAGGAGGAGGTCAGAGGAGCAGGAGGAGGTCAGAGGAGCAGGAGGAGGTCAGGAGGATGGAGGATTCATAAATAAAATCTGCGTCTCCTGTGGCCACAAGAGGAGCGCTCTCATTGGCTCCAGGCTCCATTCACAAAATTCTCTTTTCACTCGTATCTAACTCAACTTTAGATCAAACAGTTCTCTGCATGCATCTCATCTGTGACAGTACGCTGCAGTTAGCTTCCCTTCACTTTAGCCTTGTGTTAATCCAAACAGAAGAGCCTCCTTCTTTGGGTGTAATAATCCAGTCTGTTTTTTCTATTGACCAGATGATAATTTGCCCATGTCGTGTTCAGGACCAGTTTTACAACAAGTTTATTTATAATTACGTTGGTCAAACATACTCTCCGCACAGTTTGCATCGCTGGTATATTTTTGTGCTCTGCCGTGAGAACAGAGCTTTTAGACAAGGCAAACACAAGGATAGGTGAGGAGACATAGATGGAAGTTTCAATTACAGTTGTATGAATCCCATGTGCAGGAGATGAGTGGAGCTGACGTCTGATCACAAAGGATGTCTCACAAAACACTTAGATTCGGACACATTTCATGAGCCTGAGGTGACGTCCATGCAGCTTTTGGCACATTCATTTCACTGTAAACAAATCCATAATCCCCCCGCACACAGATGCACCCGCCCAGCACGTGTTAAGGACTCCATCATGGTCAGTCATGACTGTTGTGAAATCACACACTGCTGCCGCTGCTCACTGAACTGAATCTGATACATGTCACATCCTCAGCTCAGGTGGGCCCATAGTAACAGTGCATGCAGGCTTCAGACCCTCCTCCTCACAGTCTAATATGTGTGTGACAAAAGCCAGAGTCCCTCATGTGTGTGTGTGTGTGTCTGTGTCCGTGTGTGTGTGTCCTACAGGTGGAGGACGAGCTCAGTTCTCCTGTTGTGCTCTTCAAGTTCAGCCCAGACAGGAGCTCCAGTAAGTCCTTACTTTTACTCCTCCTTCTGCACAGTTTGCCTATTTTTATTTTTTTTGACTGAAATCTAAGCTCCTTTTTCATTTCAATTTCAAGAAAACATACTGTGCTTTTTAAAAACTTCTAAACTACGATATTGATCTAAAACTGCTTAAGAACAGATCCACTGACTTCCTGTTCAAAACTGCAGAACTGATTATATGATTGTTATTATGATCTTTATTGTGACCTTTCACGTTAACAAACATCAGATTTACATGTTTTTATTTCTAAGAGGAGAAATACGAATTTTCTGTCCACTGAAGCCTCAGTTGCAGGACAATTCAGGATTAACTCAAACATGTAGGAATCAATCCAGATATAACTTTGTTACTCAAAGTTATATCTGGATTGAATCCAGCAATGATGAGCAAACACTGCTGTAACAAGGTTAAAAGCTCATCAAAGTTTATGCTGCATAATATGTCCCTGAAGGAACATTTTATAGGACACATATTCTGCTACAGTGATGTTTTTTTAGCTTTAACCATGTTCTAACAATGTTCCGTCATCAAAAACATACCTGAAGTTGCATTCAGCTGCATTCATGCTGTTTTGAGGAAGCAGAAAATCCTCTCCCTCCGAGTGTCAAAAATATTCCCTGCTGAACTCCCTCAATCTGTGACGTTTTTTCCAATTTTATACGTCATTTTTCCCAGAATCTTCTGCTGTTTTAAGTCCTTAAATCATCACATTTCTGCCTCTAAACACAATCACTGTAACTGCTAGATTGATCATCGCATTTCACGCAGTCTCTTAAAGTGATAATTTAACTAAATTATAAAAGAATAGGCCAGGCCTTCTTTCATTCATTATTTATATGAAAAGTCTTACTTGCCCTAGTCCCACAGGGGATAATCTTCATCAACTTTAGGGATGTGGAATTAATTACAATAAAAATGTGATTACATTTATTGCTACAACAACATTGTATAGCCCAGTGCAATAAAACAATAAATTAAACTGAATTACATGGGTGTAGACCTGTCATGATATTGACTCAAACCACAAAGCATTATTGCTGAAGGACAATAAGTCAAACTCTTCACATGCTGACGTATGACAAGCTTTCTCATGAGCATCTAAGATATGTGTTTGTTCCAAGGGCGTGTCTTGACTTTTGCTGAGGTGGCCCAACCTTAAAGGTCAAATTTTCTGTCACAGTGACTTTTTTGAGCTTTAACCACGTTCTGACATTGTTCCTTCATCAAAAACACACCTGAAGTTGCATTCAGTTGCATTCACACCGTTTTGAGCAATGTTTATCAGAAAACCCTCCTTCCTGTGATGTGAGTCAAACACACATCCTGCAGAACTCCCTTCATCTGGGACGTGTTTTCGGATCATCAGCGTCACTTATCTGAGAATATTCTGCTGTTTTAAGTCCTTAAATAATCTCTAAACTCGTTCTGAGCATTTCTGCTTCTAAACATGATCACTGGGAGCAAATATAGATATATTTTTTAATAGTAATAAGTATACATAATTATGTCTTTGGTATAATTTTGTGCGATATAATAAGTACAGTGTAAACAAAAATGGTCATTGAACCCCAATATACTACCTGGGGTGGCCAATCAGATTTCACATCACTCTCTAGAAAGGCCCCTGCTTGTTTTGAATGAAAGGACTGGTGTGTCAAAGAAGATTTTACACGTGCTTATCAAGTACTCACTGTCTGATTATGTCATACTGTGTGTCTGTGGCCCCGCCCTCAGTGCCTGGCGGCGCGTCTGTGCAGAGCCACTGTCCCGCAGAGAGGGAGGTGCTGGATACCTTCAACAGATGGGTGAGCTCAGCCTGCATGTGTGAGATGTTTGAGTGCGTCCCACCTTGAGTGCTGACTGCTGTGTTCTGCTCTGTAGCTGGGGCAGGAGCTGGCTCGTCTGGTCCCGTCCTGTGGGGTGGACGTGGTGGAGCTGGAGGACGAGGGGGCCTGTGTCCGCTTCAGCCCCCTCCTCACAGCTGCAGGTAAAGACACATGGTCAGGGCACAGAACACAGAATCACAGAGTCTTAAAAGTGACTTATTTTAGAATTGGATGGCAGAACACAACCAATCAAGACTATTGGTCTAATCAAGACTAGACAAGGCTATAATAAGGAGAATTAAATTCATTTCATTTAATTATAAAAATGATATTCTTCTGATACTGCTGGAATTTACGATGCTTCAGTAGCCTCCAACATGCCTAGTATGGTAATGGTTTAGTTCTGACGTAGACATGCTTTAGTCCCATTCGGGTTCTGGTCTAGTCCTGGTCTAGTCCTGGTCTAGTCCTGGTCTAGTCCTGGTCTAGTCCAGGCTGAGGCCCGGGTTTTGTCTGATTTTGTCTACAAATGTGGTTGTGGAATCGACCCGTCAATCTCCTTTGAAATATGATATGTATTTATCATAGTTTAAATGGGACAAATGCTTGTCCAGATTACAGTTTTCCACAGGACCTTTGATACTGCCTTTTGGTCTTTCCAATATGGAGCACTTTCTCCTCACAGCAAAAGGGTGTTCCCTCTGATGATGGGTGGTCACCGTGTCACCAACCTTGCATACTTCTACAGTGAGATTGTGGAAGGACATTTTTTGTTTGTTTATGTTTGCTCAAATCAAATCAAATCAAACTTTATTTATAGAGCGCTTTTCATACATATAATGGAACATAGTGCCCCCCCCCCCCACACACACACACACACACACGCCCACGCACAAGAAACATGAGGCTGAGTACAGATACACCAGTTGAACAAGTCTGCTACTGTCTAAACTCTAAATTAGGGCTGGGTGATATGGCAAAAATTATTATCACGATTTCCTTGGGGCCAGATCATGGTGTCGATTTTATCACGATTCGTGTTCACTTTTCTGTTGCCTGTAATAGAGCTGCACCATTTAAGAAGAATATCTCATTGTGATTTTTCTGTCCAGTGCGATTGTGATCAGATTTGCTTTTAACAATAAGATTCACATTTTAAACACAATTTTGTCGCTTTTAGTCTCATTTTTGTCACTTTCAGTCACATTTTGGTGCATTGAGTTGGTGCTTGTTGTTTGTAGTTGCGTTTTTGTTGCTTTTGAATGCTTTTTTTTTCCGCTTTTGGTTGCGCTTTTGTCTCTTGTTTGAGAACATGTTTGTACAAATCCAAACTTACAGTGTTAGCAGTTTTTATTCAAATCAAAACAAGACATTTGGTTGTTTGTGGAAGAAATGATTGCACGCCTTTGCGATTTGTTAATTGCATCCATTAAAATTGCAATTTAATTTAATTTAATTTAGTTTTGTTTTGTTTTGTTTTGTTTTGTTTTGTTTTGTTTTGTTTTGTTTTGTTTAATTTTAATTTAATTTAATTTAATTTAATTTAATTTAATTTAATTTAATTTAATATAATATAATATAATATAATATAATATAATATAATATAATATAATATAATATAATATAATATAATATAATATAATATAATATAATATAATATAATATAATATAATATTATTTTATTTTATTTTATTATATTTTTTATTTTATTTTATTTTATTTTATTTTATTTTATTTTATTTTATTTTATTTTATTTTATTTTATTTTATTTTATTTTATTTTATTTTATTTTATTTTATTTTATTTAAAGGACAGTGTGCAGTTACATTTAAAAGATGGCTGCACCAGATTTAGCAAAAATGCTAATTTCCATCTGTAGTCCTTGACAAGTAAAAGCAAACAACATAAATTTTGTGTCGATTTGGTTTAATTGTGCAGCCCTGGCCTTTAAGAGGTAAATAAAGTGCCTCTGATGTTGAGATATAACTGTTTTTTACGTTGCTGTTCTTCAGTTCTGGGGACGCAGCCAGAGGACGTGCAGCGGCTGGTGGACACACTCACTGAGCTGGTCCCTCTGCTGAGCTCCACTGTGGCCCTCAGGCAGGACTTCAGAGAGCAGGCCCTGAGACACAGGCCCATACTCACATACCTGGAGGAGAGGGACTGGGCCGGGCTGGGGGCTGTCAGGTAAGACACGCACTACAAATGACATCCTGAGAAGAAACGCAGGTCTGGGAGCACAAACAGGATGGAGCTAAACTGGACTGGAGTGCAGACTGGAGGAACAGTCACCTGAAAATATTGCATTGTCAAAAAGAAAATATAAAGTGATTGGAGAAGTATTAAATACTACAAGAGCACCATAGACAAGAAAGTTGTAACACTAAAGAGAAATGGGAAAAAGAACTCCAGAAAACTCTCAATGATGAAGACTGGTACCAAAGTGTAAAAGCACATTTTTCCCAGATCCGAATTTGTATGGGAATTCCACCAAAGACACCCAAAACAATCTCCAAATATTCAAAACACAAAGACTGGGTGGAATGTTGGAGAAAAATGTGGTGAAAAAGAAGTAGACTACGCCCATATTTTTTCATGTACAAAAATAAAAAGCTACTGGACAGGAGTTCTGTTAAACATCAAGACATTGGGAAACAAAGGCTCATTCCAAGAAGAAAACCTATTATGAAGACAGAAGAGCAATATCTTTTTTGGATCTTTAGAATCACTGCTCTGAAGCAAATTACAAAACACTGGAGGACGACTAAAACACCCAGGGTTAGAAACTGGATAGAGAGTATAAATGAAATACAACCAATGGAGAGACTGACACATAAGATTTAACTAGAAATGGGGGCTCCTTAACGTCAGCACGTCCTAAATCCCAAGTAAAGTAATAAAACTTGGGGGAGGAGAAGAAGGGGGGGGCCTAGATCCTGCATTAAATCAACTGACACAGATAAAAGAGAAGAGAAACACCAAGAGCTACAAAACTAAAAGAATAAAATAAACAAACGATACATCTGAAAGAACACAAATTGAAATTTTCATCACCGCTTTAGTTTATACTTTATTACTTTAATATTAATCATGTCGATGATGATGGTTATGATGATGATGATGATGATTTACATTCATTCATTCATTCATTTTCTACCGCTTATTCCCGTTCACGGTCACAGCCTATCCCAGTGACTTTGGGCCTTAGGCGGGGTACACCCTGGACAGTGGCCAACTCGTTGCAGGGCTGACACAGAGAGACTCACATTCATACACTACGGGCAATTTAGAGTTCTCAATTAACCTACACAGTCATGTGTTTGGACAGTGGGAGGAGCCGGAGAACAAGGAGAGAACCCACGGTAACACGGAGAGGACATGCAGACTCCACCCAGAGAGATCGAGTGATGTTGGGTTCCGAGATTCGAACCCACAATCTCCTTCTTAAGAGGCAGAAGCTCTAGCCGCTCTGCCACCGTGCACCCCATGATTTACATTTTATTTTATTTTTTACTCATTCTTTTTTTTACTAACCAGGTCACGTTAGCGTGGCTCGTTCACGCGGCTCCTTCATACAGCTGGTTCGAGCGGCTCGTTCGCGCGGCTCGTTCACTATTTTGTTTAAATACTGAAAATAATTAAGTTCTGTCTGCAATTATAATATTTAAGTATACAAAAAGGCTGGGCCCAAGAGGCTGCAATACCTCACACGGCCACTAATCAATCTGGCTCTGAACAGAGGGGGCGTGTCTTATCCAGTTCATTTAATACTCGCCTTTAAGATGGGCACCGGGACATCCCCTTTAAGGCGTGTGTGGGTCTAAACCATAGAACTATAATAAAACCTGGAAGATGAATCCAAGATGGCCGTCCTGTTTATCCCTATGGAGAGTGCTCATTGGCGCATGACCCCAAAAAAGTTTCTTACTTCCGCATTTACTTCCTGATACGAAGGCTGACATCTTTGTTTTACTTCCTGAAACGATGGCTGCCATCTTTGTTTTACTTCCTGAAACGATGGCTGCCATCTTTGCTTTAGGGCGCCACATGACGACAATCCCCCACGTCATATAAAAACGGTAATTTCGGGGATTTTAGAAACAGTCGAAAAGAACATTTCCTTCTATTTTATTTAAATACCGATAATAATTCAGTCCTGTCTGCAATTATAATGTGACATTTGAGAAAAAGGCTGGTTCCAAGAGGCTGCAGTACCTCACATGGCCACAAATCAATCTGGGACCACAGACAGAGGGGGCGTACCTTATCCAGTTCATTTAATACATCCATGGTCTAAACGTGTGCAGGTATGAGCCAGAGACCGAGGGACTGGACGAGGCGCGCAGGAGCCAGCAGGGGGCGCACATCAACCGCGAGCTGCTCAAGAGACTGCAGGAGCTGGACCCAGACATCAGCTTCTGCTCGGGTTAGTGAATCTGCGGAGACGCCTCTGTCCTGTCCTCACACTGTCCTGTCATCACTCTGTCCTGTCCTCACACTGTCCTGTCCTCACACTGTCCTGTCCTCACACTGTCCTGTCATCACTCTGTCCTGTCCTCACACTGTCCTGTCATCACTCTGTCCTGTCCTCCTGTCCTCACACTCTGTCCTATCCTCACGCTCGGTCCTATCCCCCCGGTCTGTCCTCACACTCGGTCCTCCTGTCCTCACGCTTTGGTCTCACACTCTGTCCTCATTTTCTGTCTCTATCCTCACACTCTGTCCTCACACTGTCCTGTACTAATGCTCTGTCCTTACGCTCTGTCCTCATGCTTTGGTCTCACACTTTGTCCTGTTTTTTTGTCCTGTTCTCACACTGTGCCCTCACACTGTGTCCTCATTCTCTGTCATCCTGTCCTCACACTGTCCTTGTGTCCTGTTCTCACTGTCTGTCTTGACAATCTGTCCTCACTCTGTCCTCGTGTCCTGTCCTCACTCTCTATCCTCGTGTCCTGTCCTCACACTCTGTCCTCACTCTGTCCTTTTGTCCTGTCCTCTTTGTCTTCACTCTGTCCTCCTATCCTCACTCTCTTTCCACACTCTCAGTCTTCACTCTGTCCTCATTCTGTCTTCCTGTACTCCTGTCGTGTCCTTACTCTCTGTCCTCACTCTGTCCACAGTCTGTCCACACGCTGTCCTCACTCTGTCCTCCTGTACTCCTGTTCTGTCCTCACTCTCTGTCCTCTCTCTGTCCTCTCTCTGTCCTCTCTCTGTCCTCTCTCTGTCCTCACTCTGTCCACACTCTGTCCTCACTTTTTGTCCTCACTCTGTCCTCATTCTCTGTACTCCTCTGTCCTCTCTCTGTCCTCTGTCCACACTCTGTCCTCACTCTGTACTCCTGTTCTGTCCTCACTCTCTGTCCACACTCTGTCCTCACTCAGTCCTCCTGTATTCCTGTCCTGTCCTATCCTCACTCATTGTCCTCACTCTGTCCTCCTGTACTCCTGTTCTGTTCTCTCACTCTGTCCACACTCTGTCCTCACTCTGTCCTCTTGTCCTGTCCACACTCTGTCCTCACTCTGTCCTCTTGTCCTGTCCACACTCTGTCCTCACTCTGTCCTCACTCTGTCCTCCTGTACTCCTGTTCTGTCCTCTCACTCTGTCCACACTCTGTCCTCACTCTGTCCTCCTGCCCTTTCCACACTCTGTCCTCACTCTGTCCACACTCTGTCCTTCTGTCCTGTCCTCACGCTGTCCTCCTGCCCTTTCCACACTCTGTCCTCACTCTGTCCACACTCTGTCCTTCTGTCCTGTCCTCACGCTGTCCTCCTGTCCTGTGTGCAGGTCCTGAGGAGTCGGACACTTCCTGTGTGTATGTGGGCATGGTCTCTGATGATGTGGATGTCGCTCAGCTGCTGGACACCATCGCTGCCATGGGGAGGGACATAGACGACAGTGGACGGGTACGGACCGTCCTCCGTGTGTCCTGTTGCAGTTGTACATGTTGTCTGAGTGTCCTGCTCTTGTGTGCAGCTGCTGGAGAACATGAGTGAGGTGGTGAGGAGGGGCATCCTGGAGGCAGAGCAGCAGCTGCAGAAGGCCAGTGAGGAGAAGCTCATGGAAGAGGTGTGTGCTCCACCAGATACGCCACAGTGATGTGTGCAGCAGCTCAGGGAGGCGGGATCTGAGCGAGGCGCTGGTCTCAACATAGTGTTGTCTTGTACTTCTTTTGAATGCAATGTGAAGGTAGAATTAACATGTCAGACAGACGTTCTCTTTACAGAACCTTCAGGAAGCGCTTTGTCAGTCAAGGCATGGTTGCTTACCTGATCTTTCTCAATGTACCAGAATACTTTCATTTTTTTGTTTAAATATAAAGATGATTATTGTAACTTACAGTGGTCCTTGTCTGCAGGGGGCGCTGCGGCAGCTTCCCATCGTGGGCTCTGTGCTGAACTGGTTCTCCCCAGTCCAGAGCTCCATAAAGGGCCAGAGCTTTAACTTGGCAGCAGGTAAGCTCCAGAGCAAATACTTGTGGGCCTGACCTGTGGGTGTGACCTGTGGGCCTGACCTGTGCGTCTGACCTGTGGGTCTGACCTATGACCTGTAGGCCTAACCCGTGGGTCTGACCTACGGGTCTGACCTATGGGTCTGACCTGTAGGCCTGACCTGTGAGTCTGACCTGTGGGTCTGACCTACGGGTCTGACCTATGGGTCTGACCTGTAGGCCTGACCTGTGAGTCTGACCTGTGGGCCTGACCTGTGGGTCTGACCTGTAAGTCTGACCTGTAACTCTGACCTGTGGGCCTGACCTGTGAGTCTGACCTGTAGGCCTAACCTGTGGGTCTGATCTGTGACCTGTTGGCGTGACCTGTGGGTCTGATCTGTGGGTCTGACCTGTGGGTCTGACCTGTGGGCGTGACCTGTGGGCGTGACCTGCGGGTCTGACCTGCGGGTCTGACCTATGGGTCTGACCTATGGGTCTGACCTGTGAGTCTGACCTGTGAGTCTGACCTGTGGGTCTGACCTGTGGACCTGACCAGTGGGCCTGACCTGTAAGTCTGACCTGTGGGCCTGACCTGTAAGTCTGACCTGTGGGCCTGACCTGTAAGTCTGACCTGTGGGTCTGACCTGTGAGTCTGACCTCCTGTTCTGTCCACAGGTCAGACCCACAGGGCCTGACCTGTAAGTCTGACCTGTAAGTCTGACCTGTAAGTCTGACCTGTGGGCCTGACCCTAACATGTGCTGCTGTTCCAGGCTCGCTGGACTCCACTGAGACCACCTACTCCACCAGGGCTCAGAGCGGCCGAACACCTGCCCAGGACACACCCACCTTCTCTGCCCAGGGACTGCCTGGTGTGTAACGCAGCGCTGCCCGGCGTGTGACGCAGCACTGCTCGCTGTATTTACATTTGACATGTGTTGTAGGTCAGAAGATATTCAGGCGTTCTGGTGGAGGCACAGACTCCTTCAGTGAAACCAGCTCCATAGGACAGCCTGAGGAGCTGAGCCAGAGCAGCAGCACTCCTGTGAGTGCCCCGTCTGCCCCCTCTGCCCTCACTGACCACCTTCACCAGGACGAAGGCTCCTCTGTCCAGGAGGAGAGCTCTTCTGTCCAGGAGGAGAGCTCAGCAGTCCAGGAGGAGGCTGCGCTGTCGTCCGTAGACCAGCAGACGGAGCAGAGAGCCAGATAGGAGCGTGAAGGTGTGTCCTAACGTACCAGCAGAACCAAAGTCCAGGAGACGTCCAGCCGGTCTGTCTCACTGTCAGTGTGAGGGGGAAGGTGAGTGTGGTGGAGGACACCACAGAGCTCCAGCAGCGGCGACAGAGGATAGGCTCTGACTGATAGTAGTGAATGCTACAAAGATAAAACGAAATGCAACAAATCAAAATGCGTCTTGCTCCAACTTTAGACATCAGAACACATTTCTGGTCTGTATAAATGAGCCTTAAAGCCTCTCCAGGAGAGTGGATATTTTAATGAGGCATGAGCACAGCTTGTAATCTCCTGCTGGACTAAAAACAGTTTTTCCTGTGAAAATCATATTATTTTTTATTTAAAGTGCATATGACAGGTTAGACTACCATTTTCACTAAAATGCAAATCATATCCTCATGTTCAAGATTAAGATTACTTACTACTTACCTACTTTTCTCTAGTATGACCATTTTCATGAAGTTTAATCATTTTACTTCCTAGTTGGACATTTGTTGTGCAGCAAATGTGACATACGTGGAGGTAATAGAGGTTATGCACTGACATCATTTTATTTAAAAAATGCTCTTCAACATTTCAACTGAGTGGCAGAACTATGGGCAGCACAACTGATAAAATCTGTTCTTTTTTCATGCTTTTTTGGCCTTGTTTTTCCAACAATTTACATCACTTATCTGAAAATCTGCTGAATTTAGGTCCTAAAATCACTCCCAGACTCGTTCTGAGCGTTTCTGCCTCTAAACACAAATCACTGCGACTGCGTGGCTACATCAGCTTCTGCCGTCACTCGAGTAATAACACATTTTAATGAATTAATTAACTTGTGTTGGTGTTAGAAAGCCAGTTGATGGCGCCTGAACTCAGTTAGTCCTGTGGGAAGCAGACAAGCTACTGATCTTTTCTTTTAGTTTTAAAACAATGACATGCCAAACTTAAGAGCATGTTTAAAGGCCAATAAATATCAATGTGAAAAATGTTTCATTTAACGGCCTCGCTACAATAAATGACTTCAGTAAAAAGACTTGAAACAAAGGAAAAGTTCAACTGAGTGTGTTCCCAAAGTCTGTATCAGTGATGCATGTGAGCGGAGCGGCGTGTGACGTCGCTTATCTGCTTTTCTACAATTGTTTACTTGATTTTCTTCTTTGAGTTGTCAGGGACAAACAAAATATTTAACAGAGTGGTAGATATTTGTATTTGTTATCAGACGTGTACATTTTAGTTGTGTTTACAGGAGAAAATGTCTTTAATCACCTTCGACTCGTGTGTTTTTGCCATTCTCTTCTAAAATTCCGAATGTTCTAATGTCATCTGCATAACCTCTAATCCATAACTGTTAAGGGCCAGAGTTTGCCTAGTTTACACACACAACAAACACAACTTACAAATGTATGACAACACTTTTATTTTTTTTAATTCATCTTTAAAATTCCAGGAAAATAAAATGTATTGTTAATCGTGTTATATTATACATTTTTGATGGAATGTTGTGTATTGCTAACATTCCATTTTAGAACTCAGAGTTACTTTTTCCCCACTATTCTTCACAAACTGCCATTTACTGATGAAAAACTGTCATATGCACTTTAAATTGAAGTAATGCAATACATTTTATATAAGGGAAAGGGTATTTTAAAACGACTTCATCTCTGTACAGTCTTTCTGCACTTAAGTGTGTTCTCTTATCATAAACCTGCAGTTATATTCAGTCTCTATGAAGCCCATAGAAAGTCTGTCAGTGTAAACTTAAACCCTCTGCTGCTGCAGCCCGAGCTCCAACACACCCACCTCCTCCAGTGCCACAGACAGAGGCAGGTCGGTGGAATCATAACGTCCAGGTTTTCCGTTCTTTGTTTGTTCTCTAATTGAAGCTGATGATACAAATGTTTGCACTACTTTCTTTGTCAAACCTAACAGCGCTCCAGATTTAACACACAAGCTTTTACAAACGTAATTACAGTTTCACAATGATCAGTTATGTAGTAAATGATAACGATTCAATCAAACAAAGAAAGCAAATGTTGTGTAATTTAGATTTAGAATACTTTTTTTTTCTATGTTTTATGAGTCAAGTTCTCGACTGGTGTGGTGCTTACAATACCCCTCGATATCATTTTTTTTGTTGCATTTTTCCCACTGATATTTTTTAACAGTTTGGACGCGGCTAATGAACAATAAATATTTAAAAGATATATATATATATAACGTGATGACTGGCCACATTTGATCTAATGTAATGGTGTTCGGGTAATTTGGCATTTAAACCTTGTGAATTCTTTGGAAATCTAATGAAATTTTTGAATTCCAGAACCTGTTATGGGCAGGTGCCGTTGAGCTTCGTTCATCTTTCGGTTACTAATCTATTAAATCTACTCAAACGAATATTGAAAGTAGAAGCAGATACTAAAATACTGAACATTAACACATTGAAAAGCACAAATGGGACACAGATTTGAGCTTTTTTTAAAAATAGTTTTGTAATTTGACATTTGTTTTTTGAGAGGAATTTATGGGAGATCATTTGCTTCATTCGGTTCTCAATTTTAAATGCTGGTGAATTTCTAACTCTGAATGTTTGTATATTGTTTTTTTTATACAAAATTTCTGTTTTAATTTAAACCCAAATGAAAATGTTCACTTTATTCAGTATCTAATGCATTGATTTTCAAACCCTTAAATTCAAGAGAGAAAAATGTATTGGGAAAATGTTCACGATGCCAAGATTCGCTCACCTGGGATCAACTGGTAACATTTTGAATATTTAAAAGGTGCATTTAGGATTTTTGAACTGATACAAACAGTTTACACATAACTGCAAAATCCAGTGACTGAAATTCAAAATACAAAAAATTCAAACATGTTTTTTTCAGCATAAGTGACAAATTTGCCAACATTTAAAATGTAAAATCGAATTAAACAAATGATGTTCCATAGGACTGACTAACCCCATGAGATGCATCTTCTAATTTAGAGCGGTTGAATCACAATAATACCAGTATCAAAGAAACTATTACTGTTTTAGCTGATTATATTACATTTTACAAAAAAACAGTCCGTATGATCAAAATTGATATCAAGTGTGAAGTCTTTTCCTTTGTTTTCACGTTTACCCCCAGTTTTGCACCCCGTCCCACCAGTTGAGAACCTCTGTATTCAGCGTGCACTATTGAGCTCTGAGTCTATGCAATAAACACGCACTACATCACGTGCACACAGATCCAGACGTGAGCGTGCTGTCGCTCCGTTTGCCTCTCCACCTTCTGGCTTTTTGCAGCTAAAATGCTTTGTTGCACATAATCGTTTGAAATGTTTGAAAATATGAATATCAAACATGTCCACTTGAAAATCACCGGTAATGAACGGAGACTCCACAGATAAACTGCACTCAAGGAAGCAGGCACCGACAACCTGCATCTCCAGAGTGTTCTCTGGAGATGCATGTGGGCTAAAAAAAAATGTTTTCGTCGTGATTACGCAAAGTCCAAGGGGTCAAATCTTTATGGCAACCCAACGAGTAATACTGGCCCCTGCCCTGACCCTAACCCTAGCTATGTGGGCCCCTAACTTCCATCTTAAGATTTGACTTGACAAATTCTAGAATGTGAAAGCAACTCAGTACTGCTTTCCACTGAAACGACAAGAGAACCTTTATTTATCCCACTTTGATTCATTTCCAGACAATTATAAGAAATAACGTGTGGAAGAAGAAGTGCTCAGTTGTGTTATTTGAGTCATTTTGACCCTGTTTTTGTAGTTTTACTTAAGTAAAAGTTTTGAAGTAAAAAAAAACTAAACTTTTTGAGTTAAAAATGATGTCATCAAAATTCTGGAATGGAGGCAACTGCAGACAAAATGAAGTTGTCTGTAATTTTTTTTCAATAATTAGCTCATATTAGATCTAAATTTGGACAGATTGTGTTGGAAAAAAAGCAATGCTTCTGAATTCCCAGGGTAGAAATGTCCGTTTGCTTTTATATAACAAAAGATGGACACAAAAAATCATCAGATGTATGATACAGTATCTAATATATCTTTAGATAAAATGAAAAATGATTGTGGGCTCAACATTTCTGTGAGTATTTTTCCAGTAAAACCCATAAATCTGGATAAATTCCTTCATCAAAAATGCAAAGAGTTTATCATAATTTCTTAAAACATAATGTACAACACAACAATAAATTAGTTTAAAACGGCTCTGATGTCACTCACATGTGTCTGAGGCTTTTACTTTGACAAAACCACCTGGATTTTTCATATTTTGTGATATTCTGAGGTTAATCCCAGTTTCTCAGTGAAATTACATCATGATGCACTTCACTTTTGCCTCCATTCTGAATTTAGAATGTTTTTAAAAGCGTATATTTCACACTTATTTTGAGAACCATTACAATTAAAAAAAAAAAAAAAATCAAAAATGTAGTACAATAAAAAGTACAGATAATGCTCTTAAATGTAGTGAACTAGAAGTAAAAAGTATCCAATGTAAAATATAAAAAACAATGCACTTAAGCACTGTGCTTTTGTGTTTGTACTTTGTTACTTTGCACCACTGAAGAAATGTTAAGTGTATGTATAAAGAATAGTAAAATAGCAGATTTATCGAGGTTAATAATAACTTTTACATTTGTTGTGTACTTAAGCACAGCATCAGAATTTGTGCAATAAAATGTAAAGTGATTCATTTTAAAAAGGCCCAATGAAAATGTTTTATCACAAAGGCCAGTTGTGGAAAGTAACCAAAGTATAAAAGTAGAGTGACTTTTTGGTTTTTTAAGAGCAGGTATCTGTGCTCTTTACAGCGCTGCCATTTTTTGAGCTGGATTTAAATGTTGAAAGTACGGTTATATGGCTTGAAGAGGTTTTTTTGCACGTTCAGGGTGACATCCTGCGTAAAGGTTTGGAGTTCAAACCAAGCTCTGAGCAAACAAAAATACACACTTCAAATTCACAAACTGACAACGTAGACTAAAGACCAGCACAATTCTTTATCACAATTATCAAATTCAACACTTTAACAGTTCTCAAAATCTGTGTGAAACGCTTTAGTAACACTTAATAATAACTACATGTTTAATAGCCTTAATAAAGCATAAACAAAGACTTAACAAGTTTGATTCAGGCTTAGTAACTACTTAATTAATAACCCAACCCTAACTTCCAAAACAAATTCCTAAATAAAGTAGTTACCAAGCCTAAATCGATCTTACTAAACCATTAGTTCATCATTAAGTCTTTGTTCATGCTTTATGAGGGCTAATTAAAGCGTTACCAAGCGTTATACTTTTACTTTTAAAGCAAATGTTCAAATGTGTATTTCAAAACTTCTCTTAAGTTTGTGCTACTTACATTTATTATATATTGTTTAAACTTTATTTCTTTTCATGTAACTGTACCTTTACTTAAATAACAAAACTGAGTATTTCTTCCACCTCTGACTCTGACCCAGGCACGTCATCCGATTCTCAGCCCACAACCATCACCAGACCTCATTATAGTCTGTCCATTTCATGAATTATCTTTGAAAAGTATCAAAGCAGGTTTGATATTTTGGTTTGTTCAATGAAGTATCGTAGTAATTAAAGAAATAACACAATGCTTCAGATGTCAGGTGCCTATATGAAGTTTATTGATGAACAGCATCTAGTCAAAGACACTGTAAAGAATGTTCATCTGGTTTGATTTGGTTGTTTACATTCATTTTATGTATTATACATATTTAATATATCTAAACAAAACTTTAATTCAAAGCTAAATTGTTATTTGAACTATTTAAGGGGTTAGAAAGTCGTGTTATTGAATAATATTCTACTTTTTATAAATGTCTGAATGATTGTATTCAAATGATTACTTCTGTTTTACAATACAAGAATATGCCTAACAAACTATTGTGTTGTTCTGGTCATTTTGGTCACTTTCCCTCCTTAATGTTGCTTTCTACAACATGCTTGAACTGTATAATTAGTTCTAAAAACATACATAAAACACTTTCGCTTTACCCACCGAGCTAAAAGGAAAAACAAGAATTGCTATTGTTCAGGGAAAAAAAAGCTTAACACTGTTTGGATAAGTGTAACGTCAAAGACGTCCGGAGTGAAAACATCTGACTAGTTCACAAAACGTGAGTTAAAAGTGCGGTTCCGGAAAAGGTCAGGACGTGTTGACATGAGGCCGCGCCGCTGGGAGCTGTAGTTTTCCCGCTCTTCTGATGCTACGTTCACGCGCTGCTCGGTTTGCGAAAGGACTCCACTTCCCAGCAGCCCCCGCGCCTGCCTGCCTGGCTGCATTAGCTCACGCGGAGTGGCTCGGTCTCTGAGTGCTGAGTCGAGGATCTGAGCGGAGTCTGGACTCAAACACGGACCGGTGCTTTATCCGCTGAGAGAGCCGGGAGCCCGCACTCGTCACCGGGCACACACCACCGGCCACTGCTGTGCCGGGCTGCGGCTGGACGCTTTGGCGGACGGGGAAGTGCGTAGTTCACGTCTGACTGTTGTAAAAAGCCCAAAGCCACGATGGACCCGAGAGACTCTGCCCCTGACTCCTGGGAACAAGAGGACGAGCTGGACGGCCAGCTGGGACAAGCTCTCACGGCTCTCAACGTCAACGCCAAGCCGTTTGTGCCCAACGTGAACGCGGCGGAGTTCGTGCCGTCGTTCGCCGCCAAAGCGCCCTCGGAAAGCCTCGCTGTGGAGGGTGAGCACACAGTCACGTTGGGGCTAGCTTAGCTTTCAGGGCAGGGTGCTAACTTAGCCGCCTTCAGAGCCACGTTTCCGGCTCTGGCGCCTCCAGTGGCCTCGGGCTCGTTACTCTGCTGAAACAATGGGGCAGGTATTTGTGCTTGTGGCTGGTTCTGTGCCCCGCTGTGGACGGACAGTGCGTGATAAATGTAACTGTGGCAAAGTTGTCTTTCGCCGGCGTTAGCCTTGAACACGGTCTGTAGTGATTGGATCGGCCCGAGAGACGCCTCGCTCTGATTGGTCGCTCTAAAGTGCTGACGCTTTACCCGGCGTTGGCCCCATGGTCTGTCCCCGTCACCGGGCCTGGGCCGAGGGCAGGACAGCGACCCGGGCCACTCTGACCCAACCAGGCACAAGCCCCAGAACAGCACAGCTCCAGCGTAGGACCTGGCTGTCTTTAACTGTACAAACAAGTGAACAAACCCTGCCCTGGCAGCGGGGCTGGGTGATGTGGTGATTAAAGTCAAATTGAGATTATACTTTTTGGTAAAACCGCCATATCGTGATTCACACATTTTCTTCACATCTCTGTGCTCAAACAAAGCCACTTTTCCCTCCCACACCACCTGTTGGTCAGCATCAGCATCAGCAATGCTCTTTACTGAGTGACAGGTGATTTAACCAATTCCAATGAAGTGTAATCTTTCAGAAGAATCAGATTTTGGGCCCAAAGTGTGTAAATCATGATCAAATCAAAATTGGGATGTATGTTTTTGCCATTTCGTCCACCCCTGTCTGGAGGGGTTTGTTGGGTTTTTATTATCAGATGAGTCCAGCTAACAGTGTACTGCAGATATACTGCACTACACTTTTTTTAGCTTCTGGTTTATCCTGGTCAGCCAGGTTTCGTAAACATTTAACAACAAGTACTTTTTAAAATGTACCGCTTATACGTGCCCTTATACTGTCCAGGATTATTGTTAAAGCTGTTGTGTGTGATGATATATGGGTACATTTAGTCCCATTTGAGCTGCTCCTGGTGCCTGCTGGGTAAGACGGCCTGTACTTGCAGCTAACCTGAGCCTTGTGTTTACAGTGTCTGTGGAAGCCCTCTCCAGCATGGACAGCATTGGTGAGTGTCACAACCCTCATGGTCCACTGTCCAAACCCGTTTCATTTGAGCTGTGTATGGAAACATTCAAGCGACATGTACACAATCATTATGGGCTTAAAGCCAGCTTTCATTTGAGGAGATTCATGAAGTAGATCACTTTTGAATGCCCTGAAAAAGAGACTGACAATGAAAAAAACACTGTAAATCTATCGGAGATCTGCTGTAAAGGTGTGACACCAGCACTAAGCTCTTCTGCCTACAGTGGTGCATTTTGAAGTGTGTGCTGTTAGAGTGGAAACAGTCTGCGTTATGTTTCCACCTTTACAAAAGCACATATCTAAATTCTCATAAGTAAAGCAAATAACAAATGCAAATATTGTTCAGTTTCCATCTAAGCGTTTTGAGCACATATGTGGTTGTTACCTGGTTGCGGGAGCCGCCTGTCTGTTCGGAGTTGTGATTCCACTCATCCTGCACTGGGATAGGCTCCATTCACCCGCGACCCCTAACGAGAACAAGCGGTAGAATGAATGCTGCCTCCTATTTTTGCCAAAATATTACGCTCACGTTAAATACAACAAATGCTGAAACCCTGAGTTTCTCCTCTAATGAAAATTAGACTCCACGTATGTGTTTTAGGGTAAGTTATTATTTGGCCACTTGTTTTGTTGTGAAATTAAGTAACACAACTTGGGTCACTGTCCAAATACTTGATACAGTTTGGTCCATATCCCCCACATCACTGCTGCCATGGTACTCGAGTACAAAGAACCAGGTTTTCTTAACCAAATGAGTCCAGGTAATGGCCGCTTGGAGTCTTTGACTTCCATTTACATACTGTCTCTGGGTCATTTATTATCAATGACAGGGCCTTGTAACTTTGGACATTTTAGCCTTAAACTATGTTGACTTTTTTTTTTTCACATCTAGTAGTGCTCCTCTGGGTTTTTAAGGTCCATTCAACGTCTCTGGACTCTGCTCAGCAATGTGAAAACCTGAATTATTTTATTTTAAACTCTGCAGCAAATGCAGCAGTCCACATGTATTTATCATAGGACTGGAAAGTATTGACATTTTATCTCAATATTTTTTGGAGTTCCCAATAACAATATTCAGACGACGTCAGTCCAACAGAAATGTGGTAAAACTTGTATTCATCATCCCCCACATACCCTCACTGTAATGACATACGAGCGCCTTTCAGAGCTTTCAGAGCCAGTGCAGAGTTTACTGTCATGGTAAAGCTAACAGACATTAGCATGCGGAGAGCACACGTCCTGCTGTGCGGACAGTAAACCACTATAATGGGTCACAGACACCACGCAGTGGCCTCATTTTGTGACCATAGGTTCTGCTTTTACCAATATAAATGTGCTGAGGTAAGACAAATTTGACTTTATGACATGAATAAATTCACAGCCTCTATAAGATATAAATGAGGAAGTGACTAAGCCAAGATAGTTTAAAAACCCTGAGCAATGTATAATTTGATGGACTGAAGCGGCAGTGAACATGTGTGTTCACAATGAAGCATCTAACTAAACCTGTGTGTTCAGCTCCAATGGAGAACGGCGACGCAGACATGAACACAGAGCAGCCCTGGGACCAGAAGGACGAGGAGGCCAGTGAGGAGGAGCCGGGGGGCGGCCCCTGTGGGGACGCGGGCCCGGACGAGGTTGCGTCGGAGGGGGCCTCGGAGGGCATGGACGAGGAGGAGGAAGTGACCGCACCCAAACCACAGCCCCCGCCTCAGCCTGACGCCCCCAAGAAGGAGCACATCAACGTGGTTTTTATCGGACACGTAGGTGAGTGCAGTGTCTGAGCCCGAGCCTGGTCACATGGACCTGTTAGGGTTCAAGGGTGACCCAGCCAACACTAATGGAGGTGGGCAGGACATACGCTGCTGAGTGAATGAATCAAATCATACAGCTTCCGAGGGCTGTTTGTCCCTATTAATCATGATCTCTTTGCTTTTGTGTTGATTTACCGTTGGTTTATGCCAAAGTTACGTCACGTATCAATAATAGAATTCACTGAAATTACTTATTTTTGCACCTAACATTTAGTTCTTATGATTATATTGTGAATTGAATAATCAGGTTTATCGATTAACTGAATAATCTTCAGCTGCATATGGGAATGCTCTCCTGGCACTAATCATGTTCCCTGTTCTGACAGATGCTGGCAAGTCCACCATCGGCGGGCAGATCATGTGAGTACTCTGGTGTTCTTCTAAAGCCCTCAGTCACGAGTCCATAACACGCTGACGTGTGCCTCTGCTACAGGTACCTGACAGGCATGGTGGACAAGAGGACACTGGAGAAGTACGAGAGGGAGGCCAAGGAGAAGAACAGAGAGACCTGGTGAGGCCTGGAGCCTGACCTGATAAATGACTGTGAGGTCCACACAAGCATCCTGACTGTCGTGTGTGTGCCGCAGGTACCTGTCCTGGGCGCTGGACACTAACCAGGAGGAGCGGGACAAGGGGAAGACTGTGGAGGTGGGGAGGGCCTACTTCGAGACAGAGAAAAAGCACTTTACCATTCTGGACGCCCCGGGCCACAAGAGCTTCGTCCCCAACATGATCGGAGGAGCCTCACAGGCAGACCTGGCTGTGCTGGTGAGTGCAGTCGAAGCAAACATCAACTGAACAGAAACACTACCAGATGAGTTTGTTTGCACGTGGTTCTGGAGCAGAGCCATCGTGATGAGGCTAAAGACTAGAGATTAAACAAGATAAGATAAATTGGCTTGGCACTTTGTCCACAGGTTTTTGTGTCCAGCCTGTAGCGGCTCCACACGCTATGTTAGGGTTAATAATCTCCCGCACCCACCTGACAAAATGTGTTGACGCCGTATTGACAGTGAGAGATGGCGCTAATAAATGGTGATGAAGCCTAAAATGTAGCTTTTCAGAGTTTGTCTTTGTTATTTACGGCTTCATTTAATGATAATCTGTAACAACTAAAACATGTTTTGTAGGCTTTGTATTGGCTAGATAATGAATACTAAATTGGTTGATCATTATCTCAGTAATCATTTATCTGCGATAAATCAATAAACTTGTTTCAGCCCTATAATTCACTTATATCAGTGTAATAAATATTCGAAAATCATTGCTTTAGTTTGTGACTTTTATTTTCAAAAGCATTTCAAAGCAGTCAATTATGCAGTGTCTTATGAAAAGCATTTGGAATCATTTCTCTTCAAACTACTTTTGATTTTTATGAATCAATTCATACATACATTTGTAGCTTAATTAGTGCAATCATTTGTACATCCTGGTGCGCAAAAGTAATCAAATCTCTCAAAGCCTAAAGTTAATTCTGATGTGAATTCTTTGTTGGGTTAGTTAGTGGTTGTGTATTTGCTGTAGTGTTTGTGGTTGTCTAACACCGTGCTGTGCTTCAGGTGATCTCAGCCAGGAAAGGAGAGTTTGAGACGGGCTTTGAGAAGGCCGGACAGACGCGGGAGCATGCCATGTTGGCCAAAACGGCAGGTGTCAAGCATCTTATCGTCCTGGTCAACAAAATGGACGATCCCACAGTCAACTGGAGCCTGGAGAGGTGAGCCGATCACTCATGCATCAAGACAACGACCTGCTTCCACTGCACCATATTGTGATGTCTTCTTTCAAATCCTGACGTGGCTCTGGACTGAGAAAAAAACATCACGTTGCAATAAGGGATGTCCCGATCAAGGTTTTTTGGCTACGGATTCGATACCGATCTTTTACTGTTTGTAATTTCCAATGCCAATCTCCGATACAGTCTTATTATTACATTACAAATGTTTTATTATCCATAGTTTAGTCTGATCCTGTGCTTTTAGAAATAATAAATATGCAATGCTGAAGTGTGCTCTAGTTTAATTAAACCATTATCACTTTAGAATAGTCCTCCTTAAAAATAGCCTAATTATTTGTTATAATATTATGGAATGTTTTAAAGCCCTTCCCATCCTCAGAGCATTGCACTCATTGTGACAGAGACAATTATGTAATATAAATGGAAGAAAAAAGTATGACACATATTTGGGACATTTAAATCTGAAAAAACATGCCCAGGTTCATATTCTGGTAAGACTTGGACTTTATCTTATTCTCTTATTGCATGTTTCTGATCACCTGCTGTTCTTCAATTGTAAGTTGCAACACTGGAATTTCCTGGTTGTAGGGGAATTACAAGTTCTCTTATCTTAGCTTGTCTTACATCCTTGGCAATTTTTAATGATAGCCCATCAAATGGTGTTGCTTTCTATTGGAAAGCATGGCTTCTCAAGTAACAAATGGTCTGTCACTAGGATTGATTTAGAAGTACATGACCAACCATCTTGCCAGTTGACGACGCAGAAACACTAGACTTGCTGCTATTTCTCGGGCTCTCTGGAAGGTCCCTACCTGTTTTTAATGATAGACAATAGTAATCTGTTGCTTCCTACTGGGATTCATGCAACCTCAAGAAACAAAGGGTCTATAATTGGCATTTATTTAGAGGTGTTACCTGTGCCATACTTCATCATTGATAGAATCAGGATACGGTGGCGATTTTTTTTCCTTGTGAAGAAGAACAAATTAGTAAGTGGTGCTTCCATATTCATGAAAGAAAGGTAGGTAAACTAGCCTTAAACTCTTGTTTTCTGTTGAGATGGAGATATTGTTGTAGCTTCAGCACTCGCAGTGAAAATCTAACTGTAAACTTTATGTTTCTCACAACAATACCATTAGTTTCATGTTTCTGCCCGGCTTCGAACCGGGGACCTTTCGCGTGTTAGGCGAACGTGATGACCACTACACTACAGAAACCATGTACACTCAAAACGTACAAAACCCTAACCCTAACCCTAACCCTAGGGTTAGCTCTATTCTCTCAGCAAAAGCTTCTCCCACTGTTCAGTCAAAATAGGCTTTTCTATCCGATGCCCAATGTGGTCCAGCTCTTGCGTCATGTTTTATGCTAGAGTGGTACGTGATCTTTATAATAAACCTAGTTCCTTGATCAGCTTGCTCACTTTAGAAGCCAAAGTACACCTTAATATAGGACTGAAAAAGTCCTTACCAGATGGCCGCCTAAGCCATTGGTAATTCTTGTCTTGTTCTTGTCTTGGTTCATTTTATACACAAAAAAAATGAACAGAAGAAGTTTTGGATTTCCTATTTAGTTCTCGAGTAAACAAGATATGACAAATTACAAATTTGCCTCATTTTTAGACTTAAGACTTTAATAAATCAGGCTTAGAATTGGATATCAACAAATCCTCTATATGTTCCGTCAAAATCTTGTTTCGTACAAAATTGTAAACTTTGTGTGTAGGATCTACTTTAAGTGGTGATCTCATGTCCCCTACAAAAGAAAAATGAATTTTTAAAAAACGGCCTTTGAAGTTTCAATGTCCCAGTGAAATCTATGGATGAAGTGGAATTAAATGAAGTAATAAAACATGTTTAGGAGCAGATTGTACAAGTTTGTTGTTTCTACATGAAAGCCACATGAGAGAACAAATTGACCAGAAAAGAAAACAAAATAAACAGACAGAAAAATTAGTTTTGCTTGTCTGTGAAGATGCCATAAAAGTAAAACAAATACTATATCTGTCATTAACGTTTTTTAGCATTGTAGCATTAGCAGCTGCATGTGGAGGACGTGAGGAACATGTTCACTTGTATCAGCCCGATCTAGTCACTAATGTCAATCCAAGCCTCTAAAAAGGCCTAAATTTGCGAGCGTTGCTGATGCCAGTATCGGATCGGGACATCCCTACCCGCCATATTTTGTTACACATAAAATCTCTACGTGAAAGTTCACTGCTCGCTTCTGTGAAATGTTGATATGATGTTTATGATCAAGTCTGGTTTATACCTGTTGTAAATATAAATGATAGTTATACCAATCACCAGTTTGTGAATAAAAGTGTCAAATGTGTTGAAAATGAAGTAGAGCAGAGTTCTAAAACAAATTGACATCACACTGTGAGACGGAGAATTCATCTAAAAGTTTGCACTGGCCCTTCCTCACTGCTCCCCACAGGTATGAAGAGTGCAAAGACAAACTAATGCCATTCCTAAAGAAGGTGGGCTTCAACCCAAAGAAAGACATTCACTTCATGCCCTGCTCTGGGCTGACGGGGGCCAATCTGAAGGACGCCACGGACCTGTGCCCCTGGTACACGTAAGTCTGTCCCACGCACTCCCACATGTGCCCCTGGTACATGAGTGTGCCCCACACACTCCCACATGTGCCCCTGGTACATGAGTGTGCCCCACACACTCCCACATGTGCCCCTGGTACATGAGTCTGTCCCACACACTCCCACATGTGCCCCTGGTACATGAGTCTGTCCCACACACTCCCACATGTGCCCCTGGTACACGTAAGTCTGTCCCACACACTCCCACATGGGCCCCTGGTACATGAGTGTGCCCCACACACTCCCACATGTGCCCCTGGTACATGAGTCTGTCCCACACACTCCCACATGTGCCCCTGGTACATGAGTGTGCCCCACACACTCCCACATGGGCCCCTGGTACATGAGTCTGTCCCACACACTCCCACATGGGCCCCTGGTACATGAGTGTGCCCCACACACTCCCACATGTGCCCCTGGTACATGAGTCTGTCCCACACACTCCCACATGTGCCCCTGGTACATGAGTCTGTCCCACACACTCCCACATGTGCCCCTGGTACATGAGTGTGCCCCACACACTCCCACATGTGCCCCTGGTACATGAGTGTGCCCCACACACTCCCACATGTGCCCCTAGTACATGAGTCTGTCCCACACACTCCCACATGGGCCCCTGGTACATGAGTCTGTCCCACACACTCCCACATGTGCCCCTGGTACATGAGTCTGTCCCACACACTCCCACATGGGCCCCTGGTACATGAGTCTGTCCCACACACTCCCACATGGGCCCCTGGTACATGAGTCTGTCCCACACACTCCCACATGTGCCCCTGGTACATGAGTCTGTCCCACACACTCCCACATGTGCCCCTGGTACATGAGTCTGTCCCACACACTCCCGCATGGGCCCCTAGTACATGAGTCTGTCCCACACACTCCCACATGGGCCCCTGGTACATAAGTCTGTCCCACACACTCCCACATGTGCCCCTGGTACATGAGTCTGTCCCACACACTCCCACATGGGCCCCTGGTACATGAGTCTGTCCCACACACTCCCACATGGGCCCCTGGTACATGAGTCTGTCCCACACACTCCCACATGGGCCCCTGGTACATGAGTCTGTCCCACACACTCCCACATGGGCCCCTGGTACATGAGTCTGTCCCACACACTCCCACATGTGCCCCTGGTACATGAGTCTGTCCCACACACTCCCACATGGGCCCCTGGTACATGAGTCTGTCCCACACACTCCCACATGGGCCCCTGGTACATGAGTCTGTCCCACACTCCCACATGTGCCCCTGGTACATGAGTCTGTCCCACACACTCCCACATGGGCCCCTGGTACATGAGTCTGTCCCACACACTCCCACATGGGCCCCTGGTACATGAGTCTGTCCCACACACTCCCACATGGGCCCCTGGTACATGAGTCTGTCCCACACACTCCCACATGTGCCCCTGGTACATGAGTCTGTCCCACACACTCCCACATGTGCCCCTGGTACATGAGTCTGTCCCACACACTCCCACATGGGCCCCATGTACATGAGTCTGTCCCACACACTCCCACATGGGCCCCTGGTACATAAGTCTGTCCCACACACTCCCACATGTGCCCCTGGTACATGAGTCTGTCCCACACACTCCCACATGTGCCCCTGGTACATGAGTCTGTCCCACACACTCCCACATGTGCCCCTGGTACATGAGTCTGTCCCACACACTCCCACATGGGCCCCTGGTACATGAGTGTGCCCCACACACTCCCACATGGGCCCCTGGTACATGAGTGTGCCCCACACACTCCCACATGGGCCCCCTTTGTTTGGTTTTGGCTCCACACATTTTTATGACAAATCACAGTATTGAACATTATAATCAGAACACAAAAAACAATATTGAAAAAGTTGAAAGAAAGATTACGTGATAAAACTGTTTTATTACTCCACTGATTCATCGACATGACATACACACTTCTCAACACAAACTCTAGTCACATCATTACATCTTGTTAAGATTAATCAGCGAATATCTGAATATATAATCAATGTCTACATAGTTATAAATGAACAAATTGTGCGTGTTGATATTGCTTCTTCATGCAGTGCTGAAAGGTTGAAATGGTTATTTTTGACATATCCGGGCCCTACGGACCTCTGGATTAAGGCGGGTCACGTGGGTGCCTCCTGGTTAAGGTCTGCGGGGAAGAGGACTCTGGATTAAGGTCTGCAGCCAGACGTCTCTCGATAGTTTCTGTCTGTATAGTCCAGATTGCAATCACCATTATCAAAATATGAAAAAGATAACTTTTCTTATAGTCGACTCGCGATTAACCGCTGCAGCTTTATACTAAGCAGCTGTTATAAGAGGGTAATTCACGTCAGGTTGAAGGATGCTGTGCTCTCCCAAAATCAGGGATTGTGTGAAGAAAAGGGCCTGGAAGCACTGCTGTAAACTGAAGTTTAGGGTCAGACTGTGCACGGGTCCAGTTGAGAATCCTCGTGTGACTGACTCTTTGTTCTGTTCCAGAGGGTTACCTTTCATTCCACACTTGGACAGTTTGCCAAACTTCAACAGATCCAGAGACGGGCCGGTCAGGTTGCCTATAGTAGACAAGTACAAGGTATGTTTGTGTGGGCAGGCGTGTGTGTGTCTGTGTAACCTCTGTGTGTATGCGCAACATGTGTGTGTAACCTGTGTATAACCTGTGTGTAACCTGTGTATAACCTGTGTATGTGTGTAACGCATGTGTAACCTCTGTGTGTGTGTAACGCGTGTGTAACCTCTGTGTGTGTGTGTAACCTGTGTATAGCCTGTGTGTGTATGTGTGTAACCTGTGTATAACCTCTGTGTGTGTGTAACCTGTGTATAACCTCAGTGTGTGTGTAACGCATGTGTAACCTCTGTGTGTGTGTGTAACCTGTGTATAGCCTCTGTGTATGTGTGTAACCTGTGTATAACCTCTGTATGTGTGTAACGCATGTGTAACCTGTGTATAACCTGTGTGTGTGTAATCTGTGTGTGTAACCTCTGTGTGTGTGTGTCTAACCTGTGTATGTGTGTAACGTGTGTGTAACCTCTGTGTGTGTAACCTGCTTGTAACCTCCGTGTGTGTAACTTCCGTGTGTGTGTAACCTGCTTGTAACTTCCGTGTGTGTAACCTGTGTGTAACCTCTGTGTGTGTGTAACCTGCTTGTAACCTCCGTGTGTGTAACTTCCGTGTGTGTGTAACCTGTTTGTAACCTCTGTGTGTGTAACCTCCGTGTGTGTGTAACCTGTTTGTAACCTCAGTGTGTGTAACCTCTGTGTGTGTGTGTAACCTCCGTGTGTGTAACCTCCGTGTGTGTGTAACCTGTTTGTAACCTCCGTGTGTGTAACCTCCGTGTGTGTGTAACCTCCGTGTGTGTAACCTGTTTGTAACCTCCGTGTGTGTAACCTGTTTGTAACCTCCGTGTGTGTAACCTGTGTGTAACCTCCGTGTGTGTGTAACCTCTGTGTGTGTAACATGTGTGTAACCTCCGTGTGTGTGTAACCTCCGTGTGTGTGTAACCTGTGTGTAACCTCCGTGTGTGTGTGTAACCTGTGTGTAACCTTCGTGTGTGTATAACCTCTGTGTGTGTGTAACCTGTGTGTAACCTCCGTGTGTGTATAACCTCTGTGTGTGTGTAACCTGTGTGTAACCTCCATGTGTGTATAACCTCTGTGTGTGTGTAACCTGTGTGTAACCTCCATGTGTGTATAACCTCTGTGTGTGTATAACCTCTGTGTGTGTGTAACCTGTGTGTATAACCTCTGTGTGTGTGTAACCTGTGTGTAACCTCCATGTGTGTATAACCTCTGTGTGTGTGTAACCTGTGTGTAACCTGTGTGTAACCTCCATGTGTGTATAACCTCTGTGTGTGTATAACCTCTGTGTGTGTGTAACCTCTGTGTGTGTGTAACCTGTGTGTAACCTCCATGTGTGTGTAACCTCTGTGTGTGTGTAACCTCTGTGTGTGTGTAACCTGTGTGTAACCTCCATGTGTGTATAACCTCTGTGTGTGTGTAACCTGTGTGTAACCTCCATGTGTGTATAACCTCTGTGTGTGTGTAACCTCTGTGTGTGTGTAACCTGTGTGTAACCTCCGTGTGTGTATAACCTCTGTGTGTGTGTAACCTGTGTGTAACCTCCATGTGTGTATAACCTCTGTGTGTGTGTAACCTGTGTGTAACCTCCGTGTGTATAACCTCTCTGTGTGTGTAACCTCTGTGTGTATAACCTCCGTGTGTATAACCTCTCTGTGTGTGTAACCTGTGTGTAACCTGTGTGTGACCTCCGTGTGTGTAACCTCTGTGTGTAACCTGTGTGTGTGTGTAACCTGTGTGTAACCTCCGTGTGTGTCCTCCACAGGACATGGGGACTGTGGTGCTGGGCAAACTGGAGTCGGGCTGCATCGCTAAAGCCCAGCAGCTGGTCATGATGCCCAACAGGGTGAGCCTCCACACACCACACTGACGAGCCGTGAACGCTCAATGAGCAGCTCGACTGTTGAATGCAGAGGTCCAAAGCCAGTCCTGTCAATGAAAGACTTTTGGACTGTAGATGTGCTGTACCTGATCTCACCCGCCTTAAAAACATGAAAAACAGAACTAGTTCATCTGTAAACAGTGGCAGCGCTCCAATGTAACCCTCACAAACCCATTCTGAGCATCTTAGAGTTCATAAGCACTTTTTACAACTGTCAGAGATCGAGCAGAGTTTACTGTCACCATAAATGACACGATAAAGCATCTAGGGTTGGGTGATATGTCTAATTAATCACAACTTTATTTTCCATGTTTGATCAATCTTTAGATTCAATGCTATTTTAATTTTGATGTATAAATATTTAAATAGACTTAACACTATGGGTGTTACTTTGGTATTCCTCCAAATCCTGAACTCACCACACGTTTCACTGACTCAGACAAACAACTGGATCTTGTTTTGGTAAATAAATTAAAAAAACAAAAGTGTTGGAATATGAGAATCAGGTCTGCTGCTAATCCCTCCGTTCAAAATACCTCACTCAGTGCCCACATGTATCATCAGCGTGTCACAATCCCAACGTCCACATGTGGTGACACTGCCCTGCACATCTTTCAGATATGAAACCCAACTGTATATCATCTAAAACACAAATATGGCGGCGGAGGAAACACCTGCCACTCTCTGACCCTGGGACTCTCTGACCCTGGGACTCTCTGACCCTGGGACTCTCTGACCCTGGCACTCTCTGACCCTGGGACTCTCTGACCCTGGGACTCTCTGACCCTGGGACTCTCTGACCCTGGGACTCTCTGACCCTGGGACTCTCTGACCCTGGGACTCTCTGACCCTGAGACTCTCTGACCTTTTGACCCGGTGACTCTGAACCTGTGACCCTCTGACCTGTCTCTCCAGCACGTGGTGGAGGTGCTGGGGCTGCTCTCAGACGACATAGAGACAGACGACGCAGGACCAGGAGAAAACCTCAAGATCCGGCTCAAAGGCATCGAGGAGGAGGAGATCCTGCCCGGCTTCATCCTGTGCACCTCGGACAACCTGTGCCACTCAGGGCGTGTCTTTGACGCTCAGGTGTGAACAAAGACTGCACTGGTTCAGTCGGACCCTCGTGTTTTGGAGGGCTGTGTGGTTCAGAGGGATTATTCCATGACTAAATTAGTTGACGTTTATTAAGAGGCCAATGAATGGATTATTGCTTAGATGCTACTCTTGTGTGCACTGGAAGGTTAGGGTTACCACTGGAAGATGTGAGCTAATTAGATTGTCTTCCTGTATTCTTATATTGATACTGTAAATAAAATAAACATATAAATGGTTTTAACCCTCACACTGTGTTGCAGATCGTCATCATCGAGCACAAGTCCATCATCTGTCCAGGTTATAACGCAGTGCTCCACGTGCACACGTGCATCGAGGAGGTGGAGATCACGGTGAGTCCACACACTACATGTGATAGAACTAGGGATGCACCGATACCAGGTGCTAGTACTCGTACTCGTACTCACTGAAGAGGACCCGATACCGGCGCTCCATACCGCTTATGGTAATTTTACGGCAGCTCAGTAGACGCTCACTCACGGCGCGTTCACTCACGGCGCGTCTCGACGCTGTCGTGACGTGGTTGCAGCTGCAGTCGGAGGGCGGCCGGTGCAAGGAGCTCGGAGGAGCTGAGATCACAGCCGTGTGGCAGTTTGTCAAAGTGAACCAGACTGATTAAAGTCATGTTTCCATAAGTGTGGTACAGTGTGGAGCAGGACGGAACAAAAGTGAACCGTATCACCCCGTTTGAGGGTCTGAAGGGGCCGTGAGAGGTACTAGCTCCCAGACACGGCCAGCTGGCTTTAGCACGGACCGGTTTATGATTGGACGAGAGAGAAGAAAAGAGAACGAGGTGAGAACTGCAGAAAGAAAATATAAAGGCAAAATAAATAATCATTTCTCACCAAACGCTGCCTTGAGCTTGTAAAAAAAGGCATATTTCCAGTGACGATAACTTTGTTTGCTGAGCCGACAGTTAGCAAGACAAGGCGGCCAACTCTATTCAAACTTAACATATTTCATATAGAGATGGTTAAACATGGCGCAGAAAAGTGAAATAAAAGCAAAAGAAGCTGCTTAGCTGTTAAAGTTGACTCTTGAATGTAAGTAATTATTGCTTACTTTAGTCAAAATTAAAGAAAAAGCATTTTCAAATGTAACTAAGTGGAATTTGAATTTTTAACAACAGTATCAGTATCGGTGAGTACTCAAAATTAAGTACTCGTACTCGTTTGGAATAAAGTGGTATCAGTGGTAAAGTGGTATCAGTCGAGCGTTATCGACTAGATATAGTCGGCCTCACCTCCACGCACAGCCTGGGCTCTGGAACCCATCTCCTTGAGAGGGGCTGGACGCTCCATTTCTCTGGCGTTGCTCACGGAGAGGCGGCGGGCTGGTGTGGGCTTACTCATCGCCCCTCAGCTCAGCCGTGTTGGAGTTTACCCCAGTAGACGAGAGGGTCGCGTCCCTGTGCCTTCGGGTGGGGGACAGGTCTCTCACTGTTGTAGCGGCCTACGGGCCAAACAGCAGTGTAGAGTACCCGGCCTTCTTGGAGTCCCTGGGGGGTGTACTGGACAGTGCACCGCCCAGGGACTCCGTTGTTCTGCTGGGGACTTCAAGCGCCCCAATGGGCAACGACAGTGACACCTGGAGAGGGTAATTGGGAGGAACGGCCCCTGATCTGAACCCGGCGGTGTTCAGTTATTGGACTTCTGTGCTAGTCACAGTTTGTCCATGCGAACACCATGTTACGACACAAGGGTGTCCATCAGTGCGTGGCACCAGGACACCCTAGGCCGGGAGGTCGATGATCGAACTTTGTTGTCATGTCATCTGACCTTGATCGCGTGTCTTGAACACTTTCGGGTGAAGAAGAGAGGCGGAGCTATCAACCGATCACTACCTGGTGGTGAGTTGGATCCGCTGGCGGGGAGGAAGCGGACAGACTCGGCAGGCCCAAGCGTGATCGTGAGGGTCGCTGGGAGCGCCTGGCAGAGCCCTCTGTCGGCAGGGTCTTCAACTCACACCTCCGGAGAGCTTCTCCCAGATCCCGGGGAGGCTGGGGACATTGAGTCCGAGTGGACCATGTTCTCCACCTCCATTGTCGATCATGACAGCTCGTAGCTGTGGTCGCAAGGTCTCTGGTGCCTGTCGCGCGGCAATCCCGAACCCGGTGGTGGACACCGAGGTAAAGGGATGCCGTCAGGCTGAAGAAGGAGTCCTATCAGGCCTTGTTGGCCTGTGGAACTCCTGAAGCAGCTGACAGGTACCGGCAGGCCAGGCGTACTGCAGCCAGCCGTGCAGTTGCAGAGGCAAAAACTTCGGGGCTGGGAGGAGTTCGGGAGGCCATGGAGGAGGACCATCGGTCGGCCTCAAGAAATTCTGGCAAACCGTCCGACGCCTCAGGAGGGGGGAAGCAGTGCTTCACCAACACCGTTTTACGGTGCGGGTGGAGGAGCTGCTGACTTCGACTGGGGATGTTGTCCAGGACGGTGGAAGGAATACTTTGAGGATCTCCTCAATCCCACTGCCCGCGTCTTCCGAGGAGGAAGCAGAGGCTGGGGACTTCGGCGGCGGACTCGCTCATCACCCAGGCCGAAGTCACCGAGGTTGTTGGCAAGCTCCTTGGTGGCAAGGCTCCGGGGGTGGATGAGATCCACCCTGAGTATCTTAAGTCTCTGGACTTGTGGGACTGTCTTGGTGACACGTCTCTACAACATCGCGTGGCAGTCTGAGACAGTACCTCTGGACTGGCAGACCGGGGTGGTGGTCCCTCTGTATAAGAAGGGGGACCGGAGGGTGTGTTCCAATTATAGGGGAATCACACTCCTCAGCCTCCCGGTAAGGTCTATTCAGGGTACTGGAGAGGAGAATCCGACCGATAGCTTGAACCTCAGTTCAGGAGGAGCAGTGTGGTTTTTCGTCCCGGTCGTGGAACACTGGACCAGCTCTATACTCTCCATCGGGTGCTCGAGGGTTCATGGGATTTTGCTCAACCAGTCCACATGTGCTTTGTGGTTCTGGAGAAGGCAGTCGACCGTGTGCCCCGGGCCTTGTGAAGTGCTCGGGAGTATGGGGTCCGGGGCCCTTTGTTAGGGCTGTCCGGTCCCTGTATGCGACGAGCAGGAGCTGTGTTCATTGCCGGCAGTAAGTCAGACCTGTTTCCAGTGCATGTTGGACTCGCCAGGGCTGCCCTTTGTCACCGGTTCTGTTCATCATTTTTATGGACAGAATTTCTAGGCGCAGTCAGGGCGTGGAGGGCGTCGGTTTGGGAACCACAGGATCTCATCTCTGCTGTTTGCAGGCGATATGTCGTCCTGATGGCTTCCTCAAGCCAGGACCTACAGCATGCACTGGGGCGGTTTGCAGCCGAGTGTGAAGCGGCTGGGATGAAGATCAGCACCTCCAAATCCGAGGCCGTGGTTCTTGACCGGAAAAAGGTGGTTTGCCCTCTCCGGGTGGGTGGGGAGTCCTTGCCTCAAGTGGAGGAGTTTAAGTATCTTGGGGTCTTGTTCACGAGTGAGGGAAGGATGGAGCGTGAGATTGACAGGCGGATCGGTGCAGCGTCTGCAGTGATGCGGGCGCTGTATCGGACCGTTGTGGTGAAGAGAGAGTTGAGTCGAAAGACAAAGCTCTCGATTTGCGGTCAATCTGCGTTCCTACCCTCACCTATGGTCATGAGCTTTGGGTAATGACCGAAGGACAAGATCGCGGATACAAGCGGTCGAAATGAGCTTCCTCCGCCGGGTGGCTGGGCGCCTCCTTAGAGATAGGGTGAGAGCTCAGTCACGGGAGGAGCTCAGAGTAGAGCCGCTGCTCCTCCGCGTCGAGAGGGCGCCAGCTGAGGTGGCTCAGGCATCTGTTCAGGATGCCTCCTGGGACGCCTCCCTCGGGAGGTGTTCTGGGCATGTCCCACCGGGAGGCGGCCCAGGGTAGACCCAGGACACGCTAGAAGGGACTATGTCTCTCGGCTGGCCTGGGAACGCCGTGGGATCCCACCGGAAGAGCTGGAGGAAGTGTGCGTGGACAGGGAAGTCTGGGCCTTCCTGCTTAGACTGCTGCCCCCGCGACCCGGCCCCGGATAAGCGGAAGAAAATGGATGGATGGATGGATGGTATCAGTGCATCCCTAGATGGAACGGTTTCAAGTGAGTAGAGCTCAGGTTTCACAACTCCCCCTGAGCTTGTCAGTCGTACACGGAGGACACGGAGTGTGTAGGATTTGGCAACCCAAAGTGAGGAGCTTATTCTGCTTTCTGATCGGATCATCCCAGAAATGTAAAACTTTTCATATATGAAGTAAACATGTGTAGTGACTTTTCATTGGGAGAAACATTGCTCTGAACAGAATTAACAAAGGACAGTGTGTTTTGCACACAGCACTCTGTATTTTGAAATGCATAGATTAAAAGCAGAGTGGTCTTTGACGAGTGCTGTCTCCTCAGGCCCTGTGCTGTCTGGTGGACAAAAAGACGGGAGAGAAAAGCAAAACGCGGCCGCGCTTCGTCAAACAGGACCAAGTGTGCATCGCCCGGCTGCGCACGGCCGGAACCATCTGCCTGGAGACCTTCAAGGACTTCCCTCAGATGGGCCGCTTCACCCTGCGGGACGAAGGTGAGCTCTGCATCCTGCTCCGACAGCAGGGCTCCAGGGCTCCAGGGCTCCCAGGTCTCCAGGCCTCCAGGCCTCCAGGCCTCCAGGCCTCCAGGGCTCCAGGTTCAGTCTGAGTTTCAGGATAGGCCTCAAGCAAAGTTCTTCTCTTAGATTAAAATGTTTGCTTGTTTACTGCACACAGACCAAGGATTTTATATCGGTTCAGTTGATATCCTAAGACTATTTAGAGACCTGTTGAGTTGTTGGTCCAGAACATCATGATGAGGTTTTGTTACATAAAGCTGCTCTGTTGTTGGTTGAATGATAAAGAAAAGTTGCATACCCATATGGATTAGTTTTATCGTATTATTCTCATTTTAAGAAAAAAAATGCTATTCTTAGTCTCTGCAGATGTATCTGTTGATATCTGATATCGGCAGATACTTAAAGCCCATGTATCGATATCAGATCTGAAAAAACTGGCTCGGTTTGTGCCTTATTTATTCACTGTTTATGTGACGGGGCCTGGTTTAAAGCGGCACATCAGTGTAGACTGTCTGTTATCAGCGCTTCAGGCTTAGATGGATGGATGGAGGGATGGGAGCGTGTATCGATACTGCTTTGCAATATCAGTGCTAATTAGCATATGCTAAATATAAGATATATATAAGAGTATGCATTTATTCTAAACATGCAAGATCCATTTCTTCATAGTTTTGTGTCATACACTCAGCAGCGGATTGGACAACTGTCAGGTGTTTGTCCTATTGAGTCTTTTTTGAAACTTTTTTTTTTTTTTTTTTATTGGAACATTTTCAAATATACGGTTAGACCAGTATCAAGTATCGGTATCGAAAAAAATCCTCACCAGAGTTCTTGCTTGGTTTCATCCATACCACAATTCAGTTTGACCTGTGATCACCGCCCATCACTGCAGCCCACGTGCCTCTGTTTGTGATCGTCCCGAGTCAGATCATTTCTGCTGCGGTCAACATCCTGGATCATGAGAAAGATAAAATACTGCAGACAGCGTACCTCTGCTGCTTTTACAAAATACTATATGGGGAGAAACAATGTACTCATGTACAAGAAAAAAAGTTCAAACTTAATGATAAAGTGTATTATAAATGTGTTGGTACATAAGGAGGGGGAGGGAGGAGGGGAAAAACCCTGATGGTCCTCACAATGAGCGGCGCGTCACAACCCTGTGGACACACCCTCCTGAATACAATAATACAGTGTTTGGTCAGTGTGGACCCCGTGTGTGACATCAGGACGTGTGAAGGGTTTGTGAGGACACTGGTTTGAATTCAACTTCCTCCATCTGTCACTGATTAAAATGTAAGCTTGTGTTGTTACATGTGATCACATGGGGCAGTGCGTCCTGCTTCGTCTTGTAAGTTCTGAACTTGTAGCTTGTGTTTAACACTGCCCTGTCGTCCTCAGGAAAGACCATAGCCATCGGGAAGGTGCTGAAGCTGATTACAGACCGGGACTGAAGGCCCTGCTGGATCTCCTGATGTTCTCCTGATGTTCTTCTGCTGAAGAGTCACGGGAGCTGGTCCAAGCGCCGTCCTCTGCGTCAGAGACCAGACAAACTCACGGAAAATCCAACCCGTTTTTACTAGACCAAGAACAGGTCCACACGAGTCGGCTTTCTCATATTGAGAGCTCAGCTATGCCATTCACCCAAACACATTACATTTCCATTTTCTTCCATCTTTTTGTGCTATCATACATGACACTGACCTATGGTAGGAGTTGTATCTACGGTCAGATGTGGACCAGAGTTTTGCTTGGAGAATGATTTTGAGCGGTAAATTGCAGAAGAATGTTTTGAATCCCAGTGAGACCAGAGCGTCTCCATTTGCTTTGACCCACTTTGGTTTGTGTGGCGTTCAGCGGTGTGCGCGAGCGTGTGCAAATGTTATTAAAGCAACAACTATGACAATAAACGTCTAACATTGGGAACCCCGCCTGCATTTTACTGCGTTAACCCTGGTGTTCCACCTGCAGCCAGCAGAGGGAGCAAGTGCACCACTGCAGGCTCCTCCCTCCAGAGCCATGCACCGGTCTCAAACTGCTCATGCTGTTTTAATGCTTCATGAATCTGAAGGTTATCATTCCATCCCTCCACTTCTATAAAACATGTCTTTTATAGCTACTGTTTTAGCCTGATTTATGTGCTTCACCCCTGTCCAAGCGCGGGAAACGATGGAGCTCATAAACTGAGCAGAGTGACAGGAAGTCTGAAGAGCTGCTTTGTTACACCAGAAATGATGTCCAATAAATATGAAGTAGATGTATGTTTAGAGGCACTCCGTGCACCCCACTGTGTCCATGAAGTGTCCCAGTCCCAGTCCTGCTCGGCCCCAGGTCTGTGGTGCGTGTACATGTGTGTTGTGTGTGTGTTGTGTGTGTGTTGTGTGTGTGTGTGTGTGTGTGTGTGTTGTGTGTGTGTGTGTGTGTGTGTGTGTGTGTGTGTGTGTGTGTGTGTGTGTGTGTGTGTGTGTGTGTGTGTGTGTGTGTGTGTGTGTGTGTGTGTGTGTGTGTGTGTGTGTGTGTGTGTGTGTGTGTGTGTGTGTGTGTGTGTGTGTGTGTGTGTGTGTGTGTATATATGTGTGTTGTGGCAGAAGCGTGTCCACACCTCGGTTTTCCCCCGGGGCTGTGCTCTGTCGCCACAGGAAGCGGTGACAAACGGTTCCTCAGAGGCGGCAGACGCTTGATGGCTCTGGATGAGTGCGCGCAGGTAAGGACACCTGATCCCGGGCTTCAGGTGGACCCTCCCCCTGGCACAGGCCCCTCCTCCAGAGCCTCACCTGCCGCGGGTCGCCCTCAGTTGTGCGGAGGAGCGCGGTATGGAGCCGGTGTACCGGGGCCTGGGCCGCTGCGCCTGCTGCTTCTGGCTGGCGGTGGTGTTTGACGTGCTGGGGCTGGTCGTGCTGCTGCTGGGCGTCTTTGTCAACGTGTTCTTCTACGACCTGCTCATCTACGCGGGCGCCATCCTCATCTTCCTCAGCCTGGTGTGGTGGGTCTTCTGGTACTCGGGGAACATCGAGGTTCCTCCGGCCGAGCTGCAGGATGACGTGGGTCTGCTGCCGAAGAAGCGCGGCGGCGGCGCGCTGGGCGCGTTGGGGGGCGCGGTGCGCCGCGTATCCAGCCGCGTGTCCGGCACCGTGCGCGCGTCTTTCCGGAGGGGCGGCCGCGCGCACGAGCCAACGGCACCGCAGACGACACAGGTGTGTGTTGGCATGGAAACTGTCACAACAGCGCGCGAGCCCGCCTCAGAGACCCCGCCCACATGATGGCACAGGTGAGCGCGTGTCGCAGGTGAGACAGAAGTGAGGAGCGCGTGTGTCTGAAGCACACGGCTCTGTTTCTCTGCTCAACAAACTCCCCCAAGTGTAAATGATGATGGAGCTGAGGCACTTCCTCCTCCACTGCGGCTTCAGCTTGAACTCTTTGAGCCTGAGGCGGGACAGGCTTATCAAGGGTTAATCATTGACGGAACAGCAGCAGCAAACAGCATTTAACAAACAACATTTAACAAACAACATTTAACAAACAACATTTAACAAACAACATTTAACAAACACAACATTTAACAGACCCAGGTGAACTCTTATTGAATGTTCCAGGTGAGTTCATGTTCAGACGTTCTTGGTGAAGCACAGGGGTGAGGTCTTGGCAGGTTAAAGGAGGCTTTATACCTTTGACAGATACTTTGTTTAACTTTAACAGAAGTGGAGCACCATTTTACAGTTTGTTCTTTACAAAACACAGTATTGGTCTAAAGCAGCTCGGTCACAGATACACGTCAGAGGTTCAACACTCACTTCAGGCTTTAACTCTTCACACTTGTGTGTCCTGTGTGTGTCCTGAGTGTGTCCTGTGCGTGTCCTGTGCGTGTCCTGTGCGTGTCCTGTGCGTGTCCTGAGTGTGTCCTGAGTGTGTCCTGAGTGTGTCCTGAGTGTGTCCTGAGTGTGTCCTGAGTGTGTCCTGAGTGTGTCCTGAGTGTGTCCTGTGTGTGTCCTGTGTGTGTCCTGTGTGTGTCCTGTGTGTGGTTTGGTGGGTTTATATTGTTGTTCTATTGTTCACATGTTTATTTCCTTTGTGTTTATTGGGACAATAAAAAAAAACAGAAATGAGAGCTAATTTGACATAATTTCACAAACTTCAAAAGTGACAAAATGATTGGCACTCTTTCAAAAGTGTGGATAAATAACTTTATTTAAGCACGTTTAAACTCACCGGGGGCAAGTAACAAGTGTGGGCAATATAAATATCACACCTGAAAGTGAGTCTTTTTGGGGACAAATACTACATTTTGTAGGAAAAACATCAGGGGCACAACACTTTCAGCCAGGACTGTACAATATATATACACAACAGAGAGAACCCTGACTCCTGGATCTGTTTACTGTTTACTGTCACATGTACAAATGTGTTTGTGACTAACTTATGGACAAATCTGATCGGAATAGTTCATATCATCTTTGATTTAAAACCCAGCCATTAATGTTTGCACTTTTACAAATGTCTGACTGGTTTATAGTTTAGAGCAGGGAATGTTCTTGTAATCCTGAACCATCAAGCTTAGGTCACTGTGTTGCAATAATACAATGACAAGTTTACATTCACTTGTTATGGTGTGCCCCGCCTAAGGCCCAAAGGCACTGGGACAGCTCCAGTCACCCACGAGCCCTAAGGGGAGCAAGCGGGAGAGAAAGGATGAATGGGTTAGTTCTGCAATACGTCAGTTTTGAATCACAATGTCGTGTGTCCAGTGATGAGTTACTTTGAAAAAATAATTAGTTACAGATTACTAATTACTTTAAAAAAAAAAAGTAGTTACATTACTTAGTAACCGCCTCAAGAGTTGCTAAGTTACATTACTTTAGAATAACTTTATTTGTAATATAATCAAATGTGTGCTTTTACGTTTTATTAATGACAATTAAATAAAAAGACGTGACACAGTAGAACCGTGACTCTGACAGTCGAAGTCCTGTCTGGGTTTTACTGCAGAACCTGTTCCTCGTTCAGTCGTTTCCTACAGAAGGTCACATTCTCTTCCTAAACACTGCTGTTGTGTTAAAAGGAACTGAATATTTTGTTAGTAACTGTTATTTAATTACAAGTATTTTCTAAGTCAGACATGTCCAAACTATGGCCCCGGGGGCCAAATGCGGCCCTCGGAGCTATTTTTCTTGGCCCCCAGGCTTCCTGGTGAATTGGCCCACATTGTCCTGAGAAGTACTTTTTGTGGCAAATTTCAAATTTTCTACACTTATAACCTAAATAACTAACATTTTGGTGTGGGATGGACCTGATATTAAGGCACTGAGATTGAATTTAGGTGTGAGGCACGTAAAACATCAGAGAAATGCAGCTTTTTTGAACATTTCACGATTGATTTGTGGCCCTCCGCTTGGTCTATATTTCAATATGTGGCCCTCAATGTAAAAAGTTTGGACACCCCTGTTCTAAGTAATGTATGTCAGTGGTTCTCAAACTAGGGGTCAAGACCCCAATGGGGTCGTGATATGATTTCCGGGGGTCCCCAGATGATGGGAAAAATGTATACACTAGAGTTAAACAAGGCGTGACACCTTCAAATGCAGAGGTGAATGTAGAGTCCTATTGGTCGGCCTATTAAGGTCATTATTCTACGTCTATATTCTCAAAATAAAGTCAAACTTTAGATATGAGGCTAAGTTATCACTTTGCGTGTCGCCTATTTTTTGTGTTTGGGGGTCGCGAATGTGAACTATTGTTATTTTGAGGGTCGCGACTGAAAAAGTTTGAGAACCACTGATGTAAGTAACTACTAAAGTACTAAAGTTGTAATTTAGTAACTTAGTTACACCCAACACAGTGGATTGAAATCATAGAGCAGTGGTTCTTAAACTAGGGGTCAGGACCCCAATGGGGGTCACGAAATGATTTCCGGGGTCCCCAGAAGATGGAGAAACATTGATACAATAGGCCTGACCCCCTTCACAGGCAGGAGACATGTAGAGCCCTATTCAGGTCATTTCTAGGTCTATTGTGTGTGTGTGTGTGTGTGTGTGTGTGTCTGTACTGTACTGTACTGTACTGTACTGTACTGTTGTCAAGCCCTGTATACAATATATCTGTCATTACAGAGTCCCGTGCTGGTCCTGGGTCCTGAGTCCTGGCCTGGTCCTGATCCCGCCCTGGTCCTGAGTCCCGGCCCCGCCCTGGTCCTGAGTCCTGGTCCTGAGTCCTGGTCCTGGTCCTGATCCCGGTCTCACACTGTTCATTGTCTTTATATTTTGTTGATGTTTATTTTTTGTAATAAACTGTAGATATTCTTTTAACTTGTGTCAGTGTAAAGTCCAGTCCTGGTTTATAACTGGTTTAGTCCTGGTTTGATCCTGAAGAGGCAGAGGTTTGTCGCACGCAGCTTCATCTACACAAGTGTTCAAGTGACAAACGCTTTATGTCGACAATATGAAAGGAGCTGAACATTTGAGTTTCTTGCACTGATTTAATTTCTCATTTCCTGTCCATTATTAAAATTTACTCTTAAGTAGTAGTTTCCCAAAATACTGTTCTTGAGTTATTTCTTAGTAAGTAGTAAGTATACATTTGGGTGGCTTTACATTCTGATCTGTGACTGTGACTCTTGACACTCTGAAACCGCTCTGTGGTCGGGTTTGCTCCACCACACGCTCCACTCTTTTGGGAAATGCTCACAACTGACTTTCATTTACAACAGTTCTACATTCGGCCTGGATTTACAAGGTCAAAGTCAAGCCATGTCAGTAAATCATAAAAACATAAAACAACACCCGGGAAGTGCTCGTTGTTGGACAAACCGTGGTTGCCAGATCTGCCATTAATACATGTTTTTGGATGATTTTGCTTTTCACAAACACTGGCCTGAGATGAATAAAGCACTACAGATTGTTTTCTGCAGCGGTATCGCCCTGGACTTTAAAACTGTGCGACTAATCAGCTAAAATAAAACTCCTGCAACGGAAACAAACAAGCAAACTCTGTCTGGGACGGCGTTGGGCTGATCCTGCGGCCTGTGTGCGGCTCTCACTCTGGTGCAGGTGGGAGAAGTGAGCCCAGCCTGATCTACATTATGGTTTCATGTCTTTTCTCCTCTCTGTCGTCCTGTGTTGTATTACTATTTTTCTTTAAATCAATAGCCTTCTATTCACTGTATCCAGGCCAACACAGTCTTCAACACTGATTCAAAGGGCATGTATTTGTATGTGGTTAATATTTATCCTAGTTTTATCTGAAGTGGCAGGTTATGAGGAATAATAATGACCTCAATCATCACGTCACATTTTTCTGACTCTTTCAGTTGTAATTTAACAAGATAAAGTTGTTTTTTATGTCGTACGTATCATGTGGGTGACTGTCATGAAACAGTCACAGCATTCCATCAGCCAGTGACATTTAACACAGATGGAGAGCAGCTCAAATCAGTTTGGTTAAAATACAGATTTTTGTTGTAAAATAATGAGTTCTGAGGTCGAGGTCTGAGAGAAATCATCAGGTTCAACATTTGTGAATTTACCTTTAAGATGTTTCATGTTAAAGTTCAATCTTATCAACAGGAAAAGTAGCTCCTCCCCTCCTTCTGAGGTTATGACATCATCACGTTCTAGACCGTGAACACAACCTATATCAAATATTAGTTAAAAAAAATCAAATAATCAAAAAATATATCTAATTTTAAAATGATAAAAAGGACAACTGACAGCTGCATTTGACTGAGATGAGTCCCACCTCAGAGGTGCTTTGGTTTGACAGGTGCAGTGTGACAGGTGCAGTGTGACAGGTGCAGGACTTTGGCCTGTGGTGTAGGAGCCGCTCCCAGAGCCACACAGTGTTTACAGGCTGCTCTTATCTGAGGCTGCTCCGGCCTCACTGTTTACTCATGGAATATGGAGGAATCATAAGATTCAATAATATTTAACTCAGAGGAGAACTGGTCACTTTGACTTCAGATCGGCCAGTACTCAGCCTTATTTACTGGAGACTTTTCCTCTTCCTTCTGTGAGTTAAAGTCACAAAAGCTTTATGTTGACTTCTGAACTCGTTTAAACATGTGCTTCTTGCTCCGCTCCTTCAGATATGATTTAGTTTGTCTCAAGTTGCCAAAAGTCAGAATTATTATTGCAATGTGTTTGTCATATTGACTTAATACAATCACAGTATTCTTCACTTTGACACACATCGTCCATCTCCAGCAAGAAAGTCTCAGCAATAATTCACTTTGCACTTTGTACATAATCAGCTGCATATCAGAGGAAGAGGAGGAGGAAGAGGAGGAGGAGGAGGAGGAAGAGGAGGAGGAGGAAGAGGAGGAGGAAGAGGAAGAAGAGGAGGAGGAAGAGGAGGAGGAGGAAGAGGAGGAGGAAGAGGAAGAAGAGGAGGAGGAGGAAGAGGGGGAGGAGGAGGAAGAGGGGGAGGAGGAGGAGGAAGAGGAAGAAGAGGAGGAGGAAGAGGAGGAGGAGGAAGAGGAGGAGGAGGAAGAGGAAGAAGAGGAGGAAGAGGAGGAGGAAGAGGAGGAGGAGGAAGAGGAAGAAGAGGAGGAGGTAGAAGAGGAGGAGGAGGAAGAGGAAGAAGAGGAGGAGGAGGAAGAGGGGGAGGAGGAGGAGGAAGAGGAAGAAGAGGAGGAGGTAGAAGAGGAGGAAGAGGAAGAAGAGGAGGAGGAGGAGGAAGAGGAGGAGGGGGAAGAGGAGGAGGAGGAAGAGAAGGAGGAAGAGGAGGAGGAGGAAGAAGAGGAGGAGGAGGAAGAAGAAGAAGAGGAGGAGGAAGAGGAGGAAGAGGAGGAGGAGGAAGAGGAGGAGGAGGAAGAGGAGGAAGAGGAGGAGGAGGAGGAGGAGGAGGACTATGGATGAAGCCCAGTGCGCACTGCACTGTCGAGTCTCTTGATCAGGTTCATAGTTTGTGAATGTTTCTTCTTTCAGAGCATCCACAGACACTGCCTTCAACATCAGACAAACCGCTCCTGGAAAAAGACACTCAACGCTTCTCTTTTTCTATCTAAGTTTTTTTGTTGTTGTTTGTTTTGTTTGTTTTCGTGCACAAAACATTTCCATATCACGCTCGTCTTAGTAAAAGGAGCGTGTTCTGCAGAGGAAAGAGCGCCCTCTGCAGGAGCCAGGCACACTTTACACCTCCACCTCCACCACTCACCTAAGCTTTAAGTCATGAATCTAAGTGAAACAGGGAAATAATAGGGCTGTAATACACATATATGACTGAACCATCAGTGTCCCGCGCTGTAGGATTTAGAGTGTGACAAGAACATGCAGCACTTCTGTGAACCTCTGACGCACAGAGCTCTGCAGTTACATGGATAGTCTTAGAGATATCGTTTTAAGAGCACAGGCTGAGGCGAAGTCAGGTTAAATGGGCCCTGGGTCAGGTCAAATGAGACACATATGATTTAGGGCCCCTAACTCTGCAAAGGTTGACTCCCACTGTGTTCAAAAGGCTCTCGGTGTCTCAACAGAACACACAGAAACAAGACATGGAGTGTACCTGAGTTACAGAGCTCCTGCACCAACATGACTGTCTGTCTGTTCGTCGTGGTTGTTCATGTGTTACAGTCAAACTCTAAACACCAGGAAACCAAGTGTATGACCTTCAGCTTCAAATAAACGGGGAGTTCATTGACCAGGTTCCAGAGGAGTTCTGCACTCATAGTTGAATTTCAAAAGTCAAGATAAAAAGTGTATGAAATCATCAGATCAAACTGTTTTTTCAAGATTGTGGGCACATGTTTTTAATTTCCATCTGTCGTATGGACCTTTGTCTGGTCAGACTACACTCAAACCAACCCAGAGCCTTCACACCCCAAAAACAATACAATCAACCGTAATGTTTTATTCTCAAATTATATTAACTTTAGCATTGGTAAACAGTTTTGAATGTGTCAGTGGCTCAGATGTGTCAGTGCACTGACAGCTCCAGGAGGCTCATTAAATGTGTTTGTCTGTGGAATATGCTCCACGTGCATGTAAAATCTGGGAGAAAACATTTTAAAACCATTTTCAAAAAAAGAAACATAATCTTGGCTGCAGCAGCACTGCACTCATGTGAGTGTGCTTCTAATGTATCTGTGGGTCCAGTGCTGGACTGAGTCTGAGGTTGCCGTCTGTATCCTCTGTTTACTGTGTGTTAAAAGCCCTTTAGGGACAAGTGCTGCGAAAGAGCTCCACAAGCAGTGTTTGTATCTGTCCCCTCCAGAAACACCAATAAAGGTGCCATTTAGGGCCAACACATAAGACATTAATCAAATCAAATCAAATCAATTTATTTTTATAATGCCCAAAATCACAACAACAGTTGCCTCGATGGGCCACAGGTAGAAAGCAGTTCAGATAACTGTCCCAGAATGCCCCTGTCCTTTGACCCTCCTTCAGGAAAAACTACAAAAAACCCCATGGAAAAAAGTAGAAACCTCGGGGAGAACCACAGTGAAGGAGAGATCCTACTCCCACGGACGGACAGGCTGCAGATGAACTAGGACTGACATCCACTTGGACTGTGGAGCCAGAACCACTCAAGAGGGAGGTGGCTTTAAAGAGTTCCTCCAGGCGGACGAGGAGCAGTCCACCCAGTGTAGAGAGATCCTCCAGCATTGGAATGGTTTATCTAAAGTAGATGGAGTTCGTTCAGGCAGACGAGGTGTGGCTAATCCAGCTGTCCAGGCGGGTGGCGCATAGATCCTCCAGTGTAGAGATCGATCCTCCAGACAGATGGGGGTGGGGGGGTCGTCACTGGAGCAGCCGCAGGTCGTCACTTGGAACAGCAATGAACAGACTACAGTTGAAGTAATATTAAATATTGTTGATAGGTAAAGTAGGAAGAACCAGAGGATAGTGTTCAAGCTGCCATACTTCCCCCAGCATAGTTGCTCCAAGGGCAGCGTAGCTAAAACTGTAGGTTTTTATTTCTGTTCCTAACTGGCCTGACCATAAGCTATTTCAAAGAGGAACGTTTTGAGCCTGGTCTTAAATGTAGAGACTGTGTCGGCCTCTTTTACATGAACAGGGAGCTGGTTCCATAACACAGGAGCTTGGTAGCTAAATGCTCGACCTCCTACTGTGCTTTTAGAGACTCTGGGGACTAACAATAGTCCAGCATTTTGAGAACGAAGAGCTCTGTTTGGATGGTACGCTACTATTGCATCTTTGAGGTAGGATGGGGCCATATTGTTTAAAGCTTTATAAGTCAGGAGGAGGATTTTAAATTTGATTCTAAACTCAACAGAAGCCAGTGAAGAGACTCTAACACTGGTGAAATATGATCTCTTTTTCTAGTACCTGTTAATAATCTTGCTGCTGCATTTTGAACCAGTTGAAAGCTTCTTATAGAGCTTTTAGGACACGCTGTAAGCAGAGCGTTACAATAGTCTAATCTGGATGTGACAAATGCATGGATGAGTTTTTCGGCATCATCTCTGGGCAGGATTTTTCTAATTTTGTCTGATGTTACGCAGATGAAAGTCTGCTGTTTTACAGGCTTGATTTATATGAGCTTTGAACGAGAGATCTTGGTCAAATAGGACCCCAAGGTTTCTTACAGTAGAGCTGGGGGCTACAGTGATATTGTCCAGAGAAACTATCTGGTCGGATAAAGAGTCTCGCAGGTGCTTAGGGCCCAGCAGAATGACCTCGGTTTTTTTCACGCAGGCACTAAGTCTGTCTACTTGATGGGTCTGATCAGGTTTCATTGATAAATACAGCTGAGTGTCATCTGCATAGCAGTGGAAGTTAATGCCATGCTTTCTGATGATCATACCTAAGGGCAGCATATAAAGTGTGAACAGAACTGGACCGAGTACTGAACCCTGCGGCACACCGTAGGTTACTTTAGAACATGGGGAAGATCTCTGGTTTACATTAACAAACTGGTACCTATCAGATAGATAGGATTTAAACCAGCTTAGGGCGGTTCCACTGACACCTATATCACATTCTAACCTCTGCAGTAGAATGTTGTGGTCGATGGTGTCAAACGCTGCGCTGAGGTCCAACAGAACCAGGATTGAGACCTGTCCATCATCAGCAGCTAATAACAGATCATTTGTGACTTTAACTAGTGCAGTTTCAGTGCTGTGGTATGCACGGAACCCTGACTGAAAAACTTCAAATAAATTATTGTCCTGCAGGTGGCGACAAAGCTGTTTAATCACAATTCTTTCAAGGATTTTAGAGACAAAGGGCAGATTAGAAATAGGTCTATAGTTTGCCAGTATGTCGGGGTCTAGATTAGGCTTTTTCAAAAGTGGTTTAATCACTGCATATTTGAAGGACTGAGGGACATAACCGCTTTCTAGAGAAGTATTTATTATATTAAGAATGGGATTTATAATTAGGGGGAGAATTTCTTTGAGGAGTCTACTTGGGATTGGGTCTAAAATACAAGTTGATGTTTTGGAGGACATAATGACTGAAATTATCTCTGCCTGATCAACAGCAGTGAACCTATCTAGTATGACTGAAGGATTTGTATGGGACACTAGCTTTGCAGTCTGGGCTTGCTCAGTACTGATAGTGGGAGTCATTTCATTTAGTTTATCTCTAATAGTTGTGATTTTGCTGCTAAAGAATAGAAGGAAGTCATTGCAGCTTAGAGTAACTGGTGTTGAGGGTTCTACTGCGCTGTGACAGTTCGTCAGCCTGGATACAGAGCTGAAGAGAAATCTAGAGTTATTTTTATTTACTTCTATTAAATTTGAATAATATCTGGTTTGAGCCTTACGCAGAGTCTGCTTATAAGACAGAAGGCACATTTTCCATTCTTTTAGAGATTCTTCTGTGTGGGAGCGACGTAAAGCTCTCTCTAGTTTTCTTACCCTTTGTTTGTGAGAACGTAGTTCTTCATTTAGACATTTGCATTTGCACTGAGAGGCAGCAAAGAGACCATTCCAAAACATGACTCACTTTACATCATTTCAGACACACGGAGAAGACCTTTGCTCTGTCAGGGACACACAGACCTCTGTGGAATGGACAAGGGCCCCTGACTCTGCAAAGGCGCTGCGATGAAGCCCTCAGCCCTGACTCTGTGTGGGTCCTGGGCTCCTCCTGGTGCTCCACAGTTCCCAGTGTTACGTGGCAGGAGGATGTGGGACGGTCATGGAAGAAGAGACTAATGCTGTACATCCAACGGAACATCTTGTGAGGGCCCCTCAGGTGCTGCAGGTGACCTCAGACTGTCCAGAGGGTCAGTGATGCTCAGGTCCAGATGTGGGAGAAGTTGAAGTCCACCTCCTTCAAGGGAGCGTGAGGGTTTGATCAGTTATAGAATACTATCTTGTGCTGCAACAATAAATGATTAAACCTAGCATATTATTACAGTTACATAGGACTATTCTTCTGAGTATTATAGATCCCTTGAAAATGTTAACTGGAAAATTCAGGAATGGAGGCAAAAGTGAAGTGGAAAATAGTGCGATTTCACTGGAGAAACTGGGATTATATATATATATATATATTTGCTCGTGTTTTACAGGATTTGTTTGTTTAACAGGAGACTATGACATTATGATATGTCTATAGATTATGATGACACATATTCATCATTTTTGATGAAGGTAGAATCCAGATTTTGTCAGATTTTACTGTGCAAATCCTACAGAAATGTAAACTCCAATTAAATTTTCAGTTAAATTCAGTTCAATTTTGTAAATCCCTAAATTTCAATAGCAGTTGCCTCACATGGCTGTGCACTTTTTGTTTTTACCAGCACAAAGTTAGAAAATCAAACAATGAAACAGTCATTGGTCAATAATAGAGGTGTAAATTAACCAACAGGACTCATATTACACATTTTACCCTAAACTGTACCTTAAGTGAAGCTCAAATACACTTTATCTTATCTAATTAATTGTCGAAAAAAAAAGTTGTTTATATTTTTGTTGTAAAGACTTAAAGCTATGAGCATTCATAATGACAGAGAGCGTCTTATGGTCTACTTTATTTTGCCTGAAGTCGCCTCTATTGTGGAATTTGTGAACAATCTGATGCGATATTTTAATAAATCCAGTTGTATGCGGAACTGTCCTGAGTCGGACCAGGAGCAGGAGCTCAGTCGGAGGGTTTTCTGGGTCGCGCTCACTTCCGTAAACACGCGGGTCTCTTCCGGTCTCGTTCACGTGTGCTGCTGCTCCACGGCTCTGCTCCGGACTCCGCGGCTCCTCTGTCACTCACACCGGACTGAAGGGTCTCTGCCCGGCCTCACACCGGCCCCTCACCGCCCTCACACCGGCCGGGGACGTGGACATGTCTCTGCCCGCTCGCTGTCCTCTCCGTTAGCGCAGTGTGGGACATGGAGCTGCACAGTCGGGACTTCTTGAACACTCCTCCCATGAAGACGGTCCGCTTTGGGGCGACAGTGGCGGACACTTTAGCCAAATACAAGAAGGTGAGTGGACACGGGTGTCCTCAGACATGTCCCCCCTGTCCTTATCGCAGATGCTCACTGAATGATGTGAGACCATGACGTCCCGTCCCGAGACTTGTTGGGACATGTTTGTCTGAGGCAGACAGTAGTTTTCTGCACCGTCTATGATCATACTTTACTCCAGGGCACTGTTAAAATGTCAACTCTGTTCGATACGAAGGAATATGTCGATGCCGATTTCGATACCACAGTGATCGGTACAAATGCTTTGATTCGGATTAAAAAGAATCAGAATCAGATTATTCAGAATCACTTTTGTTCATCCCCAAGCGGACATTCTGACACTGACACACCGACCCCCTGGATGGAGGGTCAGGTCCACACTGACCCCCTGGATGGAGGGTCAGGTCCACACTGACCCCCTGGATGGGGGTTCAGGTCCACACTGACCCCTGGATGGGGCTTCAGGTCCACACTGGCCCCCTGGATGGGGGTTCAGGTCCACACTGGCCCCCTGGATGGGGGTTCAGGTCCACACTGGCCCCCTGGATGGAGGTTCAGGTCCACACTGACCCCCTGGATGGGGCTTCAGGTCCACACTGGCCCCCTGGATGGGGGTTCAGGTCCACACTGACCCCCTGGATGGGGCTTCAGGTCCACACTGGCCCCCTGGATGGGGGTTCAGGTCCACACTGACCCCCTGGATGGGGGTTCAGGACCACACTGGCCCCTGGATGGGGCTTCAGGTCCACACTGGCCCCTGGATGGGGTTCAGGTCCACACTGACCCCTGGATGGGGCTTCAGGTCCACACTGGCCCCCTGGATGGGGGTTCAGGTCCACACTGACCCCCTGGATGGGGGTTCAGGTCCACACTGGCCCCCTGGATGGGGGTTCAGGTCCACACTGGCCCCCTGGATGGGGGTTCAGGTCCACACTGGCCCCCTGGATGGGGGTTCAGGTCCACACTGGCCCCCTGGATGGGGGTTCAGGTCCACACTGGCCCCCTGGATGGAGGTTCAGGTCCACACTGACCCCCTGAATGGAGGCTCAGGTCCACACTGTCCCCTGGATGGGGGTTCAGGTCCACACTGGCCCCCTGGATGGAGGTTCAGGTCCACACTGTCCCCCTGGATGGAGGCTCAGGTCCACACTGTCCCCTGGATGGAGGCTCAGGTCCACACTGACCCCCTGGATGGGGGTCACAGCAGCTTTGGCCCACCTCAGGTCCACCATCAGTTCTTTGCTCTTCACGTTGTTCCTCTGGCTCCAGGTGACACAGTTGTCCATCACTGTCCTGTGCTCCCTCTCCTCTCCAGGGGTCAAGGTTTTAGACTAAACACATTTACAACACTAAATGATACTACTCTCTTGGTTAAACATTGTGGTCTTATGGCTCTGATAAAGCTCAAGATAATTCTAAAATTGTTCATCAGGTCAAATTTTGTTTAGTATCAATACTTGCTCGAATGAGTACCCAGTTTCGATACTAGTTTTAGTATCAATTAGGGATTTTCCGATACTTTTGACAGCCCTACCTTAGAGCTGCAACTAATTTAGAAATTGTATAATCGTTGTCTGGTCCATTATCTAGGTTCCAAAACATGCCATGAGCTTAGGGAAGAAATTTCCTGTCTCAAACTGAGCATGGAAATCATGTGGAGAATGCAGTTCATGGAATTAAATTGACAATTAAATCTACCCAACCATATCCTCCAATTTAGTAAAATTGTTTTCATCAAATCAAAAGAATAATTGCTAGACTAATTGATTAGCAAAATGATCATTAGTCGTCAAGGGCAGTGTGTAATTCGTACAATTCTTCTTGTATGAATTCCACGTAAAGTTTGGGAAATAAGACCCCAGGTCACCTGCTTGTCTCCATGGAGATGGACAAGTCAGTTGTCATACTGTGGCAAAGCAATAACATCTCACACAAGTTGACCCTCCACCACAAAAGTTACGTAGTGCACCTTTAACATCATTCACAAATGTATGCACAATTTCACCAAACCATAGTGTAATTATTATTTGTTATTCTTCTGATTATATTGATTCAATGATTGCTCTAGACATCCTCAGAGTGTTGGCATCACTCTGAAAACGACTCATGGCTCTTCTCATTTTCTCTTAAACGTTTGTGATCAGGATCCTTCATGTGTAATCCTCGTGTGTGTTTTTAGGGCGACCTGAGCGACTATGAGCTGCTCCGACACCAGCTGGCAGACCCCGAGATCAAGGTAAAGCACTGATGAGGGGAAACGGTGGCCATTAGGTGGCGCCACTGATGAAATTAGGTTTAATTGGGTTTAATTGTCAGCTATTCTTTGCAGCATTTATAGTGCACACAGCAAAAGGTCAAACTCATCATCTGTCAGTAAGATGAACTTGATCAGATTGTTGTGCTCTAGATGGACAGATGGATAGATGGATGGATAGATACTTTATTATTTTATTTATTAAGTGTTCAGTTGTCCAGTGCGTTCAGTTAAATGAGTGTTAGTATACAAATGTTAATAAATAGTAGTATTAATTTAAAACATCATCATTCATTAGGGACCATAGTCCTTAAAGCCACTCCCCCTCGTCCTCATGTCAGATGGTTTCTGCATTTTTCAACCTAAGTGCTGCTGGGACAAAAGACCTCCAGAAACGCTCCGTTCTGCAGCTGAAGGAGGTGCTCCTCTGAGCCACAGTCCTGTGCAGAGGACGGTCCATGTTGGAGATTATGGCTCCTCATCACCTCCGAGTGCAGACCCAGCCCTCTTCACCAGCTTGTCCAGCTTTTTACTGCTCCCCCAACACACTGTGGCATAAAACAAAGCACTTGCAACGACAGATTGATAGAACATGGACGACATGTCAGCACAGACATCAAATGATCTCAACCTCTGTAGAAAAAAGAATCCACTATGACCTTTTTTGCACAGATTCTGGATGTTAACAAACCAGTTGAGCTTGCTGTCAAAATGAACACCAAGATATTTAGGTGCACACCTGCTCGATGTTGACGCCGTCCATGTCCACACATTGGAGATGATTTGTGGACTTGGTGAAGTTCACCACATCTCCTTTGTCTTAGATATGTTCAGCAGGAGGCCATTGTTTTTGGTTCACTGTACAAATGTATTGGTCAGCTCCCTGTACTCCTGCTCTGCTCTGAATGTCGTGTTCTGGTCTGAATGTTCTGGTCTGAATGTTCTGGTCTGAATTTGGTGTTCTGAATGTTCTGGTCTGAATGTTCTGGTCTGAATGTTCTGGTCTGAATGTGGTGTTCTGAATGTTCTGGTCTGAATGTTCTGGTCTGAATGTGGTGTTCTGGTCTGAATGTTCTGGTCTGAATTTGGTGTTCTGAATGTTCTGGTCTGAATGTTCTGGTCTGAATGTTCTGGTCTGAATGTGGTGTTCTGGTCTGAATGTTCTGGTCTGAATGTGGTGTTCTGAATGTTCTGGTCTGAATGTTCTGGTCTGAATGTTCTGGTCTGAATGTGGTGTTCTGAATGTTCAGGTCTGAATGTTCTGGTCTGAATGTGGTGTTCTGGTCTGAATGTTCTGGTCTGAATGTTCTGGTCTGAATGTGGTGTTCTGAATGTGGTGTTCTGGTCTGAATGTTCTGGTCTGAATGTTCTGGTCTGAATGTGGTGTTCTGGTCTGAATGTTCTGGTCTGAATGTGGTGTTCTGGTCTGAATGTTCTGGTCTGAATGTGGTGTTCTGAATGTTCTGGTCTGAATGTTCTGGTCTGAATTTGGTGTTCTGAATGTTCTGGTCTGAATGTTCTGGTCTGAATGTTCTGGTCTGAATGTTCTGGTCTGAATTTGGTGTTCTGAATGTTCTGGTCTGAATGTTCTGGTCTGAATGTTCTGGTCTGAATGTTCTGGTCTGAATGTTCTGGTCTGAATGTGGTGTTCTGGTCTGAATGTTCTGGTCTGAATGTTCTGGTCTGAATGTGGTGTTCTGAATGTGGTGTTCTGAATGTTCTGGTCTGAATGTTCTGGTCTGAATGTTCTGGTCTGAATGTGGTGTTCTGAATGTTCTGGTCTGAATGTTCTGGTCTGAATGTGGTGTTCTGGTCTGAATGTTCTGGTCTGAATGTGGTGTTCTGGTCTGAATGTTCTGGTCTGAATGTGGTGTTCTGGTCTGAATGTTCTGGTCTGAATGTTCTTGTCTGAATGTGGTGTTCTTGTCTGAATGTGGTGTTCTGGTCTGAATGTTCTGGTCTGAATGTTCTTGTCTGAATGTGGTGTTCTTGTCTGAATGTTCTGGTCTGAATGTGGTGTTCTTGTCTGAATGTGGTGTTCTGGTCTGAATGTGGTGCTCTGCTCTGAATGTGGTGCTCTGGTCTGAATGTGGTGTTCTGGTCTGAATGTTCTGGTCTGAATGTGGTGTTCTGAATGTGGTGGTCTGAATGTTCTGGTCTGAATGTGGTGTTCTGGTCTGAATGTTCTGGTCTGAATGTGGTGTTCTGGTCTGAATGTTCTGGTCTGAATGTTCTGGTCTGAATGTGGTGTTCAGAATGTGGTGGTCTGAATGTTCTGGTCCGAATGTGGTGTTCTGAATGTGGTGTTCTGAATGTTCTGGTCTGAATGTGGTGTTCTCAATGTGGTGTTCTGAATGTTCTGGTCTGAATGTTCTGGTCTGAATGTTCTGGTCTGAATGTTCTGGTCTGAATGTTCTGGTCTGAATGTTCTGGTCTGAATGTTCTGGTCTGAATGTTCTGGTCTGAATGTGGTGTTCTGGTCTGAATGTTCTGGTCTGAATGTTCTGGTCTGAATGTGGTGGTCTGAATGTTCTGGTCTGAATGTGGTGTTCTGAATGTGGTGTTCTGAATGTTCTGGTCTGAATGTTCTGGTCTGAATGTGGTGTTCTGAATGTTCTGGTCTGAATGTTCTGGTCTGAATGTGGTGTTCTGGTCTGAATGTTCTGGTCTGAATGTGGTGTTCTGGTCTGAATGTTCTGGTCTGAATGTGGTGTTCTGGTCTGAATGTTCTGGTCTGAATGTTCTTGTCTGAATGTGGTGTTCTTGTCTGAATGTGGTGTTCTGGTCTGAATGTTCTGGTCTGAATGTTCTTGTCTGAATGTGGTGTTCTTGTCTGAATGTTCTTGTCTGAATGTGGTGTTCTTGTCTGAATGTGGTGTTCTGGTCTGAATGTTCTGGTCTGAATGTTCTTGTCTGAATGTGGTGTTCTTGTCTGAATGTTCTGGTCTGAATGTTCTTGTCTGAATGTGGTGTTCTTGTCTGAATGTTCTGGTCTGAATGTGGTGTTCTGGTCTGAATGTTCTGGTCTGAATGTGGTGTTCTGAATGTTCTGGTCTGAATGTTCTGGTCTGAATGTGGTGTTCTGGTCTGAATGTTCTGGTCTGAATGTGGTGTTCTGGTCTGAATGTTCTGGTCTGAATGTGGTGTTCTGGTCTGAATGTTCTGGTCTGAATGTTCTTGTCTGAATGTGGTGTTCTTGTCTGAATGTGGTGTTCTGGTCTGAATGTTCTGGTCTGAATGTTCTTGTCTGAATGTGGTGTTCTTGTCTGAATGTTCTGGTCTGAATGTGGTGTTCTTGTCTGAATGTGGTGCTCTGCTCTGAATGTGGTGCTCTGGTCTGAATGTGGTGTTCTGGTCTGAATGTTCTGGTCTGAATGTTCTGGTCTGAATGTGGTGTTCTGAATGTGGTGGTCTGAATGTTCTGGTCTGAATGTGGTGTTCTGGTCTGAATGTTCTGGTCTGAATGTGGTGTTCTGAATGTTCTGGTCTGAATGTGGTGTTCTGAATGTGGTGGTCTGAATGTTCTGGTCTGAATGTGGTGTTCTGGTCTGAATGTTCTGGTCTGAATGTGGTGTTCTGGTCTGAATGTTCTGGTCTGAATGTTCTGGTCTGAATGTGGTGTTCTGAATGTGGTGGTCTGAATGTTCTGGTCTGAATGTGGTGTTCTGAATGTGGTGTTCTGAATGTTCTGGTCTGAATGTTCTGGTCTGAATGTGGTGTTCTGAATGTTCTGGTCTGAATGTTCTGGTCTGAATGTGGTGTTCTGGTCTGAATGTTCTGGTCTGAATGTGGTGTTCTGGTCTGAATGTTCTGGTCTGAATGTGGTGTTCTGGTCTGAATGTTCTGGTCTGAATGTTCTGGTCTGAATGTGGTGTTCTGAATGTTCTGGTCTGAATGTTCTGGTCTGAATGTGGTGTTCTGGTCTGAATGTTCTGGTCTGAATGTGGTGTTCTGGTCTGAATGTTCTGGTCTGAATGTTCTTGTCTGAATGTGGTGTTCTTGTCTGAATGTGGTGTTCTGGTCTGAATGTGGTGCTCTGCTCTGAATGTGGTGCTCTGGTCTGAATGTGGTGTTCTGGTCTGAATGTTCTTGTCTGAATGTTCTTGTCTGAATGTCGTGTTCTGGTCTGAATGTTCTGCTCTGAATGTTCTGGTTTGTGCAGGACGCTCAGATCGTGAACTGGCTGCAGGAGTTCAGGAGCTGTGTGACACTGCTCAGTAAAGAGCACGAGCAGCTCATCCATGCCGTGCTGGTGAGACACACACAGACACACACACACACACACACACACACACGCACACGCACACGCACACGCACACACACACGCACACGCGCACACAGATTTGACTAAACATTTGCTTATTTGTCCCCAGTTTGACAGTTTGTGTAAAGTTATGTTACTTCCTGGTTGAACATGAGCACAAATATGTCATAGTTAGAGGTAATTCAACAACCGTTACCTAGCAACCAGACTGTAAACAAGGGCCAAAATCCATAGAAATAGTTAGGAGTTGACAAAGTGTATTTCCAATGGCACGTCGCCTTTTGATGACATCCCTCTTCAGACTTCAGTTTTACCTCACTTCCTGTCATTTTAAACGTATTTCTTCACAAACTGCAACTTCACGGATGTAAAACTATGATAAATATTTACCCTGCCACCAAACTCAGTCAGAATTAGACAAACCTGTGAACCATTTGTGAGTCATTTAGACGCGTGTGCTTGTGTGTCCCGCTCCAGCGCCTCCCGTGGGTGGGCCGCAGTCAGCCCGTGGTGGAGGAGTACCTGGCCTTCCTCAGTAACCTGGTGTCGGCTCAGACCGTGTACCTGTGCTCCTGCCTCAGCATGGTGGTGGCACACTTCATCCCCAGTAAGTCCCTCTTCATCCCCAGCTATTGTTTTCAGTCAAACAGTTATTTCTGTTGTACACTGAGACTTAAAATACATTTACGAATAAAGTGTAATATTGACATTTAGGAATTGTTCAAAATTCGTTGATGGAAAGTAATAAAGTACATTTTCCAGTTGATTATTTTTACTTTTACTCCACTACATCTGAGGTATCTACTTCTACTGCACTGTATTTTAGAATTTTCAGATTTTTTTTTTAGCACATTCATGGTGACATTCTTCATTCATTCATTACTTTTACTGAAATAGTATTTTTTATTACATAAGCAGATTTTTTTAATATGTGCTGCTTTTACTTGAGTATTTCTTTGCTCTTGTATCTGTACTTAAACTTAAAGGTACACTATGTAAGTTTTCTAGTTGAGGGTAAAATAGTTTTATGATAGTTAGCTTTGCCTGAAGGTTACTCTCTTCTGTCTTTCAGTTATCCAGTTAAAGGTGTTTCCACCACCCAAAAAGAACCTGGTGCTTGTTTCCGGAAGTTTATGTGGTTGTGTGTATTCCATTTCCAGGAGAATAGATTGTTTCATACCTTCCACCAGCAAATAACATGGTGACATATTAAGTAACAAAACGGAGCACTTCCTCCATCACTGGATCGATTAGCTGTTTTTGGATTCATTGTTGCAGCCCTGTTAAATGAATATTGCTAATTGTGTGTGTGTGTCCAGAGCGAGTGACCGTGACTGAAGGAGGAGTGGACTTCTCCGACTCAGACGATGAAGATGAAAGTAAGACCGTCACACACTTTCATGGACACAGTTTAACTTGCCAATGACATTTCACTGAAACACAGTTAAAAATAATTATATTTAAGATTTTGCCACTTTTTCTTACAAACTGTTTAGCAATCTTTTAGACCGATTTTACTTCCTGGTTGTGTATCATGACATCACAGTAGAAAATTCAATAACACTTACATACTGTACACTGGGCCTAATGTCACTAATCTAACACAAAAACTAAACTAGTCCAACACAACATATAATATGACAATTAAAGGTGCTATATTCTCCTTATTCTGGAAGTTGCTGTGGGCGCCGCCATCTTTTTCCGTTGTAGTTTACACTGGGCAGGCGAGCTCAACAGAAAATAAATTTTACACGGACTAAACAGCCATTTTCAGGCTGCCCAGGATATCAGTGCTTTGTTGAGTTGTTGTTGCACTTGTACATTACACATTTTAGACAAATCAATCTACTTTATATAATGTTTTAGCGAGAGACTTTTCCCTCGTTCGTCATTTGTGCCAACACCAAACCGGATGTCCCTTTACTACTTAAGAGTGTGGATCATAGATATAAAAAGAGGTGAATATTTAGTTTGATTAATGTTTAAATGGGCAGAAAGATATACATATTAGAATCAGAATCAGAATCAGAATCAGAAATTGTTTATTGCCATTGTCAGTGAAATTCACAAACGTAGGAACTTGCTTCGGCGTAGGTGCAACATAAAGCAAAGGATAAAATATAAAAAATATATAAAAAGGCATGCATAAAATTAGAATAAAATAGACTAAGATAGACTATATACAGAATGTACAGTTGGCAGATAGTGCAATGTGCAAATGAGTAGTGCAAATAGATTGTTCTTAAATAGTATTATTGTTGAAGTGACAGGTGTTACAAAGTGTTCATGAGTCCAACGGCAGAGGGAAAGAAACTGTTCTTGTGGCGGGAGGTTCTGGTCCGGATGGACCGTAGCCTCCTGCCCGAGGGGAGTGGCTCAAATAGTCCGTGTCCAGGGTGAGAAGGGTCGGCTGTGATCCGACCTGCTCGTCCCCGAGTCCTGGAGACGTACAGGTCCTGGACAGATGGAAGGCTGCAGCCGATCACCTTCTCAGCAGAGGCACAATGCGCTGTAGTCTCTGTTTGTCCCTGGCTGTGGCTCCAGCGTACCACACGGTGATGGAGGAGGTGAGGATGGACTCGATGATGGCCGTAGAACTGCACCATCATCTGCGCCGGCAGCTTGGCTTTCCTCAGCTGCCGCAGGAAGTACATCCTCTGCTGGGCCTTCTTGATGATGGAGCTGATGGTCGGCTCCCACTTGAGGTCCTGAGTGATGGTGGTGCCAAGGAAGCGGAAAGAGTCTACGGTGGTGATGGGAGAGTCTGTCAGGGCGAGGGGGGGCAGGGGGGCTGAGACTTTCCTGAAGTCCACGATCATCTCCACTGTCTTCTGGGCGTTGAGCTCCAGGTTGTTGGTGCTGCACCAGGACACCAGCCGATCCACCTCCTCCTGTAGACAGACTCATCGCCGTCCGAGATGAGTCCGATGAGGGTGGTGTCGCCTGCAAACTTGATCAGTTTTACAGAGTCGTGGCTGGAGTTGCAGCAGTTGGTGTACAGGAGAAGAGCAGAGGAGAAAGTACACAGCCCTGTGGACTTCCTGTGTTGATAGTCCGAGTCTCTGAGACATTCTTCTTCCGAGCCGCACGCACTGCCTCCGGTCCGTCAGGAAGTCAGTGATCCACCTGCAGATGGAGTCAGGCACGTGGAGCTGAGAGAGCTTGTCCTGGAGCAGAGCAGGGATGATGGTGTTGAATGCAGAGCTGAAGTCCACAAACAGGACCCTGGCGTAGGTTCCCGGGAGTCCAGATGCTTCAGGATGAAGTGGAGGGCCAGGTTGATGGCGTCGTCTACAGATCTGTTGGCTCTGTAGGCGAACTGCAGTGGGTCCAGGGCGGAGGAGGTGAAGGACTTGAGATGGGGCAGGACCAGGCGCTCAAAGGACTTCATGACGACAGGCGTCAGCGCCACAGGCCTGAAGTCATTAAGTCCAGTGATCCGGGGCTTCTTGGGAACAGGGACGATGATGGACGACTTGAAGCACGCTGGGACATGGCATGACTCCAGGGAGGTGTTAAAAATGTCTGTGAAGACAGGAGTCAGCTCGTCCGCACAGTGTCTCAGGGTGGCGGGGGAGACACCGTCTGGTCCAGCAGCTATCCGGGGTTGGACTTCAAACTGTTTCCTTACATTGTCCCTGTGTAGTGAAAGGCCAGTGGGGAGTGTGGGGGACCCGGGTGTGATTGGCAGAAATGTATATTGGAGTGAGATCCGTGGGGGAGGGGTTTGAGATGTCGAATCGTGAATAGAAGGAGGCGAGCTGTTCAGCGAGTTTCTGGTCGTCAGCAGCATGGGGGGCTTTGGGCTTGTAGTTGGTGATCTGCCTAAGTCCCCTCCAAACCGCCGAGGCGTTGTTAGCAGAGAAAGACTATATTTACTACACGGTTTATCCCACCAAATAAAGCCAGATCTAGAAAATAGTAAAAACCTATACAGTATGCACTTTAAGCACAACCAATGTCTGAGCTCCTATGTTCCACACAATCCTCAGAGGAGCGCCACCTGCTGCTTTACGTGTAGTGTTGCAGGTCCATGTGAACTCCATTACTTACCTGAACACCGTGTTTGTGTTGCCTTTCAGACCTGCCCAGAAACTTTGAGCAGTGTCACCAGGCGCTGCAGCTCATCTCCAGATACGTGCCCTCGTAAGTCATGTCCTGCACTGTTTAGTCTGTGTTTCAGAAGGAGTCCAGGGGGCGCTGTAACCTGTGTTTGTCTCTGCCAGGACGGGCCGCTTCCTCACCCCCATCCTGCAGGAGAAGTTCCCCTTCATCCAGAAGTCCTCCAGGACTCTGGTGAGACGGACACATGTGCCTTTCCAAACACACTCTTAGCATTAGCTTTGCACAGGACATTAAAGGAGACATATTCAGCGAACTCACCTTTAATGAGCTTCATTAGTTACTCAGTTGTATTTTGATTGAGTCCTGCATGTTTGAGTTAAACCTGTATTGTCCTGGAACTGAGGCTCAAGTGCTTAAAAAAGTCCTGTTTTCACCTATCCCCTATCCCCGCCCACATCTTGTATCTTCTTTAGATTATTTTTTTAAATGAAGACTCCGTGTGACACATGTAGAGTTCTAAAATGTTATGTAGTAGAAATAAAAACATTGTTGTAAATGACAATCTACTGCTTCTTACAGTGAAATGTCGCTATGAAGAGATTTAGATTTTAGATTTTGATTTCTGTATTTGATACTGAGGTTCACTTCTGGTGCAGGCAGCACACGAGCAGGAAGAGGGATGTGTATAAATAGGGAATACAATGCAATTAAGCAACAGGTAAATCCAGATGTGTAACAGTGGCAAGTACCACGTTAGTCCTCACACACTGAACACTTTGACGACAAAGTCAATGGATCTGTTTCTATTACTAAGCCGTTTTAGATAAATATTGCACTTTACCTTGAACAACAAGTGTCAAGTAATGATCTACTTATGTTATAGTTCAATACTAAGTACTTGACAAGGCAAGTTTTTCTTATCTTTCAAAGCTGATATTATTTATTTGTTTTATATTATTTACACATCTTTTTTTGTTTTTATTGCATATTTTAAACAAACACTTTTTACTGTGTGGATTAATTACAGACCTACTTACCTGCTATGTATGTCTACCGTTTATTGTTTATTGTGTGTTTGTTGTGACACAACTGTAGTTACAACTGTATGTTGTGTCTGTTTATTGTCTATAAATGTAATTGTATGTTATGTTGTAACAGCAACTGTAGTTTCAACGGTTTGTTAAGCACGTTGAGTGCCTGTGAGGTGGAAAAGCGCTCTATAAATCATCATTTTACAAAACAATAGGAAATGTGGTACAAAGCTCAAAAGGTTCAAATGTGTGCAGAAGTACAAACACTTAACCCTCACTTTCACATCTGCAGTCGTTTATATCCCAGTGACACATGATAGAGCGTCTTCTCCTGACCCTGTGCTTCTGTCCACCAGGAGTGCTACGTGCACAACCTGCTGCGTGTGAGCGTGTACGTCCCGTCTGTGCGCAGAGACGTCCTGGAGATCATCATCGACAAGATGCTCCAGCTGGACGTGAGTGTGGCCCGTGTAGAGCACAGACGCTGCTGCAGTGGAACATGTCTGAGCTGTGTGTCCTTCAGGTGAGCGCCTCGCGGACTGACATCGAGGAGGCTGAGGAGAGCGCCGTGCACCAGCAGCCAGAGGAGGCGCTCTTTGACATGGTAACACACTGTCAACAGCCAAGAGGGGACTGTGTGCTCACAAGTGTCTGCCGCTGATGGGAGCACCATGTTGAGTGGAGCTCCTCATCTGGTTTGGTACCGTAACCAATTTAAAGTCTATATGACAGGTTCTCATGTTTTTCTTATTCTGAACCAGTTTGATGACATAAATCATAGTTTTACATACGTAAAGTTGCAGTTATGTCATCAAAAAGCAACGCACCGTCGCCATTTTCCTGACAGTTTAAATGGTCTAAAACACAGTAAAGGTGTTTCAGGGATTATTATTTGTCAAATAATAACTATTGTGTAACCAGGAAGTAACATTATAAACATTTGAAAAACTGGGGACAAATAGGCAATATGTTTAGTAAAATCTTAAATATAATGATTTTTTCTGCTTTCAATGAAATGTGTCTCCTGTTATATACACCACATTCCAAATTATTATGCAAATGATATTTTTCTCTGATTTTGCCATATAGTCAATATAAATGACAGTCGTCATAATTTTCAAGTCATCAGCCTTTAGCGTAACATTCAAATTTAATTGAACAAACCTCCCAAAGATAGTGGTATTTTTTTCAAAAATAAAAAAACTAAAATGCATTGTTCCAAATTATTCTGCACAAGAGTTTCAAACCACGTTATTGTTGTAAAGAACCGAAAATGGTCACTTGTTAAATTAGAAGCATTCGCGGGTCATATTTAATGAAATCAAAAGCTATTTCAATCAAAACATCTGAACAGGTGCAGTTACATTTTAACACAGGACCTTATTTGATGGAGCTTCACACTTCTACATCCATTGAACGTGAGTTTGTGGAGAGTTTCGGATCAGAACAGCCTCCAGAGCTGTTGTTTGGATGTGACCTGCTCCTGCTCTCTTAGATCTTTGGCTTGAGGCTCCAGAGGTTCTCAATAGGGTTGAGGTCGGAGGAGGATGGGGGTTTCTCTTCTTTTCAGCCCAGAGCAGACAGTGATGCAGAGGTGTTGCTACAGCATGAGATGTGCACTGTCTGCATGAAGAGGATTCTGTTACAGAAAGCACGGTCCTTCTTTTTGTTCCATGGAAGAAAGTGGTCAGTCAGAAACTCCACATACTTTACAGTCATATTCACCCCTTCAGGGACCCTAAAGGGGCCCACCAGCTCTCATGATTCCGGCCCAAAACATGACTCCGCCCCCTCCTCGCTGACGCCGCAGCCTTGTTGGGACACGGTGGCCGTCCACCAACCGTCCACCACTCCATCCATCTGGACCATCCATGGCTGCCCGGCACTCATCAGTGAACAAGACTCTTTGAAATGAGTCTTCATGTATTTCTGGGCCACTGGAGCTGTTTCTGTTTGTGAGCGTTGGTTTATGCATAACTGCAGCCTCTGGAGGATCTACACCTTGATGTTCTGGACTCCAGAGGCACCAGCAGCTTCAAATCCCTGTTTGCTGTTTGTAATGGCATTTTAGCAGCTGCTCTCTTAACCCGATGTGTTTGTCTGGCAGAAACCTTCCTCATTGTGCCTTTATCTGCACCAATCCGTGTGTTCTCTGAATCAGCTACTAATCTCTATGGTATAGTAGTACGGTGATAATGTTTAAGTTTTAGTGAAATATCTAAGGTTTTCATATGTTGTCCAAGGCATTCAACTATTTTACACTTTTCAGCACTAGAGACATCCTTTTTCTTTCACTTGTTGCTTGAAAATGGTGGTCTGGTTAATAATGTGGAACGTCCTTCCTAAGTATTTTTTCCTTTAATTGGACTTACCTGGCAAACTAATTGGCTCCAGTGTCTGAGATTGATTTCACTGACCCAAAGAGCCCTGAGACACAAAACCATCCAGGAGTTTCACTGGAAAACCAAACAAAATGACCTTTATGACACTTAAACACAATTTGCATAATAATTTGGAACGCAGTGTAGACTTTAACCATGGAAGTATTGCAAATTAATACATTTCCTTCCTTTAAAAATGTTTGTTTTTGTCACGGATGTGACTGAGTGGAGCTCCACTCAGCACCCACTGTCAGCAAACCTCCCTCTCCATGTAGCAGCTGCAGCCAGAGTGGACTAGTTATAAAGGGCCATGTATGTGTCTGGGTCTCTCGGATGTCAGCTTTACATTCTTCACCTCTCAGGCCCTTTACAAGCAGTGCCCCAAGCTGATCTCTGGGTGCTCTCCCCCTCTTCTCCTGTTCTATGCAGCACATACACAGGAGAAGTGCCTCCGTGTGGGGACTATACAGCAGCTACAACCCAAAGCTAACAGAGAAAAACAATGTTCTCGCTGCAATATAAAAGTTGAGATTTTCACCATGTGTCCTTGTTCCAACACTATGGTCCATGTACCACTAATGTTCACGAGGTCCTCTTCAGTTCTAGTGTTTAAAACTTGGTCAGAACTGGGGATGTAAAGATCAACGTTTTTTCATTTAACGCAAGTATTTAAGGTTACGGTCAGTCAATCATGGGGGTTTTGGAGCCGATTCTTTACTGCTGAAATGTCTCTCAAAGTGCAACGTTGAGTCAAGCAGGGCATGCGCGCACTTGTGTGTGTGTGTTTCGAAGCAACAACAAGCCCTATCTGTTCTTATGAAGTTCATTGTCTGGCGTACAAGTGACTGGATGAGAACAGTTCATACACTGAGGTGCACACCAGAGTGAACCACAGTGAGCTACAGTCAGACTGGACTGTGGAACTGGAACTGCTCTCACTGTCCCTCGAGTGTGTTTTGTGTGTGAGGTTGTGAGCTCTGTTGTGTTTCAGGACGAGGACCTCCCTGCTCCCTCCTCCTCCTCCGTCATGGCCCACCCTGTGGCTGAGCGGCTGGACACTCTCATGGCTGTGCTCCTGGCTTACATCAAAGACGTGTGCCATGTCAACGGTACAGTGTCGCTCTGCTCTGTCGTCTGAAGACGTTGTGTGCTTTACTCTATGCACTTACTGGCCACGTGGCGTCTTCAATATTATAGCACACTATACTAAACTACACAGAGTTTAAAAGTATCTGGTGGACAAGTCAGAGTTCTGAGGTAGAACTTGCTATTTAACCCCTTAAATATGAAGATGTCCCACCGGCGGTACATTGGACTTTGATAAAAAGAAAGATCAGCTGCTGCACTTATTTCCAGTCAAATCAACCATTCTAGCATGAATAAGGGTCAGTTTGTTCTCCAAACCCACGCATTAAAAAGTAACCAACAATTAAAAAAATTACTAGGACTTATATATGGATTCTGCCTGGACTTTTTTTTTAACTTTATTACAACTCCCTAAAACAAATTTTTTGTCAAATTAGCTTCAGCAAAAACCTACAAACACCAGCTTTACTGACTGATGTATTTAACAAAGAAAATCTAGGCAGACTTTAAATTTTGGTTTTCCTCTTTGCTGAGGGCTGATGTCGACTAAAGAAATTCTTTGTTGACTAAAGACCTGTCCTATCAACCGATTAATCGACTAAAATGAACTGCACTGGAGTTCATGCTAAAAACAACAATTCATACAGAAAAGTACCTGGAAGCAGTGTATTTATATGTTGGATATAGATTAAACTCATGATTCACTCCAAAATATTTAGCTAACTCACTCTTTACTTTTTTGCTGTTTTTGTCATATAAATCCTTTTAATCTACTAAAAAAATCTTGGTCGGTCAATGACTAAAACATCATTGACCGATTAATTGACCAAACGACTAAAAGGCTACAGCCCTACTTTGCAGAGCTTGTTTCCAAATGTAATTAGAGTAAATCAGACAACAGAGTCTCAGCTTCATAAAGAGTCCAGACAATAGTTTGTGCTCCAAAGGGTTCAAAAACAGCTTCAGTTTGAAATGAGGCTCGTTTTAGGAAAAATAGGCCTTCAGTGTTGAAAGGGACTGTACCTGATTGTCTCGTCTTGTCCAAAGCAGCTCTTGGGGCCAAAATGAGGACGCTGTGTGCCGTGTGCTGTCCACACCTTAAGTATAAAGCATTGTACAGTCCTAGAACTAGAAAGTGCACAGGTAGCTTATTGTTAGCTTTACTGTGACTCAAAACTCCGCTTTGGGCTCTGAATAGAGTTTCAAGATTTATTGCAAGGAGAAAGAGCTAAACCCCTTCACGTCACTCATGAAGCAGGAGCTAAGTGTAGTATGACATTTTTTTTTTCTTTGTATCGAAATTGAGTTGAACATTTTGTGCTTTGACAGCATTAGCTTCTGGAAATGTTTATAACGTGATCTTTGTACAGAATCCTACTATTAAAACATGTACATTTCAAATTCAATTCCAGTCACAATGTTTATTTGAAAAAAGTGCAATTGCAATTTTGGTAAATAATTGTGCTTAAATTTTGGTCAACAAAGGTCTATTCAGAATGAATTTCTTTAATTGTTTGTGTGTATGTTTTGTTTGTTGTTGTTGAGCTTGAACTCAAAACCTTCAGGCAGAATCTCACCATCAATGAGCTAAAAATAAAATGAAAAGTACTTTCTACTTTTCAGTCCAGTAAAAAATTGTAGTGGTGTAAAAAGTACAGATACTTGGTCTCAAATATAGGGAAGTATAATAAAATATAACCACTGCAAAAACCACTTAAGAAAAGTACAGATATCTATACATTTTACTTAAGTACAGACTTTTACTTTTGTACTTTGTTACTTTCCACCACTGGCCAGCATAATTTAAGGCGAAGATGTCATTTGACGTTTGACTCCAAAAGTGGTGGCGTTCTTCAGTCAGAGTTGTGATTGTAGTGGTCCGGTGTGTGCAGGGGCTCTGCAGTTGGACCGGACCAAGGAGCTGTACAGAGACCTGCTGGCCGTGTTCGATAAGGTCATCCTGCCCACACACGCCTGCTCCCACGTCCAGTACGCCCTCTTCTACCTCTGCAGCTTCAGACTGGTCAGTGCACTCTATACAAATACACTTGTAATGTTCTGTGAGTAAAATTCGATTTACATCGCTTTAACACAACCAAATCGAGTCCCATCTGAGTCTAACTCTGGGCTCACACAGCACACAGTCCAGCTCCGGTTGCTGTGTCGGAGCCATGTGGTTGCAGTGTGTCACTCACATGGAGCGCAGAGCTGCAATGCTGTTGTGACCGCCGCCGACGTGGGTCCACCAGTTCACAGGGGTTCACGCTCAGTTTGGGAGTTCACGTGATAACCAAGTTATTAGTTAAGTACACAAACTCACCATCCACTTCAAGAACTTCTTCTATTTAGCATACGGTGTGAGCCCGGGGTAAAGCTGCGTTCACACTTGGACCACATCAAAATGGAGACTGTGGTCCGCCAGTTTAGCCTGAAGGCCTGTATGAAATGTCCATGTTATCCTTGGAGCGAAGACTACTGCTGAACTAACACAAGGATCCCGCTTGAGAACATATATTTGTGCATACACAGTGCAGAGACAGCACTGACGTTTGTGTGTTTTAGGCTCTGTCCGAAGCCTTCCTGGAGCACCTCTGGAAGCTGGTTCAGAACCCGTCCCAGGCTGCAGTGCTCCGGCAGGCTGCACTCGGCTACATGGGCAGCTTTCTCTCCCGTGCCAAGTTCATCCCCATTGTGTAAGTCAGCCTGCAGCTCGCCAAAGTAAAGCATGCTACTTTTTCTCCACAACTCATCATTGTGATGTTTGTAGTAAGAATACTCCATTGTGCCCCAGCAACTAAAATCCTCCAGATCATTTCCTGACTGAGCCTGGCATCACATTGAAGGATGGGTCAAATGCAGAGGAAGAATTCCACTAGGAGGAAAATAACCTTTTTGAAACTACATTAATCCGATTACTGTTTCAATGTGTGCGAAAGATTTGGGCATCTTTTTCATTTCATGTAGTCAAACTAGAGTCACAGTACTTGGATCTTCAGCTCAGAGCTGTACACACACATTTCTCTTGCCTGTAAAATATAATATTACTTTACAAGAATATAACACTTTTAAAGCGATTATGTCACGTTATTTCACTATAATAAAGTTAATGGAATCATATTTATCCGTTTTCCTCAGTTTGCCAATTTAGCTGAGGGTTAGGTTTATCATTTATACCTGCTGGTCGGACATGAGCAGCTGATGTGACGTGGCACATTCATGTGCTCCACAGAAACTCGGGGAAAAATAACAAACCCAAGTTGAAATATGTTCACACAAATAAAAATATAAAAAGCAACTCTGGTGAGAAGCTGATTTATCAAATCCGCTTAATAATTTAAGATCATTGACTAGCGTGTCTAACATGACTTTGGACGTGTTAGGAGTTTACTGCTAGTCATTTATATCATAAAAGCAACACATTTGCTGTAGAAAACCCCACTAGCGTTTAATTAATTGTTTACTAATGTAACTTTACCTAGCCAAAGTATGATATTATGTTTAACGTTCGCTTTTGGACAGGCTAAGAGTGTCAAATCTCACTGTTAGCTCTATTAAACTCTGTTAAAGAGCAGAGTGTGTGATTTTATTATTGGTGACATCAAGATCTCAATTTTCTGACATAAAAACTCATGAATACAAACAAGTGGGAACTCGACTTCTCAGCTCACTGTCCGAAAGTAGTGTTCTCTGGATGTAATCTTTAGTAACATAGATAAAGGGATTCCTTTTTAGAACTCCTGTAATGTTATACTTTTTCTCTTATCCACAAAATGAAACTATGATAATAACCAGAGATATTATCCCACAAAACAAAGCCAAAAACCAACCTGGAGACTTGACATCAGGATCTGCGTCTTGAGAGGATGTTTGTGGGTGTGTATTGTGTGTAATGAGAGCTGTGCTGTGACAGGACGGTGCGGGCGTGCCTGGACCTGCTGGTGTCCTGGATCCACTCGTACCTGGACTCTCAGGACTGTGTGGACAAACAGTACTGCGACCTGGACCTGCACGGGCCCTTCTACAGCGCCTGCCAGGCTGTGTTCTACACCCTCGTGTTCAGGCACAGGGCCATCCTGGAGGGCAACATGAAGAAAGGTCTGACCCTCCTGCACAGCACACACTGGGAGTGGACTGTGTTTAACACTTAATTTATTTATAACCAACACTAAAGGAGATCCAACCAACCACTCATACATGATGGTCATTCATGGAGCACAACAAAAACAACAGGCAAACTAAAAATCGACCGAAATTTGACACCAAAAAGGAACAAAAGAAAAGAAACCATACTTAAAAACTAAATGATAAACAAATTGTTTTTCAAGTTCTGGGGAGCAAATATTCCTTTTTCTGTTATCCTCAGATAGGTAGTCATTCTCTGTTTATTTTACTACATACTTATAATGTATTGTGTTCCATGAAATGTTTTAACATAAATTTGGTATTGTCTACACACAAAAAAATCATATTCAAAAAGCTGTTAAAATTCCCATCAAAAACATACTATTTCTGGTAATGATTTCAATGATCAAATTCTAATCGAGATTGACATCAGTCAGTTAATCACGTCATTGTACTTCAAGTATGTTTTGTTTATGTTCAGGAAATTGATATTGAATGCTCTTTGTTTTTAATAAGAATATTGAAAATAGTGATTAATGAAAGGGGGGAAAAGATAAAAACAAACTGACCCTAAACTGTTTTGGTCCAGTGTTAACTGCAGTATTCTAATTCCCGGTGCTGTCCAGGGCTGGAGTACCTGCAGAGCCTGAACCTGGAGCGGATGGTCATGTGTCAGCTCAACCCTCTGAAAGTGTGTCTGCCCACAGTCACACACATGTTCGCCGCCATCATGAGGTACTCACACACCTCACACATTTACACAAGAACATTGTTCTTGAACCTCTCAGGATGGTTGTCAGAGCCCATACTTTTTTAGTAGAAGTGACAAATGTTTTATGAAATGATATGCACATTTGTACTGCTCCTTCAGACATGATTCAGATGTGCATTATTTAATGTTTTACTTTTTCAATTACATTAACTTTAAATTAGATCAGATGTTAGCTTACCTCCGGAGGAGTTGTCCCAAATACATTTTCACTCTTGCTTTGTTGGACCACTACTTCTGCATGAGTAGTATTTAATCTGAGTAAACCTTTTGACTATTCTATGCAACTCTGATCATGAGGTACTCACATACTGATGTCAAACAGGAAAAACAGCACTAGTTCATGTTCCCGATTTTTTGCATGTAATAAAGTAAAATCTGTGTTGTTCCAGCACAGATATAATGTAAAGCATCTATTTGGGTGAAAATGAGACCACAGTGCTTTCTCTGTATCTATTTATAGAGCATTTTACTCTGAGAGAAGCAGGAAGTGTGTTGTTAGCATGCTAATGTCTGTTAGCTTTACCCTGGACGGCAAAACTGGCTCTGGGCTTCTAAGCTCATGGAGGTGAATATTTAGGATGCTGGGACTGCATTATGTAAGTGAGTGATACATGTCACTGATGAAGACTATTCTGCTACAGTGACTTGAGGTGTGTAACCATGTTCTAACAATGTTATGTCATCAAAAACATACCTGAAGTTATATGTAGCTGCATTCATGCCATTTTGAGGAATGTTGGTTTGAAATCCTCTCCTTCCGTCCGTCAAAAGCATTTTCCACTGAAATCCCTTGATCGCTGCCGTTTTTTCTGATTTTCTACGTCATTTATTCGAAAATCCGTGGTTTTAAGATCTTAAATTATCATCATGACTCGTCCGGAGCATTTCTGCCTCTAAACACGATCACTTACCTGATCATAGAGTGTCACACAGTCTCTTAAAGTGATCACATAACTTAATTGTGTAAGCGCTAGGTGCCATCTACTGGCTGCATGCACTCAGTAAGTGCCAGGGCAGACAGCAGAGAAATATGTTAATTTAGTGCGTAATAGAGGTTTTTTGTTTCAAAACTTGAGATGACACACACACAGATACACTAAGATATATGAGGCTGAGTACAGATACACCAGTAGAATAAGTACCATAAGAGGAGCCGTCTGGACCAGGAGCAGAGGGTCGTCCACAGCCACAGGACACAGACACAGGGCCCAGAGGAGAAATGAGGCACACAACTCCACCAGGGGCCCATGAGCCAGGGCCCAGCAGCCACAGCCGACCACCGCTCCTGGTACAGAGGGCCCCTCAGAGGAAACACTGGAGAGCCTAAAATGGATAAATATGGGGAAATGAAGAAATAGAAATAAATACATATAGCCTAAAATAAGTAAACTCAATAACTAGGATGGATAAATATAATAAATATTAATCAAAAGCTAAGCTAAAAAGGTGGGTCTTGAGCCTGCTCTTAAATCCTGAGCACTCTCTGCAGCCCTGAGGTTCTCCGGCAGGCCGTTCCACAGACGTGGGCAACACATTAAAGAACACATACACACAACACAACACACATACATACGTTATTATGACGTTTTAAAATGTAAGACTATTGTTAAGGTGTCTAAAGGCAGTTTAAATGTGTGTTCAGGAGGTACCAGGTGGTGTTCTGCTACACTGTGATCGAGAGGAACAGCAGACACATGCTGCCTGTGGTGCGCAGCTCCACCGGAGGAGACCGAGTCGCCACCAACACAAACCCCCTGGACTGCTTCTTCCCCTTCGACCCCTACCTGCTCAAGAGGTATGTCCAGTCTGAGGACCCTTACCCAGCCCTGGACACATAATACACCTCTGCAGACCCTTACCCAGCCCTAGACACACATAATACACCTCTGCAGACCTTTACCCAGCCCTAGACACATAATACACCTCTGCAGACCCTTACCCAGCCCTAGACACACATAATACACCTCTGCAGACCCTTACCCAGCCCTGGACACATAATACACCTCTGCAGACCCTTACCCAGCCCTAGACACATAATACACCTCTGCAGACCTTTACCCAGCCCTAGACACATAATACACCTCTGCAGACCCTTACCCAGCCCTGGACACATAATACACCTCTGCAGACCCTTACCCAGCCCTAGACACACATAATACACCTCTGCAGACCCTTACCCTTACCCAGCCCTGGACACACATAATACACCTCTGCAGACCCTTACCCAGCCCTGGACACATAATACACCTCTGCAGACCCTTACCCAGCCCTAGACACACATAATACACCTCTGCAGACCCTTACCCAGCCCTAGACACACATAATACACCTCTGCAGACCCTTACCCAGCCCTAGACACACATAATACACCTCTGCAGACCCTTACCCAGCCCTAGACACACATAATACACCTCTGCAGACCCTTACCCAGCCCTAGACACACATAATACACCTCTGCAGACCCTTACCCAGCCCTAGACACATAATACACCTCTGCAGACCTTTACCCATCCCTAGACACATAATACACCTCTGCAGACCCTTACCCAGCCCTAGACACACACAATACACCTCTGCAGACCCTTACCCAGCCCTAGACACACATAATACACCTCTGCAGACCCTTACCCAGCCCTAGACACACATAATACACCTCTGCAGACCCTTACCCAGCCCTAGACACACACAATACACTTCTACAGACCCTTACCCAGCCCTAGACACACACAATACACCTCTGCAGACCCTTACCCAGCCCTAGACACATAATACACCTCTGCAGACCCTTACCCAGCCCTAGACACACACAATACACCTCTGCAGACCCTTACCCAGCCCTGGACACATAATACACCTCTGCAGACCCTTACCCAGCCCTGGACACATAATACACCTCTGCAGACCCTTACCCAGCCCTGGACACACATAATACACCTCTGCAGACCCTTACCCAGCCCTAAACACATAATACACCTCTGCAGACCCTTACCCAGCCCTAGACACACACAATACACCTCTGCAGACCCTTACCCAGCCCTAGACACACATAATACACCTCTGCAGACCCTTACTCAGCCCTGGACACATAATACACTTCTGCAGACCCTTACCCAGCCCTAGACACACATAATACACCTCTGCAGACCCTTACCCAGCCCTAGACACACACAATACACCTCTGCAGACCCTTACCCAGCCCTATACACACATAATACACCTCTGCAGACCCTTACCCAGCCCTAGACACACACAATACACCTCTGCAGACCCTTTTCCAGCCCTAGACACACACAATACACCTCTGCAGACCCTTACTCAGCCCTAGACACACACAATACACTTCTGCAGACCCTTACCCAGCCCTAGACACACACAATACACCTCTGCAGACCCTTACCCAGCCCTAGACACACACAATACACCTCTGCAGACCCTTACCCAGCCCTAGACACACACAATACACCTCTGCAGACCCTTACCCAGCCCTAGACACATAATACACCTCTGCAGACCCTTACCCAGCCCTAGACACACATAATACACCTCTGCAGACCCTTACCCAGCCCTAGACACACATAATACACCTCTGCAGACCCTTACCCAGCCCTGGACACACATAATACACCTCTGCAGACCCTTACCCAGCCCTAGACACACATAATACACCTCTGCAGACCCTTACCCAGCCCTGGACACACAAATTACACCTCTGCAGACCCTTACCCAGCCCTAGACACACATAATACACCTCTGCAGACCCTTACCCAGCCCTGGACACACATAATACACCTCTGCAGACCCTTACCCAGCCCTTGACACACACAATACACCTCTGCAGACCCTTACCCAGCCCTGGACACACATAATACATCTCTGCAGACCCTTACCCAGCCCTGGACACACATAATACACCTCTGCAGACCCTTACCCAGCCCTAGACACACATAATACACCTCTGCAGACCCTTACCCAGCCCTAGACACACATAATACACCTCTGCAGACCCTTACCCAGCCCTTGACACATAATACACCTCTGCAGACCCTTACCCAGCCCTGGACACACATAATACACCTCTGCAGACCCTTACCCAGCCCTGGACACACATAATACACCTCTGCAGACCCTTACCCAGCCCTAGACACATAATACACCTCTGCAGACCCTTACCCAGCCCTGGACACATAATACACCTCTGCAGACCCTTACCCAGCCCTGGACACATAATACACCTCTGCAGACCCTTACCCAGCCCTGGACACACATAATACACCTCTGCAGACCCTTACCCAGCCCTAGACACATAATACACCTCTGCAGACCCTTACCCAGCCCTGGACACATAATACACCTCTGCAGACCCTTACCCAGCCCTAGACACATAATACACCTCTGCAGACCCTTACCCAGCCCTAGACACACACAATACACCTCTGCAGACCCTTACCCAGCCCTAGACACACATAATACACCTCTGCAGACCCTTACCCAGCCCTAGACACACATAATACACCTCTGCAGACCCTTACCCAGCCCTAGACACACATAATACACCTCTGCAGACCCTTACCCAGCCCTAGACACACATAATACACCTCTGCAGACCCTTACCCAGCCCTAGACACACATAATACACCTCTGCAGACCCTTACCCAGCCCTAGACACATAATACACCTCTGCAGACCCTTACCCAGCCCTAGACACACATAATACACCTCTGCAGACCCTTACCCAGCCCTAGACACACATAATACACCTCTGCAGACCCTTACCCAGCCCTAGACACATAATACACCTCTGCAGACCCTTACCCAGCCCTAGACACACATAATACACCTCTGCAGACCCTTACCCAGCCCTAGACACACATAATACACCTCTGCAGACCCTTACCCAGCCCTAGACACACATAATACACCTCTGCAGACCCTTACCCAGCCCTAGACACACATAATACACCTCTGCAGACCCTTACCCAGCCCTAGACACACATAATACACCTCTGCAGACCCTTACCCAGCCCTAGACACACATAATACACCTCTGCAGACCCTTACCCAGCCCTAGACACACATAATACACCTCTGCAGACCCTTACCCAGCCCTAGACACACATAATACACCTCTGCAGACCCTTACCCAGCCCTAGACACACATAATACACCTCTGCAGACCCTTACCCAGCCCTAGACACACAGAATACACCTCTGCAGACACTTACCCAGCCCTAGACACACATAATACACCTCTGCAGACCCTTACCCAGCCCTGGACACATAATACACCTCTGCAGACCCTACCCAGCCCTGGACACATAATACACCTCTGCAGACCCTTACCCAGCCCTAGACACACTATACACCTCTGCAGACCCTTACCCAGCCCTAGACACACATAATACACCTCTGCAGACCCTTACCCAGCCCTAGACACACATAATACACCTCTGCAGACCCTTACCCAGCCCTAGACACACATAATACACCTCTGCAGACCCTTACCCAGCCCTAGACACACATAATACACCTCTGCAGACCCTTACCCAGCCCTAGACACACATAATACACCTCTGCAGACCCTTACCCAGCCCTAGACACACATAATACACCTCTGCAGACCCTTACCCAGCCCTAGACACACATAATACACCTCTGCAGACCCTTACCCAGCCCTAGACACACATAATACACCTCTGCAGACCCTTACCCAGCCCTAGACACACATAATACACCTCTGCAGACCCTTACCCAGCCCTAGACACACATAATACACCTCTGCAGACCCTTACCCAGCCCTAGACACACATAATACACCTCTGCAGACCCTTACCCAGCCCTAGACACACATAATACACCTCTGCAGACCCTTACCCAGCCCTAGACACACATAATACACCTCTGCAGACCCTTACCCAGCCCTAGACACACATAATACACCTCTGCAGACCCTTACCCAGCCCTAGACACACATAATACACCTCTGCAGACCCTTACCCAGCACCTAGACACACATAATACACCTCTGCAGACCCTACCCAGCCCTAGACACACATAATACACCTCTGCAGACCCTACCCAGCCCTAGACACACACAATACACCTCTGCAGACCCTTACCCAGCCCTAGACACACATAATACACCTCTGCAGACCCTACCCAGCCCTAGACACACATAATACACCTCTGCAGACCCTACTCCAGCCCTAGACACACATAATACACCTCTGCAGACCCTACCCAGCTCTAGACACACATTCTGCAGACCCTTACCCAGCCCTAGACACACATAATACACCTCTGCAGACCCTTACCCAGCCCTGGACACATAATACACCTCTGCAGACCCTTACCCAGCCCTAGACACACATAATACACCTCTGCAGACCCTTACCCAGCCCTGGACACATAATACACCTCTGCAGACCCTTACCCAGCCCTAGACACACATAATACACCTCTGCAGACCCTTACCCTTACCCAGCCCTGGACACACATAATACACCTCTGCAGACCCTTACCCAGCCCTAGACACACATAATACACCTCTGCAGACCCTTACCCAGCCCTAGACACACATAATACACCTCTGCAGACCCTTACCCAGCCCTAGACACACATAATACACCTCTGCAGAACCAGACCCAGCCCTAGACACATAATACACCTCTGCAGACCCTTACCCAGCCCAAGACACACATAATACACCTCTGCAGACCCTTACCCAGCCCTAGACACACATAATACACCTCTGCAGACCCTTACTCAGCCCTAGACACACATAATACACCTCTGCAGACCCTTACCCAGCCCTAGACACACATAATACACCTCTGCAGACCCTTACCCAGCCCTAGACACACATAATACACCTCTGCAGACCCTTACCCAGCCCTAGACACATAATACACCTCTGCAGACCCTTACCCAGCCCTAGACACACATAATACACCTCTGCAGACCCTTACCCAGCCCTAGACACATAATACAGTGGTTCTCTTTTTCAGTCTCGACCCTCAAAATAACAATAGTTCACATTCGCGACCCCCAAACATAAAAAATAGGCAACATGCAGGGTGATAACTTAGCCTCATATCTAAAGTTTGACTTTATTTTGAGAATATAGACGTAGAATAATGACCTTAATAGGCCGACCAATAGGACTCTACATTCACCTCTGCATTTGAGGGGGTCAAGCCTTGTTTAACTCTAGTGTATACATTTTTCTCCATCTTCTGGGGACCCCCGGAAATCATTTCGCGACCCCCATTGGGGTCCTGACCCCTAGTTTGAGAACCATTGACATAATACACCTCCAGCTGATGTGTTTGTGTGTGTCTGTGTGTTTGTGTGTGTTTGTGTGTGTGTGTGTGTGTGTGTGTGTGTGTGTGTCTTTGTGTGCTTGTCTTTATGTGTGTGTGTGTTTGTGTGTTTATGTGTGTGTTTGTGTGTGTTTGTGTATATTTCTGTGCGTGTATGTGTCTTTGTGTGTGCGTGTGTGTGTGTCTTTGTGGGTGTTTATGTGTGTGTGTTTTTGTGTGTGTTTATGTGTGTGTGTGTGTGTGTGTTTGTGTGTTTGTTTGTGTGTGTGTGTTTGTTTGTGTTTGTGTGTGTGTGTGTGTGTGTTTGTTTGAGTTTGCGTGTCTTTGTGTGTGTTTGTGTGCGTGTCTTTATCTGTGTGTGTTTGTGTGTTTATGTGTGTGTGTCTTTGTGTGTGTTTATGTGTGTGTGTGTGTGTGTGTGTGTGTGTTTGTGTGTGTTTATGTGTGTGCGTGTGTGTGTCTCTTTGTGTGTTTATGTGTGTGTGTGTGTGTGTGTGTGTGTGTGTGTGTGTGTTTATGTGTGTGTGTCTTTGTGTGTGTTTATGTGTGTGTGTTGTGTGTGTCTTTATGTGTGTGTGTGTGTGTCTTTGTGTGTGTTTATGTGTGTGTGTGTGTGTGTGTGTGTGTTTATGTGTGTGTGTGTGTGTTTATGTGTGTGTGTGTGTGTGTGTTTATGTGTGTGTGTGTGTGTGTGTGTGTGTGTCTCTTTGTGTGTGTGTGTGTGTGTGTGTGTGTGTGTGTGTGTGTGTCTCTTTGTGTGTGTGTGTGTGTGTGTGTGTGTGTGTGTGTGTGTGTGTGTGTGTGTTTGTGTGTGTGTGTGTGTGTGTGTGTGTGTGTGTCTCTTTGTGTGTGTTTATGTGTATGTGTGTGTGTGTCTCTTTGTGTGTGTCTCTTTGTGTGTGTTTATATGTGTGTGTGTGTGTGTGCGCAGGTCGGGGCCCCTGATCCAGCCTCTGTACCAGGTGTGGGAGGAGCCTGCTGACTCAGAGCTGCACGCGCCCAGAGCCTCTCACCAGGTGAACTCTTGATCTTATACAGGGTCCGGGGCGTTACATCCAGAACAGCCTCAGCACAGCCTCAGCACAGCCTCAGCACAGCCTCAGCACAGCCTCAGCACAGCCTCAGCACAGCCTCAGCACAGCCTCAGCACAGCCTCAGCACAGCCTCAGCACAGCCTCAGCACAGAATCTCACAAATCAAGTTTTTTGGATTTGCATATTGGAATAAAAATACACAATTCGAAAGAAGGTTTGGAGCATTTATCTTTATTCATTCTGTATGCTGTGCCAACAGTGGGGCTCGAGCAAATGAATGAATAAACTAAATGAATTCATGAATGTGCGCTCCAAACCTTCTTTTGAACTGTGTGTTTTTATTGTGTATCTTTATTCTTTTTCAATTTTAAATTGAAAATCTAATGAACAAAGAGTACTCGGACCATTTAATATCATTTCCTCATCAAAAACACTAATCTTCCATATTAAGACCGTCTCCCTCTTAAGTGCTGCTAACGCTGTGTTCCACCCCTTATGTCATTAGGTTGTAACCCATGTGCTAAGACCCTTTAGCAGCAGAAGTGCAGCATAACGCAGTCTGTGGACAAACTGGGATATGAAAGTGTGAGTGATTTGGTAAGATCCGGATGAGTGACAGAGTCTGGATTAAACACATTTACAGTTGTGTTTTAGGTTTATTCAGCAGCAGAACAGAAACATACAATTACAAAAAGATAAATAATTGTAAAATGAACTTAAATCTAACAGTGTGCAGGTGCAGATAGAGCAAAAGATAAAAGTGTATCTTCCAAGATTCCAAGAGTGAGCGGCGCGGACTGAGAAAGCAGACTGTCCAAATGAAGTCTTTGTAAATGGGATTTTGCAGTCTCCTCTGCTCGACGCTTGAGTGTTTGTATTTGAGTTCAATTGTATGAAATCTTTTTACACAATAGTCTTTGATTTTATCTACACCTATATTATTATTATTATTATTATGCATATTAATGAACATTTAATCAAATGTAAATATGCCAGATTATAGCCCAAGGCTAATTTCCATCTATTAAATACTTCAGCACACATGCTGCTGTTTGTTGAACTGAAATATATATTTGGAGGCTAGAAAAGCAAACTAGATCACATTTTCACCCTGGAAATTCAAAATGACTGCTCCTAAGGCAAAGTCCCTAAAAACAGTGGAGCGCTTCACACGGCCTCCAGCCATTCTACACAAACATTTGTCCCTCAAAACCATCTGAAATCTGAGTTCTAAACCATAATCCGTCCTTTCCAGTGTCTTGTTTTTGGTTTCCCTGGACCCCTCAGACTGACCTGTGTGCCGTCCTGTGTGGCAGGTGTCGAGGGAGGACGAGGACGACTTCCTGAGCGGAGAGACCCCAAAGACAGAGGGCATTGTGGGAATGACTCCGGGCTCGTACGAGTCTGCGGCTCTGAGCCCCGGCAGTGTAGGCTCTCCTCCCTTCAGCTTCCACCGGGCGCTTTAGGCCAGTCATCACCCAATCACCACAGACTGAACCAGGGCCAGGCCGGGACCAAGACCGAAGACCGGCCTCGTGAGGGCCACACGAGGAGGGCCGATCCGGGGCCGAACGGGCTCCAGACCAGGATTGAACAAGACTCCACCAGAAAAAGGAGGTCATATACTGAACAAACTCTGCTCTGGTACAGAATGGACAGAACGGAGGACTTCACAAGCCGAGCATCTGAGCATTACTGTGTCAGATGCCCTCCCATCCCCCTGTATCTGTGTGTCTGGGACGGAGCAGCTCTGCAGACGTGCTGTGGTTGAATAATGGAGCTTGTCACTAAATGATCAGGTTTCTTCTCAAAGCGAGACGCTGCAGGTAAAAAGGAAAACATCTTACATTTAGATATCGATTTGTAACTTCATCTGGAGCGAACTGACAAATGAATGAGAGATCGTGCATCATGGATTGTTTTCATACAAGGATCCGCCATTTTATCTGTAGAAACTGCACATTTTTGGGACATTTAAATCTGAAAAATGGACAGAGCCAGGTTTAAATTTCTTGCCTCATTTTTTTTTTACATCATAGACACAGAATAGATATATTTGTATTACGTGTGTCTGTTTGGGGATTTTGGAAATAATTTTTAGTATTTAGTGCAAAACTTTAAATTCTGGCGTAAAATTTCAAATTATTGTCTAATATTTTGGCATTAAAACTTCAATATATGCTGTCCCAGACTGTACGGTGTGCATTTGGAGAAAACTATGGAATTAAATGATAAAACATCTTAAGGTGCAGATTGTTGTTTCCATGTGAAAATGTACGTTAAGAGTAAAAAAATGAGAAAAGAGAGTTTACCTGTGGTGTCTCGCTTTAAATAATAATGAATATAAGGTTGGTTTTCCTTTCTAACACTGCCTCGTGCTCCATGTGAGAGGAGCTCCACGTTCCACTGCCAGAGGAACAGTCTCTCTTCTCTCTGTTCTATTACAAGTTGGGCTTCTGCAATATCCAGCTTTCAGTGTCTTTTGCTTTACACTCAATGTCACAACGTTAATATATATTCGACTAAAATATCATTTCAGCACTAAGTCATTATGTTGGTGATATTTTTCCAATATTTAATTTGAATTGTTATGAGGATCGTTGGTTAAAGGGCTGTACTTGTGTTGTACTTGTGTTTTGTTTGCATCGATCAGAACATTAAGTAGTGTATTAACATATTTAATATTTTGTTTAAAAGGACATTTTAGTTGGAAACACAGTGACCTCTCAAACCATGTTAACAATAAATGTTTTAATAGATCAGTATTGTCTGTGGACTCTGTGTCTTTTTTAGGTGGTAATGTTCATGTTTTAGAGACTTTTTGAACCCAAGACCCCAAAACTACTGATACAATTGTTTAGAATCCAGAGAAACGACGTCTGATAAACTACACAGCAAAAAATGACATCTCGCCTACTTTAAAATGAATTAATGTGTCATTTTTATCTGGATTTCAGGAGTTTTGACTCTTGAGATGTAATTGCTGCTGTGATGTAGATTATCGCTCTGGTTTCAGGGTAAATCTGACTGATCATGCGATAATTTAGAAAATAAATTTGCCTTTTTCTATTTTGAATTAAAATAATTGAAAGTGTTAAATAAATAAATCTGTAAATAAAAACAGCCATAGTTTAGTTTTCAAACAGTTCTATCTTCATAAAGTAGATCATTCAAACACACGATGCTTCTTTTTACTTCCAAATGTTGTCACAGATTCAGTTCTTCACACTTCTATTCACTGGAGAGCACGTTTGGACTACAGCTCATGCAGCTTTTCCTTCCCCTGAACAGCACCTGGGAACAGAAAAGATGGGATTTAGATATTTAGACATTCTGGAAAATATGAAGAGCAATTCATGACTCAGTTGAATGTTGCCTCTTCTTGGTTCTGAATAAAAGTCAAATGTCATATTTAGACTGAAAAGGTTCTACATTTGGATTGTCTATCAGCAGATCACTTTGAGAAAAGATCAAATTGTGCTGGATGAGTGACATTAGTGATGGCTTGTGGACAAGTGCCGTAGATTTTCTGTTCGAATGAGCTCAGCCTCAGCCACACAGTTGGTCATGTCCCTTTTTTAAATTCCTGAAAGCAAAACCAAATGTAGATGTCATCAACAAACACAAGATTCACAAACGTAGCAGCACTTACCACAAAAGTCAGCTCAGAAGTTTGAAGAGAGGAAATGATCTCCCAGTCTGTTCAAACATGAGAAGGTGCATTCAAACCTAACAAAAGAAAAGCAAGCTTGACAACTAAAGCTGATGCAGATATTTGGTCAATAAGGAAATATCTAACCAGGACTAATCATGAAACATCATGAAACATCTCCTTTGAATAACTGACTTAACAAATGAAAATACGGCTGTCTAGTGTGTTATCTCATTGTCAAGGACCTAATTCTGCTCCAAAAGACTTGATGTTCAGTGCCCGTTTCTTTTCTTCCGTTGGGTTTTTGTGTCAAAGTATGTGTCTGTGTCCGTTAAAAGTCTTTTCATATGTGTCCGTGTCATCTCTACCATTGTCCTGCCCTTATCTGCTGGGATTATTCTTCTGGTTTTGTCTTATTTGGTGTGTCTGTGGCTCTTCTTTTGTCTGGGATTATGGTGCTTTTTGGTAGTCTTGCTGATTTGAGTATTCCTGTTACTGTATTCTGAAGTTTATTTTATTACATGCCAGTTCCGTCGCTGAAATGAAATCTTCCTGTGGTATTTGGTTTGATGTTATTGTCCTTTTTTCAGTATGTTTTGTCCTGTTTTTGTGATAGATTGCATAACCACTTGTCATTAACGTTAGCTTGTACTTTTTTGTTTTCATCTTTGTTTTTGATTCGTTTGTCCACTTTAGATATTTGCTTGGTTTTGCTGAATTCCCTCTCGTTCATCTGTTGTAGATGTTTTGTCATTATTTCCATTGGACATGTTGCTTTGAAATAATGTATTAGTTCATCCAGTTCTTTTAGGATTTTTGTCAAGTTCATTATTTAGCGTCCTTATCCGTTCCCTTAAAAGGTCTCGTCTTGCTTTGATTATTTGATTATATCTCGCTTGGGTTCTCTTTGTCTTCTCCAGACGGCAAAGTTCTGTGAGACATTTTTTGCCGTAACTTCCACGTATTATATTTGCAAAGTTCATTCTGTCTTGTAAGTATTAGCTTGAGACTTTCTTCTAATAAGACAGTTGTAAAGTAGCTTTTAGCTCACTTACCTGACATGTTTGGGCCTTTGTCTGATGGATGTGACGTGTCTCTGATCAGATGTTGTTCCCAGGCCTGGTCAGCTTCACAGGTCTACCCCAGAGTGACTGCCCTGAGCTTTCTTTTGACCACAGATTGACTGACCTGGTCGCTCCTTCCAGAATATAGCTTCTGCTTCCACCACAGTGACCACAGAGTGACTGCCCCGAGCGCTCCCTCCACCACAGGGACCACTGTCAGCGACCCCAGTCCTGGCCTTAGCAGCAGCTCTGCTCTTGGCCCGAGGATGGCTTTCTGTCTGGTTGTCTAAGTTCCCCAGATCAACCAAACAACGTACACAAAAGCACGTAACACTCTGATCTTTACTAATGAAATGAGTGTGTAACAGTGAGTGTTTTTGATTTTTCAGGTTCTGCTGGAGTGTGCATGTTCTTCCTGAGTTTTCATATATTTGGATGGCTTTCAGTTGGTACAGGAGGTTACACAGATACACAGCGCAAAAACATGCAGAAGGAAGTAGCACTCCACTCTTTTCTTTACTACTGATAAATGGTCAATTGTCTACTTTAATATGTAACTGTTTAATGTATACTTATTTCATTTCTATTTGAGAGAAGGTTTTACCGTTATACTATTGGGAGCCATTTTATACTGAACATGTGTTTGTTTATTTTTCAGGTTGTTTTGGAGTTTGCATGTTCTTCCTGAGTCTGCATGTTTGCTTTCGACGGCTTTCAATGTAGAATTGATTCCCGTCCTGGCCCGTGCAACGAGAATTGTCTACAGTCCTCCTGGCCTTAGCAGCAACTCCAGCCCTCACCCAAGAAGAGACTTCAGTCCTGGCCTAAGCAACGATTTCAAGGACTCAGGTCCTGGCTCGAGCACTGACTCCAGTCCTGGTCCAAAGCAGCGAGCGGAAAGCCAAGGTGAAAGTGTTCATCTGCATACGCACTACATATGCCACTGATCCAGAGCTAAATATCCACTGATAAGTCCAACTGTGTGGCTTATCCCAACACTGCAGCAAGTATGGGCTGCATGCACGCTTGATATGTCACAAAAAGTGCAAGATCCATTGATCAGTAAGAGCTAGTGTTTACAGTCTGGAAATGACTTCTAGAAGGTTCAGACTAGTTCCAATACTGATAATCCCCCACATTCTGCTCCATGACACAATAACATGAGAACAATGTCTTGGCTTTAAATAGCACTATTCAAAACGCTCAAACCTGTGTTCATTCACTCACCATCCTGACACCAAAGTCACTGACCTGAGCGCTCCTGCCACAGAGTGACTTACCTGAGCACTCCCACCACCACTCATTTATTGAGCGTATCACTCCTACAACGACAGAGCCACTGACCTGAGTGATCCTGCAACCAGAGTGACCACTGGAGTGACTGACCCGAGCACTCCTTCCACAACAGAGCCACTGACCTGAGGGCTCTTTTTTCCACAGAGTGACTGAATTTAGCACTCCTGCCACCAGAGTTACCACTAGTGACTGACCTGAGTGCTCCTGCCACCAGAGTGACTGAACATGTCCTCTGCAGATGAGTAAGTAGATCATCTCAGATCTTTCGCAGTCTTATCCTCCACATTGTCCAGAAGTTGGATTTTTGGTACTTCAGCTGACCCGGCTGGTTCGCCCTGTCTCTGCAGGTTTTCCCAAACCTTTTTTCACCTGTGGAAGTCTCTTTTGTCTCCATTATATTTAGGAAGAGAAGTGGGTTTTATTTGGATTGGAACTAGGGGTGTGGGTATTGCAGGTGAGTGTTTGTTTATTTCTCAGGGTGTGTTGGAGTTTGTATGTTCTTTCTGAGTCAAGTGTCTCTTTAAGCATAACCCTCAAATATTTTTGGATGAATGTTTACTTAGTGTTGAGCCATTTTCATACTTTTTCAGGTTGTTTTGGCGTTTGCATGTTCTTCCCGTGCTTGCGTTTAACAGCTTTCAAAGGAGAATTGATTCCTGTCCTGATCCAAACAGCGACTCTAGTCCTGGCTCCAGAATTGACTATTGTCCTCCTGGCCTTAGGGATGAAGAAGAAGAGGAAGAGCCCAGCTTCAAGAGGCAGCGCTCTGAGGACAGCCCTGACGAGCCCGCCTCCTCACCCTCTGACCACGCCCCTTCCACCTCTGCCGGGACCTCCGGGGCTTCAGCCGTGGCCCCCATCTGCCCCAACTCTGAGTCAGACGAGGACTGAGTCTCTGAGACTCTAGGTGTTCTGGGAACATTTACCACCTTCAGCTCCGCCCGTTGCTTCTCACATGGATCTATATTAAGAAGTGGATAAGACCCTCCCCCTCTGTGAGATGGACTAGTGGCCGCTCCGCAGCACTGCAGCGTCTGGGCCCAAGGAGAAGAAATCTCTCATTGAGGGTCAGTGCATTTTTGAGGAAACAAACAAACAACAAGCTGGTTTTGGACTGACAGCACCTACAGCTTTCACAAAGGTCGGATTTTGAAAGGATTCCTCTCTATTTTCACAACATGAACTTTTAAAAATGTTTAAATGCTCAAAACGCTCATTACAGGTTGAGCCTAGCTTGGCGCTCAGCCCGTGCTTTGGCCGCCGTCGTGCTGATTGGTCAGGGCTGATCACGTGTTGCACTTCTCTGCTGTCACATGGTGGGGACGCTCGCCGTGTTCAGGAAGGAAAGCACAAGAAATCTGCTTCCTGTTTTCTAGAAGTAGTTGTACGTTTAGAACAAAGATAAAGCAAGGGATAACTAAGAAAGATATTTCAAAAGTGGAAACATTGAGAGCATAAATGTAATCTGTTACTAGATTGTAATGTAATCTAAAAGGACATTTATGCTGAGAACTGCTGCCCGTCACATTGTCCTGCATAGTACACCTGGCTTTCTACCCTGGGCATAGGAGGGTTCAAGGGGAGAAAGCAGAGGGGGTCGCCCAGTAACTGGAGGCTTGATGGTTCCATCCCTCTATTATTGACAGTAAATAATAGATAATAGTATAGATCCATATTGTTCAACAGAAAGGAGTACTATGTAGGAACGTAACAGACACAGATAAACTTTAACAGTAAAAACTCAATGACTAAATAGTAAGTATAAATAATGAAAAGAATGAATGTGAAACGAGGCTGATACTTAAGTGTAGTTTCTGCATAGTACGCCTGACCTTGTGTTTAACTCTGGGCACAGGTCAAGGGTCATCTACCAATAGTCCAGTTGGTGGTGTGAACCTTTCCTGCTTAATCCATCTTTGTGGAGGTTGTATTTTTTTTTTTAAAGTACACAATGTGCAGATTTGGGTTTGTTCACTGACTCGACAGTCGGTGGGACACTCCCTGTGTCTCCTGTTTTTGTTGTGGTTTTAGGAATACAACGTAAAGGAACACATGTATTTGTACTAGAATGTAACTGTGCTCCTGGAGACAATATCGCTGGTGATTATACTTTTCATTTGATTTGTGAAAAATAATATATGATGTGGAGGTTTGGGTTTGTTCACTGACTTGTCGGCCGGTGGGACACTCCCTTATTTCTCTCCTTCATGTTTTATTTGAATTGTGTATAATATTTACATAATAACACATTGCACAGTGTATTTGGAGGAAAGTTTTAATGAGATAAATAAAGTTCTAAAACACTGACAAAGAGAAGCCCTGAACCAGTGGTGGTTGGTGTCCCATAGAAAGCAGGTGCACTTAGTGCCTTCCTCTATGCACCACAAAAGGTTTGCTGTGATTGGATGGACAGCAGCAGCATAAGTTTAGATTCTACGGTGAAAGGTAAGACAAGTTTTGAAGAAATAAAAGGTCTTTTTTTCTCTTGAATAATGAATCCTTTCCACAGAGAGGCGTGTGATGTTCTGGGGAGCTGTCCATGGTATCAAACACACTGCAGTGAAGCACCACCAGAGGGCGCCCTGATCCTGAAGGAAGAGCAGGACTCAACACAGTATGAGGTATTCTCATTCTAGTGTCTAATATTTTGGGTTGTATTTTCATTTTTGAGTCTTGTCAGTTATAATTGGATTGTTTAATCCCATCATAGTCTAAAGAATCTCATCCAGTCATGGATGATGACTCCTGCCAGTATCTGCAAGAGGAGACACGTATCCACAATCATCGGATGAAGAAGCTCACGAAGACAACACTGAAGAAAAAAGAAGAAATCAGTCATCAGAAAACAGTCATCTCCCATCGTTTAATTTATTATTTAGAATCAGAGGTGGGAGAAACATTGCAAAGTGAATAACATCAATATTGAATCTAATAATATCAATAGTTGTCTTAGAATATCAAGTATATATTTTATATATCGTTAAAACGATTAAAAATGACCTGAAAAGAGAGACATAGACAAGCGCATAAAGTTTTATTTCTGCTCTTTTGTGGTCTTTTTCATGTGTAACAAAGGTTTTCCACAACCAAGACATCTACAGGCACATTTGAGCCCATTTCAGAGGAACATCATCTGAATATAGTCATCGAGATAATCCAAAACATATTAGAGATATTCACTTTTGTCATGATTGCCCACTGTTGTCACTTAACGCTAAGGAAAAGCAGTAATGCGCCTCTGCTGTGAGTGCAACATTACTTTTACCCAGCAGAGGACAGCCAGACACTACTTTTACTCTTCAAATGACATTATTACATTTACGTCTATCTACACATGGGTTTAGTCACAGCTAAACTTAACAGTCTTTGGTGGTCCAGGGATCCTGAAATATCTTCAGTAAATTCAACATTGCTGATCAGTTTGAGTTGAGAAATGGCACTTGGATAATTGTGTGTTTCAGATGTTTGTACTGGATAGTGGACTGGCTGATCATGTGACTTACCACCTGACCTCTCTCACCACCAGCAGCTTCTGTCTGGACTCTCTGGATGGAACAGCTCAGGTCCCTTCACTTGTGTGTGTGTGTGTTGTGAGTATGTTTGCTTCTGTTCTGTTCTGAGAAAGAGCCAGAGAATACAAAAATGTGTCAAAACTATTGTATATTATAGCAACGTGGAAGTTTTGTACTGAATGTGCTGCCGTGTGTTAATTAGATACTTTATTGTCCCTGCGGGGAAATGTGTCTTCACAGAAAAGACATAGACTCACATCAAACATCTCTGACATTTGCATGACATTCCAACATACAAATGACATAATTCAAGTGCAAAATCAAACAGACCAGGGAGACATGCTTTACATTTGCTCCGAGCGTTAATGGCTGTAGGGATGTTTCTGAATCTTGCTCTGTTGCACCTGGGGTCGTGCGTTGTCGTCCGGGACAACAGGGTGAAATAATGGTGCAGTGGATGAGTGTGGTCCTGTGTTATTGTCTGGACGATGCGTGTTTTGGCTTTTGAGTTTAGCTGTGAGAGGCTGGGAGGAGGTGGGAGGTGGAAGTTGCTGTAACTGTGGAGAAACATGAAGTCCTTTGAACTTAAAGTTTGATTGAATCCTGTGTGTGTGTGTGTGTGTGTGTGTGTGTGTGTGTGTGTGTGTGTGTGTGTGTGTGTGAGTGTGTGTGTGCGTGCGTGTGTGTGTGTGTGTGTGTGTGTGTGTGTGTGCGTGCGTGCGTGTGTTTTCATCAGTGTAGTCCGCTGCAGTGGGTGATGGATTGGTGCAGTCCTTGGTGTACAGTGTGTACAGAAATGGACTTCATACACAGCCTTGTGGCTCTTCGGTGTTGGGGTTAAGTGGAGCTGTGGTTGCCATGTTGACACCGACTGCCTGTTGTCTATTGGAGAGGAAGTTGTGTATTAAGTGAATAAGCCCAAAGCAGAGTTAGAGGCTCCAGGAGAGAGTCTGCAGTAGGCAGGCCACAGCGTCCTCTGTCCCCCTCTTGGCCCGATGGGCAAACTGAAGTGGGTCCAGTTGTTCCTTGATCACTGGTAGAATTGTCCCAAGGAGTACATGCTCTAGGCATTTCATGATCAGAGATGTCAGGGCTGTTGGTCTGAAGTCGTTGAGATCTTTGGGATGATTGTTGCTTTTTTTCCAGAGGGAGGGGATTTTTGCAGGTCATATGTCTCACAGAAGAGAGTAAATCACAGGTGCCAGTTCTGATGCACAAGTTTTCATTCCCCTTGCAGAGATACCATCCGGTCCTGGAAGAATCCTCAAACAGCCGCTGTGTGGAGAACAGAGATGCTCCTAGGATTTCTCCTGCTCTTTTAACCAGACTGGTGTTTGGTTTGTGACAACACTAGTCTGAAAACACTGTTCTGAAGATGTTTTGGCAAATTCATGTGTCCATTCACGTTTTCAAAACCAGAAATCCCAGCCTTAACTCAGATTGAACCAGAAGAAAGTGAAGGAAGTGGAGGCAGTGAAAGACGCTCGCACACCAGACCTCAGCTAGAGTCAGAGGTGAGGAAAAAATCTTTGTTAGTTTAGCTTATTAGTATCTGTATACAGAGCATACAGAGCAAAGCGTCTTGATTTTCTAAGTTATTGCAGAGCTTATATCCAGGATTTTTAAACCTGTTTACGAGCTGCTTCTTATGCCCAAAGGTGAGACATAGCCCTGAAAAACATCTGCAAAAACTACTACAACCAGGGTACATGGAGCTCCACACTGAAGCCAGGGAAGCTCCACAATCATTTGTGTGGTCAGAGAGAGCAAAGGTCCAGGAAACCCAGTCTATGTGGTTGAGCTTCTGAATGCTGCACCCAAACCCTGTCCTTACCTGGTTGAGCCTGCGCCTGTTTTCTCCTGCCCCAGAGGGAGAAGCAGAAGAACCAAAGTGTCACTATAGAGAGAACAAGAAAAGGGCCAGGTACATCATGCAGCCTGCAGTGTCCGAGAGCCCCAGTGATGAAAAATACCATGGACACACATGTGGCCATGTGGCTACCATAATATACTTTAACAACTAAAGAGGATCTGCAGGGCAGCAGAAAGAATATGGAGGAAAAATAAAATGACAATAAATAAGCAAATCCTTAACGAACAACAAAAACTTTACAGTAATACCACGAGAAATTCAAGAAATGCACACTTCAGCAAAGTAATTACAGATCACAAAAATAATCCCCAAACTCTACAATTGATCAGCTTTTTAACCCAAGATTTGAATAAACCTCAAATAACTCTCTGACTGACTCCGTCTGTGAGGAGTTTGCAGACACTTCATGGGGAAGATAAACACCAGATGCAATTTTTTATCCAAGTCCATCTATCGCTTTTAAAACATCTGAGTGTCCCGGTCAATGTTGAGAGTCTTGATAAAGTTTTCTCCTCATGTCTATTAGATCCAATCCCAACCCAGTTTTTTAAAATCATGTTATGGATCTTTTAGGGAGGAGCTTTTAAACATGATGAATCGCTCTCTTCAGACAGGGGTCTTTCCCACTGCCTTTAAAGCGGCGGTGGTGAGGCCCTGCTGCAGAAGAGCAATTTAGATTTGAATGATTTTAACAACTACAGATCGGTATCTAAATTTGAGAAAAACTTGTTTTTACTCAACTTAATTATTTCTTGAACACACACAATATTTTTGAGGAATGTCAGTCTGGTTTTAGGGTAAACCACAGTACAGAGACAGCCTTGACAAAGATTTTAAATGATTTTAGACTGAGTTATGATTCTAAACAGGTGACAGTGTTGGTTCTACTGGATCTAAGCGCTGCCTTCGATACAGTAGACCACACTATTCTCTTAAACAGACTCAAGCACCTGGTTTACGTTCTATCTCACAGACAGAACATTCATGGTAAGTTTAGATACCTGCTCCTCCAGGGTCCATACAATCACATGTGGTGTGCCCCAGGGTTCCATTTTAAGTCCTGTACTTTTTAACCTGTACATGCGCCCCCTGCTGGTGTCATCAGGAGACATGGAGTCAACTTCCACTGTTCTGCTGATGATACACAGCTTTACATCTCCATGTCTCCTGATCACACCAGGCCAATGGATGCTCTTTTTAACGGCATTTTAGAATCAAGTCCTGGATGGCAGAAAACTTTCTCCAGCTTAACCAGGAAAAAACTGAGGTTTTAGTCCTCGGTCCTGAGGCCCAGAGAGAGAAACATTTATCCAAACTACAAGCACAGTCTTTTAATCCATGAGCACAAGTGAAAAATCTGGGCGTTATTTTTGACTCTGAGCTGACATTTATTCCACACATAAAGAACATCACAAAAATAGGTTTTTATCACTTAAAGAACAGCCAGAGTCCGCCCCATTCTCTCTCGGGCCAAAGACCCCGATGCATGCTTTTATCTGCAGTCGTGTAAACTACCCTGGGTGGGTGGGGAGTCTTTGCCCCAAGTATCTCGGGGTCTTGTTCACGAGTGAGGGAAGGATGGAGCGTGAGATTGACAGGCGGATCGGTGCAGCGTCTGCAGTGATGCGGGTGCTGTATCGGACCGTTGTGGTGAAGAAAGAGCTGAGTCGAAAGACAAAGCTCTCGATTTACCGATCAATCTACGTTCCTCCCTACCTGGTCACGAGCTCTGGGTAATGACCAAAAGGACGAGATGGCGGATACGAGCTTCCTCCGCCGGGTGGCTGGGCGCTCCCTTAGAGACAGAGGAGCTCAGTCACACGGGAGGAGCTCGGAGTAGAGCCGCTGCTCCTCCACGTCGAGAGGAGCAGCTGAGGTGGCTCGGGCATCTACTCCTGATGCCTCCTGGACGCCTCCCTCGGGAGGTGCTCTGGACATGTCCCACCGGGAGGCGGCCTCGGGGTAGACCCAGGACACGCTGGAGGGACTATGTCTCTCTGTGGCCTGGGAACGCCTCGGGGTCCCCCCGGAGGAGCTGGAGCAAGTGTCTGGGGTGAGGGAAGTCTGTGAGTCCCTGCTTAGACTGCTGCCCCCGCGACCCGGCCCCGGATAATCGGAAGAAGACGAAGAAGAAGACTCTAGTTCCATTTATGAATTCCCCATATTTCTTTCTTTATTCTTTTATCCATTTTAGGTTCTGAGGGGCCCTCTGTCCTGGGAGCGGTGGTCTGCTGTGGCTGCTGGGCCCTGGGTTTGCTGCAGATGACTCTCTGTGTACGGGTGTGTATGTGAATGTGGGTGGGTTGCTTGGCTGGTGGGAAATGGTCATGTTTTGAATGCACTGTAAAGCACTTACACGCTCTGTATGAAAAGCGCTCTGTAAATAAAGTTTTATTGATTGGTTGGCTAAGTCTTGGTTTAGTCCTGGGTTAGTCCTGGTTTAGTCCTTGTGTTTAGTCCTGGTTTAGTCCTGATTTAGAGCTGGTTTAGTCCTGGTGTTCAGACCTGGTTTAGTTGTGGTTTAGTCCTAGCTTAGAGCTGGTTTATTCCCAGTTTAGACCTGGTTTAGTCCTGGTTTAGAGCTGGTTTGGTCCCGGTTTAGACCTGGTTTAGTCCCGGGCTAGACCTGGTTTAGTCCTGGTTTAGTCCCGGTTAAGACTTTGTTTAGTCTCGGTTTAGTCCTCATTTAGACCTGGTTTAGACCTAGTTCAGTCCTGATTTGGAATGGTTTAGTCCTGGTGTTTAAATCTGGTTAAGTCCAGGTTTAGATCTGGTTTAATCCTGGTTTAGACCCTGTTCAGACCTGTTTTAGTCCTGATTTAGAGCTGGTTTAGTCCTGGTGTTTAGACCTGTTCAGACCTGGTTTAGTCCAAGTTTAGAGCTGGTTTAGTCCTGGTCTAGTCCTGGTGTTTAGACTTGGTTTAGTCCTAATTTGGAACGGTTTAGTCCTGGTGTTTAGATCTGGTTTAGTCCAGGTTTAGATCTGGTTTGGAGCTCTTTTGGTCCTGGTTTAGACATGGTTTAGTACTGGTTTAGACCTGGGTTTAGTCCTGGTTTAGACCTGGTTAAATCCTGGTTTAGTCCTGGTTTAGACCTGGTTTAGTCCTGGTTTGAGACCTGGTTTAGAGCTGGTTTAGTCCTGGTCTAGTCCTGGTGTTTAGATCTGGTTTAGACCTGGTACAGACCTGGTTTAGGGCTAGTTTAAACCTGGTTTAGTCCTGGTTTAGACCTGGTATAAACCTGGTTTAGGGCTAGTTTAGACCTGGTTTAATCCTGGTGAAGACCTGGTTTAGAGCTGGTTTAATCCTGGTTTCGACCTGGTTTAGTCCTGGTTTAGACCTGGTTCAGACCTGGTTTAGTCCTGGTGTTTAGACCTGTTCAGACCTGGTTTAGTCCCAGTTTAGAGCTGGTTTAGTCCTGGTCTAGTCCTGGTGTTTAGACCTGGTTTAGTCCTGATTTGGAATGGTTTAGTCCTGGTGTTTAGATCTGGTTTAGTCCAGGTTTAGATCTGGTTTGGACCTCTTTTGGTCCTGGTTTAGAAATGGTTTAGTTCTGGTTTAGACCTGGGTTTAGTCCTGGTTTAGACCTGGTTACATCCTGATTTAGTCCTGGTTTAGACCTGGTTTAATCCTGGTTTAGTCCTGGTTTAGCCCTGGTCTAGTCCTGGTCTAGTCCTCGTGTTTAGATCTGGTTTAGTCCTGGTTTAGACCTGGTTTAGGGCTAGTTTAGACCTGGTTTAATCCCTGTTTAGACCTGGTTTGGACCTCTTTTGGTCCTGGTTTAGAGATGGTTTAGTTCTGGTGTTTAGACCTGGGTTTAGTCCTGGTTTAGAACTGGTTACATCCTGATTTAGTCCTGGTTTAGACCTGGTTTAATCCTGGTTTAGACCTGGTCTAGTCCTGGTGTTTGGATCTGGTTTAGTCCTGGTTTAGATCTGGTTTAGGGCTGGTTTAGGGCTAGTTTAGACCTGGTTTAGTCCTGGTCTAGTCCTGATGTTTAGACCTGGTTTAGTCCTGGTTTAGAGCTGGTTTAGTCCTGGTCTAGTCCTGATGTTTAGACCTGGTTTAGTCCCGGTTTAGAGCTGGTTTAGTCCTGGTCTAGTCCTGGTGTTTAGACCTGGTTTAATCCAGGTTTAGATCTGGTTTGGTCCTGGTTTAGACCTGGTTTAGACCTGGTTGAATCCTGGTTTAGAGCTGGTTTAGTCCTGATTTAGAGCTGGTTTAGTCCTGGTGTTTAACCCAGGTTTAGACCTGGTCAAATCCTGGTTTAGTCCTGGTTTAGATCTGGTTTAATCCTGGTTTAGACCTAGTTTAGTCCTGGTTTAGAGCTGGTTTAGACCTGATTTAGTCCTGATTTAGAGCTTGTTTTGTCCAGGTGTTTAGACCTGGTTTAGAGCTGGTTTAGTCCTGGTTTAGAGCTGGTTTAATCCTGGTTTAGACCTGGTTTAGTCCTGGTTTAGAGCTGGTTTGATCCCGGTTTAGACCTGGTTTAGTCCCGGGCTAGACCTGGTTTAGTCCGGGTTTGGTCCCGGTTAAGACTTTGTTTAGTCCTGGTTTAGACCTGGTTTAGTCCTCGTTTAGACCTGGTTTAGACCTAGTTTAGTCCTGGTTTAGACCTGGTTAAATCCTGGTTTAGTCCTGGTTTAGGCCTGGTTTAATCCTGGTTTAGACCTGGTTTAGAGCTGGTTTAGTCCTGGTCTAGTCCTGGTGTTTAGACCTGGTATAGACCTCATTTAGGGCTGGTTTAGACCTGGTTTAGACCTGGTTTAGTCCTGGTTTAGACCTGTTTAAATCGTTGTTTAGTCCTGGTTTAGACCTGGTTTAATCCAGGTTTAGAGCTGGTTTAATCCTGGTTTCAACCTGGTTTAGTCCTGGTTTAGACCTGGTTCAGACCTTTTATAGTCCTGATTTAGAGCTGGTTTAGTCCTGATTTAGAGCTGGTTTAGTCCTGGTGTTTAGACTTGGTTTAGACCTGGTTTAGTCCTGGTTTAGACCCAGTTCAGTCCTGGTTTAGAGCAGGTTTAGTCCTGGTCTAGTCCTGGTGTTTAGACGTGTTTTAGTGCTGGTTTAGTCCTGATTTAGAGCTGGTTTATTTCTGGTGTTTACACCTGGTTTAGTCCTGTTTTTAGACCTGGTTAAATCCTGGTTTAGTCCTTGTTTAGACCTGGTTTTGTCCTGGTTTTAGAGCATGTGTTTAGACCTGGTTTAGTCCTGGTTTAGAGCTGGTTTAGTCCTGAATTAGAGCTGGTTTAGTCCTGGTGTTTAACACAGGTTTAGACCTGGTCAAATCCTGGTTTAGTCCTGGTTTAGATCTGGTTAATCCTGGTTTAGACCTAGTTTAGTCCTAGTTTAGACCTAGTTTAGAGCTGGTTTAATCCTGGTTTAAACCTGGTTTAGTCCTGGTTTAGAGCTGGTTTGATCCCGGTTTAGACCTGGTTTAGTCCCGGGCTAGACCTGGTTTAGTCCGGGTTTGGTCCCGGTTAAGACTTTGTTTAGTCCTGGTTTAGACCTGGTTTAGTCCTCGTTTAGACCTGGTTTAGACCTAGTTTAGTCCTGGTTTAGACCTGGTTAAATCCTGGTTTAGTCCTGGTTAAGGCCTGGTTTAATCCTGGTTTAGACCTGGTTTAGAGCTGGTTTAGTCCTGGTCTAGTCCTGGTGTTTAGATCTGGTTTAGACCTGGTATAGACCTCATTTAGGGCTGGTTTAGACCTGGTTTAGTCCTGGTTTAGACCTGTTTAAATCGTTGTTTAGTCCTGGTTTAGACCTGGTTTAATCCAGGTTTAGAGCTGGTTTAATCCTGGTTTCAACCTGGTTTAGTCCTGGTTTAGACCTGGTTCAGACCTTTTATAGTCCTGGTTTAGACCTGGTTCAGACCTGGTTTAGTCCTGGTGTTTAGACCTGTTCAGACCTGGTTTAGTCCCAGTTTAGAGCTGGTTTAGTCCTGGTCTAGTCCTGGTGTTTAGACCTGGTTTAGTCCTGATTTGGAATGGTTTAGTCCTGGTGTTTAGATCTGGTTTAGTCCAGGTTTAGATCTGGTTTGGACCTCTTTTGGTCCTGGTTTAGAAATGGTTTAGTTCTGGTTTAGACCTGGGTTTAGTCCTGGTTTAGACCTGGTTACATCCTGATTTAGTCCTGGTTTAGACCTGGTTTAATCCTGGTTTAGTCCTGGTTTAGCCCTGGTCTAGTCCTGGTCTAGTCCTCGTGTTTAGATCTGGTTTAGTCCTGGTTTAGACCTGGTTTAGGGCTAGTTTAGACCTGGTTTAATCCCTGTTTAGACCTGGTTTGGACCTCTTTTGGTCCTGGTTTAGAGATGGTTTAGTTCTGGTGTTTAGACCTGGGTTTAGTCCTGGTTTAGAACTGGTTACATCCTGATTTAGTCCTGGTTTAGACCTGGTTTAATCCTGGTTTAGACCTGGTCTAGTCCTGGTGTTTGGATCTGGTTTAGTCCTGGTTTAGATCTGGGTTAGTCCTGGTTTAGGGCTAGTTTAGACCTGGTTTAGTCCTGGTCTAGTCCTGATGTTTAGACCTGGTTTAGTCCTGGTTTAGAGCTGGTTTAGTCCTGGTCTAGTCCTGATGTTTAGACCTGGTTTAGTCCCGGTTTAGAGCTGGTTTAGTCCTGGTCTAGTCCTGGTGTTTAGACCTGGTTTAATCCAGGTTTAGATCTGGTTTGGTCCTGGTTTAGACCTGGTTTAGACCTGGTTGAATCCTGGTTTAGAGCTGGTTTAGTCCTGATTTAGAGCTGGTTTAGTCCTGGTGTTTAACCCAGGTTTAGACCTGGTCAAATCCTGGTTTAGTCCTGGTTTAGATCTGGTTTAATCCTGGTTTAGACCTAGTTTAGTCCTGGTTTAGAGCTGGTTTAGACCTGATTTAGTCCTGATTTAGAGCTTGTTTTGTCCAGGTGTTTAGACCTGGTTTAGAGCTGGTTTAGTCCTGGTTTAGAGCTGGTTTAATCCTGGTTTAGACCTGGTTTAGTCCTGGTTTAGAGCTGGTTTGATCCCGGTTTAGACCTGGTTTAGTCCCGGGCTAGACCTGGTTTAGTCCGGGTTTGGTCCCGGTTAAGACTTTGTTTAGTCCTGGTTTAGACCTGGTTTAGTCCTCGTTTAGACCTGGTTTAGACCTAGTTTAGTCCTGGTTTAGACCTGGTTAAATCCTGGTTTAGTCCTGGTTTAGGCCTGGTTTAATCCTGGTTTAGACCTGGTTTAGAGCTGGTTTAGTCCTGGTCTAGTCCTGGTGTTTAGACCTGGTTTAGACCTCATTTAGGGCTGGTTTAGACCTGGTTTAGACCTGGTTTAGTCCTGGTTTAGACCTGTTTAAATCGTTGTTTAGTCCTGGTTTAGACCTGGTTTAATCCAGGTTTAGAGCTGGTTTAATCCTGGTTTCAACCTGGTTTAGTCCTGGTTTAGACCTGGTTCAGACCTTTTATAGTCCTGATTTAGAGCTGGTTTAGTCCTGATTTAGAGCTGGTTTAGTCCTGGTGTTTAGACTTGGTTTAGACCTGGTTTAGTCCTGGTTTAGACCCAGTTCAGTCCTGGTTTAGAGCAGGTTTAGTCCTGGTCTAGTCCTGGTGTTTAGACGTGTTTTAGTGCTGGTTTAGTCCTGATTTAGAGCTGGTTTATTTCTGGTGTTTACACCTGGTTTAGTCCTGTTTTTAGACCTGGTTAAATCCTGGTTTAGTCCTTGTTTAGACCTGGTTTTGTCCTGGTTTAGAGCATGTGTTTAGACCTGGTTTAGTCCTGGTTTAGAGCTGGTTTAGTCCTGAATTAGAGCTGGTTTAGTCCTGGTGTTTAACCCAGGTTTAGACCTGGTCAAATCCTGGTTTAGTCCTGGTTTAGATCTGGTTAATCCTGGTTTAGACCTAGTTTAGTCCTAGTTTAGACCTAGTTTAGAGCTGGTTTAATCCTGGTTTAAACCTGGTTTAGTCCTGGTTTAGAGCTGGTTTGATCCCGGTTTAGACCTGGTTTAGTCCCGGGCTAGACCTGGTTTAGTCCGGGTTTGGTCCCGGTTAAGACTTTGTTTAGTCCTGGTTTAGACCTGGTTTAGTCCTCGTTTAGACCTGGTTTAGACCTAGTTTAGTCCTGGTTTAGACCTGGTTAAATCCTGGTTTAGTCCTGGTTAAGGCCTGGTTTAATCCTGGTTTAGACCTGGTTTAGAGCTGGTTTAGTCCTGGTCTAGTCCTGGTGTTTAGATCTGGTTTAGACCTGGTATAGACCTCATTTAGGGCTGGTTTAGACCTGGTTTAGTCCTGGTTTAGACCTGTTTAAATCGTTGTTTAGTCCTGGTTTAGACCTGGTTTAATCCAGGTTTAGAGCTGGTTTAATCCTGGTTTCAACCTGGTTTAGTCCTGGTTTAGACCTGGTTCAGACCTTTTATAGTCCTGATTTAGAGCTGGTTTAGTCCTGATTTAGAGCTGGTTTAGTCCTGGTGTTTAGACTTGGTTTAGACCTGGTTTAGTCCTGGTTTAGACCCAGTTCAGTCCTGGTTTAGAGCAGGTTTAGTCCTGGTCTAGTCCTGGTGTTTAGACGTGTTTTAGTGCTGGTTTAGTCCTGATTTAGAGCTGGTTTATTTCTGGTGTTTACACCTGGTTTAGTCCTGTTTTTAGACCTGGTTAAATCCTGGTTTAGTCCTTGTTTAGACCTGGTTTTGTCCTGGTTTAGAGCATGTGTTTAGACCTGGTTTAGTCCTGGTTTAGAGCTGGTTTAGTCCTGATTTAGAGCTGGTTTAGTCCTGGTGTTTAACCCAGGTTTAGACCTGGTCAAATCCTGGTTTAGTCCTGGTTTAGATCTGGTTAATCCTGGTTTAGACCTAGTTTAGTCCTAGTTTAGACCTAGTTTAGAGCTGGTTTAATCCTGGTTTAAACCTGGTTTAGTCCTGGTTTAGAGCTGGTTTGATCCCGGTTTAGACCTGGTTTAGTCCCGGGCTAGACCTGGTTTAGTCCGGGTTTGGTCCCGGTTAAGACTTTGTTTAGTCCTGGTTTAGACCTGGTTTAGTCCTCGTTTAGACCTGGTTTAGACCTAGTTTAGTCCTGGTTTAGACCTGGTTAAATCCTGGTTTAGTCCTGGTTTAGACCTGGTTTAATCCTGGTTTAGACCTGGTTTAGAGCTGGTTTAGTCCTGGTCTAGTCCTGGTGTTTAAATCTGGTTTAGACCTGGTATAGACCTCATTTAGGGCTGGTTTAGACCTGGTTTAGTCCTGGTTTAGACCTGCTTAAATCGTTGTTTAGTCCTGGTTTAGACCTGGTTTAATCCTGGTTTAGACCTGGTTTAGAGCTGGTTTAATCCTGGTTTCGACCTGGTTTAGTCCTGGTTTAGACCTGGTTCAGACCTGGTATAGTCCTGATTTAGAGCTGGTTTAGTCCTGATTTAGAGCTGGTTTAGTCCTGGTGTTTAGACTTGGTTTAGTCCTGGTTTAGACCCAGTTCAGTCCTGGTTTAGAGCAGGTTTAGTCCTGGTCTAGTCCTGGTGTTTAGACGTGTTTTAGTGCTGGTTTAGTCCTGATTTAGAGCTGGTTTATTTCTGGTGTTTACACCTGGTTTAGTCCCGGTTTAGACCTGGTTTTGTCCTGGTTTATACCTGTTTTTTTCCTGGTTTAGAGCATGTGTTTAGACCTGGTTTAGTCCTGGTTTAGAGCTGGTTTAATCCTGGTTTAGACCTGGTTAAATCCTGGTTTAGTCCTTGTTTAGACCTGGTTTTGTCCTGGTTTAGACCTGGTTTAGTCCTGGTTTAGACCTGCTTAAATCGTTGTTTAGTCCTGGTTTAGACCTGGTTTTATCCTGGTTTAAACCTGGTTTAGAGCTGGTTTAAACCTGGTTTAGAGCTGGTTTAATCCTGGTTTCAACCTGATTTAGTCCTGGTTTAGACCTGGTTCAGACCTGGTATAGTCCTGATTTAGAGCTGGTTTAGTCCTGATTTAGAGCTGATTTAGTCCTGGTGTTTAGACTTGGTTTAGTCCTGGTTTAGACCCAGTTCAGTCCTGGTTTAGAGCAGGTTTAGTCCTGGTCTAGTCCTGGTGTTTAGACGTGTTTTAGAGCTGGTTTAGTCCTGATTTAGAGCTGGTTTATTTCTGGTGTTTACACCTGGTTTAGTCCTGGTTTAGTCCTGGTTTAGACCTGGTTAAATCCTGGTTTAGTCCTTGTTTAGACCTGGTTTTGTCCTGGTTTAGACCTGGTTTAGTCCTGGTTTAGACCTGCTTAAATCGTTGTTTAGTCCTGGTTTAGACCTGGTTAAATCCTGGTTTAGTCCTTGTTTAGACCTGGTATTGTCCTGGTTTATACCTGGTTTTGTCCTGGTTTAGAGCATGTGTTTAGACCTGGTTTAGTCCTGGTTTAGAACTGGTTTAGACCTGGTTTAGACCTGGTTAAATCCTGGTTTAGTCCTAATTTAGACCTGGTTTAGCCCTGCTTTAGAGCTGGTTTAGACCTGGTTTAGTTCTGGTTTTGACCTGGTTTAAAGCTGGTTTAGTTGTGGTTTAGTCCAAGTTTAGAGCTGGTTTATTCCCAGTTTAGACCAGGTTTCGTCCTGGTTTAGATCTGGTTTAGTCCTGCTTTAGACCTGCTTTGGATCTGGTTTAGGGCTGGTTTAGTCCTGCTTTAGACCTGCTTTGGATCTGGTTTAGTCCTGGTTTAGTCATGATTTAGACCTGGTTTAGTCCTGGTCTAGTCCTGGTGTTTAGACCTGGTTTAGTCCTGGTCTAGTCTTGGTGTTTAGACCTGGTTTAGCGCTTGTATAGTCCTGGTGTTTAGACTTGGTTTAGACCTGGTTTAGATTTGGTTTAGTGCTAGTTTAGACCTAATTTAGTGCTTGTTTAGACCTAATTTAGACCTGGTTTAGACCTGGTATAGTCCTGGTTTAGAGCTGGTTTAGTCCTGGTTTAGACCTGGTATAGTCCTGGTTTAGAGCTGGTTTAGTCCTGGTTTAGAGCTGGTTTAGTCCTGGTTTAGACCTTGTTTAGTCCTGGTTTAGAGCTGGTTTCGTCCTGGTTTAGACCTTGTTTAGTCCTGGTTTAGAGCTGGTTTAGTCCTGGTTTAGACCTTGTTTAGTCCTGGTTTAGAGCTGGTTTAGTCCCGGTTTAGACCTTGTTTAGTCCTGGTTTAGAGCTGGTTTAGTCCTGGTTTAGAGCTGGTTTAGTCCTGGTTTAGAGCTGGTTTAGTCCTGGTTTAGAGCTGGTTTAGTCCTGGTTTAGAGCTGGTTTAGTCCTGGTTTAGAGCTGGTTTAGTCCTGGTTTAGAGCTGGTTTAGTCCTGGTTTAGAGCTGGTTTAGTCCTGGTTTAGAGCTGGTTTAGTCCTGGTTTAGAGCTGGTTTAGTCCTGGTTTAGACCTTGTTTAGTCCTGGTTTAGAGCTGGTTTAGTCCTGGTTTAGACCTTGTTTATTCCTGGTTTAGAGCTGGTTTAGTCCCGGTTTAGACCTTGTTTAGTCCTGGTTTAGAGCTGGTTTAGTCCTGGTTTAGAGCTGGTTTAGTCCTGGTTTAGAGCTGGTTTAGTCCTGGTTTAGAGCTGGTTTAGTCCTGGTTTAGAGCTGGTTTAGTCCTGGTTTAGAGCTGGTTTAGTCCTGGTTTAGACCTGGTTTGGTCCTGGTTTAGAGCTGGATGGGCAGGACCTGGAGCGTGCTGTGGAGTCTGCTTATCCAGAGCACGTGGGTCACAGTCCACTGTGTGGCAGCACATAATGCAGGCTCCATGTTGAAGGATCGGGACACACTTCCTGAAGCTTCAAACGTCCCAGTTCTTGCATGGCCAGCGCTCACGCTGGGACAGTGGTGTGGTGTGTCCCCCACGAGGGTCTGAACATGTCCCGTGTCTGTTTCAGTAAAACTGTAGACGACAGCGGGCGCGAGGCCTGGCTCTACAACGGCACCTACTGGAAGATCCGGGACAATCCTGGACCTGTGGTGTTAAGGACCGGCCCTCACTGCACCGGGACTCACGACACGAGAGCACCAGTGAGCGCCCCCTGTGGGTCAGGGACGAGAGGTGCTGCTGCTGTGGAGAGCATGAAGACCAAACGCCTGATATCACTGCAAACGTTTTTTTTTGCTGACATGTTTTTGGACAAACTACTCTTTTAATGGTTGTTTTAATTTTGGAAGAATACAATTAAAAAGATACTAGTTATTAATAGTTTTATTATAAATGTTTAAAATATGAAATAAAAGTTCTTCAGTTACTGGTGTTTTGTTTCTGTGGCTGATTCCATGGCTGTGGCTCTGGTGTGTATGAATGATGTGGCCATACTGTCTCAGGCAGGCCCGCACCACGGCCCGCCGCCCTCGGACACGTTTATCTGGGCCCTCAGGCTAGAGGTGGTGGAACGTCCCAAGATACTAGTGGGGATGAGGGCTGGGAACAGCTGTTTCAAGCGTGGATCAAACCATTTGATATGTCTGTGGGCTACACTGGAGACAGAGATTTGGGAGATGCCAGGCCAATAGATATTTTATCACTCTTTCTGACAGATGAGTTTTGGAAACTTATCGCCGATGATGCAGCCCAGGTCATATCAACAATGGAGATGAAGCCACATTCCAGATTTTTAGAGTGGTGTGATGCAATGTTCCCTCTAATTTTTCATGTGTCTGAGCGAACACAAAAACTGCCTGAGCAGTGCCTTGGACCATGTGAGCGACATCAGACGCACTGTGGCCACATCAGTGTCACAATCGTTCAAAACCTGAGATCAGAGCACTGCAGTAACACAGTCTAAATTGGTTTTGTTGGCCTTCATACATTAATGAAGCATCCCTGGATAGAATTTTGAATTTACCTTATTGACCCTTTGCACCTACGTCACACGATCACGTGGGTGCACCATAATGGATGGCAAGAGTATACGAGCGCAATTACGGGGAGTGCAAAAGTAACACTCACAGTGATTGCAATTATTTTTGTCACTTAAGCGATGGCTACTTCTAACTCATGTTCAGTTCAGTTGTCAGTGGAAGCAGGACATCTTTTAGGCGCTCACAAAGCGCGGTATTTTGAGAAAGTGAAGATCGCTAGCTTAGAAACGGACCCTTACCTGTTTCCTCCTGCCATGCTCACCGATTTAATCAAAACTCAATCACAATCATTCATTTGCTACCGCTTATTCCCGTTAGGGGTCACGGGTGACTGAGGCCTATCCCAGTGACTTTTGGCCTTAGGCGGGGTACACCCTGGACAGTGGCCAACCGTAGGTTCTCTCCGGCTCCTCCCACCGTCCAAAGACATGACTGTGGAGGTTAATTGACAACTCTAAATTGCCCGTAGTGTATGAATGTGAGAGTGAATGGTGGTCTGTCAATGTCTCTGTCTCTCTGTGTCAATATCATCATAATCATAATATTTTATTCACAAATAATAATTCTGTGGATGTAATATGTATGATCCATTTTGCAGGCTTGAGTCTATATACATACATGCATACATACAAGTTAATTTCTTGGCTGGATAACTAACGCCGTGCCCCGCATAACTTTGACTGTTTCACATATTCAGATATGTTTTGGTGTAAAATGTCATTCACTTGTAACATTGGCATTGACTTAACTTGTAAAAAGTGCTCACTGCAAATCCGTGAGTACTTGGAGGGCTTCCAGTTCTTTCGATTTATTGCTGCTACCCATCGCCGTCTTCTGTCTTCATCAACAGGTATACGATAAAAGGCTACATTGGGCTTACGGCTTTGCCTGTTAGTGCAGCCAACCGCACAACAGGATATCACCATTTTACGTGTAAAATTGATCAATGTTAGCTTACTAATAGTTAGGTTTACGGCAAATTTCGATCATTTTACCTCGCACAAACAGCGCTTCCGCTGTCCGTCATGGCAAAGTGGGCGTTCCGTGACGTCACATGCAAAGGGTTATTTAGAGTTTTTTAGATCAACAAATTCAAATGCTACAGTGATACATTTTATGGTCACGCAATAGGCTGATGGCAGGCCCTCCACACAAAAGTTCCATAGTGCACCTTTAATCACACATTATGATTGCAGGCTACTTCTGCTCAAGATTCAAATGGAGGCTTTGTTTATCATAAGAAAACCTGTGGCACAGTTGTGCTAACCTGTGTAGGACACATGCTGCTGATCACTTGTGTCTAAATCTTATCAGTGTTTCTCTGTGAGCTGCACTGTCCTCTGCTCCTCAGTGGCCCCTGTATGTGAGCTGCTCTCTCTGATCACAGCTCCTGGACTACAGCGCCCCCTGTCTGTGAGCTGCACTGTCCTCTGCTCCTCTCTGATCATAGTCCCTCAGCTATAATTTGGTTTAAAAAAATTAAAAAATGGATATCATCAAATCAGGGTCATGGTGTTTTCCCCTCCAAAGCGTTCACATTTTTGATGCATTTTAACATAAAGACTAACTCACATCCAGCAACACTTGTGTGCAATTTTCAGTAACCTGCTTACATTTCCTCTGGAAGCCTCTGGACAAAGTAACCTGTGTGTCATGTTTAGATCCTAATGTTTCAAACAGGCCTAATGATAATTTACAGTTAATTTATGACTAAGGATGTCATTGATTAGACTTTACTGTAGCTCTGATACAACAAGACAGTCTTCAATAGCCAAAATAAGTCAGTGGCCATTCATTTTCATTCATGAATATGAGAATACCATATTCTCAAAAACTACAAACTGTGCCATTTAGATATGAATGAATAAAGACACTGGCCCAGGAAAGGACACTATGCCTGGGCACAAATCTTGACATCTCGGCCCCTGGAACCTCCAGGGGAACCTCCAGGGGAACCTCCAGGTGAACCTCCAGGGGAACCAGCGTTTTACTGGCCCAGGAGAGGACACTATGCCTGGGCACAAATCTTGACATCTCGGCCCCTGGAACCTCCAGGGGAACCTCCAGGGGAACCTCCAGGTGAACCTCCAGGGGAACCTCCAGGGGAACCTCCAGGTGAACCTCCAGGGGAACCAGCGTTTTACTGGCCCAGGAGAGGACACTATGCCTGGGCACAAATCTTGACATCTCGGCCCCTGGAACCTCCAGGGGAACCTCCAGGGGAACCTCCAGGTGAACCTCCGGGGAACCTCCAGGGGAACCTCCAGGGGAACCTCCAGGTGAAACCTCTCCAGGGGAACCAGCGTTTTACTGGCCCAGGAGAGGACACTATGCCTGGGCACAAATCTTGACATCTCGGCCCCTGGAACCTCCAGGGGAACCTCCAGGGGAACCTCCAGGTGAACCTCCAGGGGAACCTCCAGGGGAACCTCCAGGGGAACCTCCAGGTGAACCTCCAGGGTAACCAGCGTTTTACTGGCCCAGGAGAGGACACTATGCCTGGGCACAAATCTTGACATCTCGGCCCCTGGAACCTGCTGGAGAGATCCAGATCCGCCTGACACTGTCCGGAGCCTCCAGAAAACCAGGCGCACCACTCGAACCCGGGTACCCACCCTTAAGCAACCCTCCCTGGGTTAAACACCCTTATACCGCGGTCCTAGACCCTGGTACTCTGAAATGGAAAAAAGCACTGCCCGGGACGCACCGCTCGTCGCACCGAGCCCAGCGGAGTGCTGCCTGTCCCAGCCACCGCTCCTCACGCCTTCAGAGGCGCGCTCCGGGCCCTCGTCAAGCCTCCAGATGGCGTGACGAGTGGTGGCCTCCAGGGGAACCTCCAGGTGAACCTACAGGGGCTGAGATGTCTAGATTTGTGCCCAGGCATAGTGTCCTCTCCTGGGCCAGTAAAATGCTGGTTCCCCTGGGGGTTCCCCTGGTTCCCCTCCAGAGGCTAGCTCCGGGCTCGGCACCGAGCCCAGCGGAGTGCTGCCTGCCTGGGACGCACCGCTCGTCCCAGCCCCCGCTCGTCACATCTCCAGACTCCCATAGGCACTCTGCTCCGTTTTTTACACCAGAGATAGTGCTTCAAAATCGGACACATCTTGACACATTCAGGGACAATAGGACCAGGGAATGGCCTTGCATTTTTTTTTTTTTTACTTCTAAATCCCAATTGAGGCTTAAAGTTGAAATCTAAAACTTAAAGGGCGCTTAAAGGGTTAAAATGTAGACTAATCCAGTACTTGGCTGGAGAATGCATCTGTTTGGAATCAAATGAACACAGCAAAAACATTTCAAACTGTTGTGATCAAGCCAGTCAATAAATTATAAAGAAGCATTAGTGGTATTTTATATTTTTGGAATTATTCAATGTCCAAAGAATGCACCCATTCATTTTGCAGATTTAGTTGAGCGATTTGGATTTGTGTGCATGATATCAATCCATGAATAAAAATCCAATCTAAATCTGTAATAAAGATGCTCTGTCTGTTCCTTTTCCTTATGTATAATACTGGCACAAATGTAAAAACCGTGGATGCAGAAAAGTGGCAGCTATTGTAAGCTGTCCATGTTTTTTATTAAGTATTTGTTCCTTTCACAAAAATGTCAAAATAGAAATACACTGGGGTTTGTTCTTTAGACAAGTAATAAATGTGTGAAAAAAGTATGCATAAAAAAAGTTCAGAGCAGTGGCACGTAATGATTTCAGTCCATTTTTGTCAAATTCTTAGCTAATGGTGGGTCTGCACTTGGGCGCCCCCTTCTGGGAGTATGACATCATCACATTCTAGCACGAGTGGAACCAGACTGAAATGAGACCAGACTTTCATACTCGTTTTTTCTTCTTTTAGTTTTAGTTCAGTTTTTATTTGACAGGGACCATGTACTTATTCATTCATCTCATAAAAGAAAAGATGATTTGCACCAGATTTAGCTCCTGCTACTTTCCCCATGCAGTCCCTGAGCAGGTGAGGAAAACATTTGTAAATAGGGACACAATTCAGAAATGTCACTATTAAACATGAGTGACATTAGGAACAAAACATTAGAATATTTCATCAAAGTGATAGGAATATTAAAATACAGCATACAATTTATATTACAGTTTAGAAATGCACTTTGACTTGGCTGATGTTGACACCGCTGATAATGGAAAATGTGCTTTTTAAAGTTTCCAGTGTAATTATGAAAGTCTACAGACAATGTCAGACTGTCCGGGAGTTGGCTCCACCGTCTGATCGTAACAAATGAAAAGGCCGACTGCACGAAGGCTGAAGATCTTTTCAGGATGGTGCAGCTTCTGTTTGCAGTATTTTGTTATTATTCTGTTTTGAATTTCTTTATAACATTACATTTTAAGTTGTTTAACTTGTTAAAAAGATTCAGAAAAAAACAAGCCTAATAAACTGATTTCCATTTTATTTTTCCATTATAAGACAATAAAGAACAATGCCATTTTAAAAGTGGATATGAAATAATTCTTCCAAGAAGGTTATTGCACTCTTCAGTAGTTGCACTGCGAAAACAACGTATTTAATCATTCTGGCACGATTACCCCGTGGGTGCTGGCACAATCTTCAGGCATTTCAATCTGGCGTGCCACCCCTACATTCTAGAATCTGAAAGCCACCAACAGGGAAAAGTGGCCCTTGCCCTCCATCTGTGGTTATGACATTATCGCAGCCTAGAACTTGAACACAACCTATTTGAGGCCACAAATGAGATTCTCCCCCACATCATTAGGGGGCGCTGGTGGCATCGGGACAATGCAAATAAAAATGCTTTCTCTTTTCACAAGGCCTAGGTCTTAACCTTTGAATGACCACGAGCAGGCTTTTGTCTGTCCTGCTCGTAGGCTACAGCAACAAACACGCTCAATGGAAAGTCCACAGTCTGAAAAAACATGTGCTTTTGAACAGAGCTTTGGAAGAAAGAAATCTGACCATTTTCTTTTTAACACAACAAAGTCTGTATTGATTATTTTCCAGTCTCCCTCATGTCACTGACAGCATCGACCGTGGCAACGGAGCCTTCCTTCTGTCCCACACATGGGACACGCTACTCCAGAGACCACTGGGTGGCAGGAGGCGCGGTCAGTCTGAGCGCTCTGGCAGTTGGTGGGGCTGTGGGTCTAGGAGCTGTGGGTGTGGGAACTGTGGGTCTAGGAGCTTTTGGATCTAGGAGCTGTGGGGGTCATGGAGCTCTGGCAGCTGGTCGGAGCTGCGGGTCTAGGAGCTGTGGGGGAATGAGAGCCGTGGGTCTGGGAGCTAACAGGTCTGGGAATTGGTTTGGGAGCTGGTCTGGGGGCTGTGGGTCTGAGAGCGATGTGTCTGGGAGCTGTGGGTCGGGGATCTGTTGGTGTGGGAGCTGTGGGTCTGGGAGCTTTTGTATCTGGGAGCTGTGGGTCTAAGAGCTGTGGGTCTGGGAGCTGGTCTGGGGGCCATGGGTCTCGGAGCTGGTCCTGAAATGATAATCCATAAACCAGGGGCGTCACTTGCAGACACCTGTTTCACTGACTCTGGGTAACTGCGGTCCGTGTTTGACAGTGGCCAAGGAGAGCTGGTTGACCCACAGCTCCCAGACCTACAGCTCCCAGACCAGTGTTCCCAGAACAGTGGTTATGTTGTGCACAGCCCACAACCTAAAAAACAATGAAAAACATATTAGCCCAATGTTTTACTTTTATAGCATCTATGTCAAATAAAGGAGCATCATGTAGCTTTTCTGGTGGAGGATACGTAAGCCTAATCTTACCCTACCTGCTTGTCTTCAAAGAGACCTCCTCCTCTCCATCTCTCCACTGTCCGTGTCAAAAGTCTCATCTCCTGCAAGAAAAAAAACCCCACACAGTTACATTCATTGTACTCCAACAACCTTCACTATGTCTTCTTTAGTTATATCCACGATATGTTCTTCTTAAAGACAAATTGAACAGGAGATGTAGTTACCTTCTTGACATGTTTCAGCTGCTTAACTGCAGCCTCTTCACAACTGTCACTGGCGTTGGTGACATGTCACTGATCAGCTGATGTTACTTCCTGAGGAGTGGTCTGGCAGGTCTGTCAGACTGACCACGCCTCCTGCCGCCCGGTTGTGGACCCACATTATGGACTGGGACGGGGCTCGAGTTCTTGGAGCGGAGACCAACAAGTTCAAACGCTGGATCAAAGAGGCGACTGAGACCAGAGAGTCACTGACAGCATCGACCGTGACAACGGATCCTTCCTTCTGTCTCACACATGGGACACGCTACTCCAGAGACCACAGGGCAGCAGGAGGCGTGGTCAGTCTGAGCGGTCTGGGAGTTGGTTTGGGGGCAGTGGGTCTGGAGCTGTGGGTGTGGGACCTGTGGGTCTGGGAGCTTTTGGATCTGGGAGGTGGTGGGTCTAGGAGCTGTGGGGGTCATGGAGCTGTGGGTCTAGGAGCTGTGAGTCTGGCAGCTGGTCGGAGCTGTGGGTCTGGGAGTTTGTGGATTCAGGAGCTGAGGGTCTGGAAACTATTGTGGGAGCAGGTTTGGGATCTGTGGGTCTGGGATCTGTGGGTCTGGGAGCTGTGGGTGTGGATGCTGTACGGGTTATAGAGCTGTAGGTCTGGGAGCTTTTGTATCTGGGAGCTGTGGGCGTCTGGGAGCTGTGGGTCTGGGAACTGGTCTGGGAGCTGTGGGTCGTGGGTCTGGGAGCTGTGGATGTGGAAACTGGTCTGGGAGCAGGTCTAGGAACTCTGGGTCTGGTTGACACAAAGCTCCCAGACCAGTGGTTATGTTGTACACAACCCACGACCTAAAAAAACAATGAAAAACATATTAGCTTGACGTTTTATCTTTAATACAACATAGAGAATATTCCAACTATTTAATTAAAAGTGCATCATGTAACTTCTCTGGTGGAGGTTACGTTACCTGTCTGCTTTGTTTTGGGGGAGTTTTCATAGCATTGTCTTGACTCTTCCACAGTGTGGCATTCAGACGCAAAGGCCACACAGACACGACCCCGCAAGACGCAAAGGCCACACAGACACGAAGACGGGCATCAAGGATGGCAGGAAGGCAGGCATGGAGGCAGGCATCACGGTGGGCAAGGAGGCTGGCATGGTGGTAGGCAGGTTGGCGGGCATCGAGTCGAGCAGGAATGCCGGCTTTGAGGCGGACATCGAGGTGGGCAGGAAGGAGGGCAACAAGGCGGGCAGGAAGGCAGGAATCGAGGTGGCCATTAAGGCGGGCAAGAAGGCTGGCATTGAGGAGGGCATGGGGTGGGAATCGAGGAGGGCAGGAAGGCGGGCATCGAGGTGGGCAGGAAGGTGGCCATAGAGGTGTGCAGGAAGACGGGCAACGAGGCGGGCAGGAAGCAGGCATCTAGGTGAGCATTGAGGTGTGCGCCGAGGCGGGCATCGAGACGGGCATAAAGGTGGACATCGAGACAGGCAGGAAAGTGGGCATGGAGGAAGGCATCGAGCTGACAGCAAGGCAGGCGGGCATCGAGTCAGGTAGAAATGTGGGCAGGAAGACGGACATCGAGGTGGGCACTGAGGCAGGCATCGAGGTGGGCATAGAGGTGTGCAGGAAGGCAGGCATTGATGCAGACATGAAGGTGGGCAGGAGGGCGGGCATGGAGGCAGGCAGGTGGGCGGGCATCGAGTCAGGCAGGAATGTGGGCAGGAAGACGGGCACCGAGGTGGGCATCAAGGACTGCAAGTAAGGCAGGCATCGAGCAGGCAGGAAGGTGGGAATGGAGGCAGGCAGGTAGGTGGCCATCGAGTCCCGCAGGAATGTGGGAAGGAAGGCTGGCTTTGAGGTGGGCATTGACGTGGGCAGGAAGGCGGGCATGGAGGCAGGCATCAAGTTGGGCATGGAGGCTGGCATGGAAGCAGGCAGGTAGGCGGGAATCGAGTCGGGCAGGAATGTGGGCGGGAAGGCCGGCTTTGAGGTGGGCATCGAGGTGGGCAGGAAGGCAGGCATCTAGGTGAACATTGAGGCAGGCATCGAGACGGGCTTAAGGTGGACATCGAGGCGGGCATAAAGTTGGGCATGAAGGTGGGCAGGAAGACAGGCGGGCATCGAGGTGGGCATGGAGGCGGGCATGAAAGGTAGGTAGGCGGGCATCGAGTCGGGCAGGGAGGCCGGCTTCGAGGCGGGCATCAAGGTGTGCAGGAAGGCGGGAAATGAGGCGGGCAGGAAGGCTGGCATTGAGGCGGGCATCGAGTCGGGCAGAAATGCGGGCAGGAAGACGGACATCGAGGTGGGCACTGAGGCAGGCATCGAGGTGGGAAGGAAGGTGGGCAACGAGGCGGGCAGGAAAGCTGGTATCGACGCGGGCATTGAGGTGGGCATCGAGGTGGGCAGGAAGGCGGGCATGCAAGCAGGTTCCAGAATAACCACCTGGACACAGGACAAGGTAAGTGAAAACTCAAACAAAAAAACTTTCTAATTGGTTTCTATCCCTATAAAAACATAATTATACAATGTACTTGGAAGAAGGACAAATGATACAATCCATATTTTGATGACAAACCTGTATTTTATATGAGGGCATGGATATCAGCCTCCTCCTCCTCTCTATCTCTCCACTGTCAAAAGTTCCATCTCCCTAGAAGAACAACAGACAAATAAATCCACTGTACTTTTGTATAAACAGATAAACTTATGTTATACCTGTACTGTATGGTGTTTGTTTGTGTAACTTTCAATACTTTTCCCCTCCTGTTCCTCTTTTGTAGGGTCACATCACCTGGTGTTGGAAAAGAAAAAACAAAAGAGTCAATCTGTAAAATAATGTGTGAATTTCAATGATTCAATACTCACCATTTTTGTCCAAGTAAAATTTTATCCCAAACAGCAGCGCATTACAAAGAATGACAGAGACCGTTTAGGACACAATCTATTCTAATGTTAGCATTAAAATATCTCCATGCTCGGGGACCCATGTGTCTCCAGGTCCTGTGCGTCTCTGTGCGTCTACAGGACCTGTGTGTCTACAGTACCTGTGTGTCTCCAGGACCTGTGCATCTGTGCGTCTACAGGACCTGTGCATCTGCAGGACCCGTGCGTCTCCAGGACCCGTGCGTCTCCAGGACCCGTGCATCTGTGTGTCTCCAGGACCTGTGCATCTGTGCGTCTCCTGGACCCATGCGTCTACAGGACCCGTGCGTCTCCAGGTCCTGTGCGTCTCCAGGACCTGTGTGTCTCCTAGACCTGTGCGTCTCCAGGATCTGTGTGTCTCCAGGTCCTGTGCGCCTCTGTATGTCTCCAGGACCTGTGCATCTACAGCACCTGTGCGTCTACAGGACCTGTGTGTCTACAGGACCTGTGCATCTGTGTGTCTCCAGGACCTGTGCATCTGTGTGTCTCCAGGACCTGTGCATCTGTGCGTCTACAGGACCTGTGCATCTGTGTGTCTACAGGACCTGTGCGTCTCCAGGACCTGTGCGTCTCCAGGACCTGTGCGTCTCCAGGACCTGTGCATCTCCAGGACCTGTGCGTCTGCAGGACCTGTCCGTCTGTGTGTCTCCAGGACCTGTGCGTCTCCAGGACCTGTGTGTCTACAGGACCTGTGCGTCTGCAGGACCTGTCCGTCTGTGTGTCTCCAGGACCTGTGCGTCTACAGGACCTGTGTGTCTACAGGACCTGTGCGTCTGCAGGACCTGTCCGTCTGTGTGTCTCCAGGACCTGTGCGTCTACAGGACCTGTGTGTCTACAGGACCTGTGCGTCTGCAGGACCTGTCCGTCTGTGTGTCTACAGGACCTGTGCGTCTCCAGGACCTGTGCATCTCCAGGACCTGTGCGTCTACAGGACCTGTGTGTCTACAGGACCTGTGCGTCTGCAGGACCTGTGTGTCTACAGGACCTGTGCGTCTGCAGGACCTGTCCGTCTGTGTGTCTACAGGACCTGTGCATCTCCAGGACCTGTGCGTCTGCAGGACCTGTCCGTCTGTGTGTCTCCAGGACCTGTGCGTCTACAGGACCTGTGTGTCTACAGGACCTGTGCGTCTGCAGGACCTGTGCATCTGTGTGTCTCCAGGACCTGTGCGTCTACAGGACCTGTGTGTCTACAGGACCTGTGCGTCTGCAGGACCTGTGCATCTGTGTGTCTCCAGGACCTGTGCGTCTACAGGACCTGTGTGTCTCCAGGGCCTGTGCGTCTACAGGACCTGTGCGTCTGCAGGACCTGTGCATCTGTGTGTCTACAGGACCTGTGTGTCTACAGGACCTGTGCATCTGTGTGTCTCCAGGACCTGTGCGTCTAAAGGACCTGTGCATCTGTGTGTCTCCAGGACCTGTGCGTCTAAAGGACCTGTGCATCTGTGTGTCTCCAGGACCTGTGCGTCTAAAGGACCTGTGCATCTGTGCGTCTACAGGACCTGTGCGTCTCCAGGATCTGTGTGTCTCCAGGTCCTGTGCGCCTCTGTATGTCTCCAGGACCTGTGCGTCTACAGGACCTGTGTGTCTACAGGACCTGTTTGTCTACAGGACCTGTGCGTCTACAGGACCTGTGCATCTGTGTGTCTCCAGGACCTGTGCATCTGTGTGTCTCCAGGACCTGTGCGTCTACAGGACCTGTGCGTCTCCAGGACCTGTGCGTCTGCAGGACCCGTGCGTCTCCAGGACCCGTGCGTCTCCAGGACCCGTGCATCTGTGTGTCTCCAGGACCTGTGCATCTGTGCGTCTCCAGGACCTGTGCATCTGTGTGTCTCCAGGACCTGTGCGTCTCCAGGACCTGTGCGTCTCCAGGACCTGTGCGTCTCCAGGACCTGTGCATCTCCAGGACCTGTGCGTCTGCAGGACCTGTGCATCTGTGTGTCTCCAGGACCTGTGCGTCTACAGGACCTGTGCATCTGTGTGTCTCCAGGACCTGTGCGTCTCCAGGACCTGTGCGTCTAAAGGACCCGTGCGTCTCCAGGACCCGTGCATCTGTGTGTCTCCAGGACCTGTGCGTCTAAAGGACCCGTGCGTCTCCAGGACCCGTGCATCTGTGTGTCTACAGGACCCGTGCGTCTCCAGGACCCGTGCGTCTGCAGGACCCGTGCATCTCCAGGACCCGTGTGTCGCCAGGATCCGTGCATCTGTGTGTCTCCAGAACCCGTGCATCTGTGTGTCTCCAGGACCTGTGCGTCTCCAGGACCCGTGCGTCTCCAGGACCCGTGCGTCTCCAGGTCCTGTGGGTCTCCAGGACCTGTGCATCTGTGTGTCTCCAGGACCTGTGCGTCTACAGGAACTGTGCATCTGTGTGTCTGCTCTTGAGAGCCTGACGAGCATGACGAGGAGTGATGAAGTCAGGAAGCATAGTGTCGGGAAGAGGAATGATCTGAAGGCCCCTGGCAGGAGAAGCAGAGGACAGCTTAGGGGCCTTCAGTGGAGCAGAAAGGGGCTGAGCAGGAGCAGAGCGGGGCTGAGCAGGAGCAAAGCGGGACTTAGAGGCCTTGGCAGGAAAAGCGCGGCTCCAGGCAGAAAGATCAGGGACAGGACCAGGAGCAGCAGAGGAGGACTTAGCTTTTGGGGAGACACAGAGTCACTCAGAACAAAGGAAGAAGGAAGCACAGAGAAGCTCAGACGAGGACAAGTGAGCTAAGCAGCAGAGGAGGCCTTGGCAGGAGGAGCAGAGAGAGGAGAGGAGCGAGGGGCGAGCGCAGAGGAGGAGGAGCGAGGGGGATGAACAGAGGAGGAGGAGGAGCGAGGGGGAAGAACAGAGGAGGAGGAGCGAGGGGGAAGAGCAGAGGAGGAGGAGGAGCGAGCAGGGGCAGAGAGGGGCTGAGCAGGAGCAAAGCGGGACTTAGGGGCCTTGGCAGGAAAAGCACGGCTCCAGGCAGAAAGATCAGGGACAGGACCAGGAGCAGCAGAGGAGGACTTAGGCTTTGGGGAGACACAGAGTCACCCAGAACAAAGGAAGAAGGAAGCACAGAGAAGCTCAGACGAGGACAAGTGAGCTTAGCAGAGAGAGGAGAGGGGCGAGCAGAGGAGGAGCGAGGGGGAAGAGCAGAGGAGGAGGAGCCAGGGGGGAGAGCAGAGGAGGAGCCAGGGGGAAGAGCAGAGGAGGAGGAGGAGTTCCAGCCAGGCCTAGACCTGGGAAATAAATCAATCAAGCAATAAAAAAATCAATCAATAAATCAATCAAGCAATGAATCAATCAGTCAATCAATGAATACATGTCACAGCTCCTCACCAGCCGAGATAGAGCTTAGCACGAGGAGCACGGAGGATACGAACAGGACGAGCAGGAGTACGACAGAGGTTAAGACGAGGAAATGGGGGCTTAGCAACAGGAGCAGAGGAGGTCTTAGGAGCAGCAAAGAGGGGCTCGACAGCTGGAGGAGCGGAGGGGGGCTCAGCAGGAGGTGCAGATGGGGATTTAGCAGGAGGAGCGGAGGGGGGCTCAGCAGGAGGTGCAGAGGGGGACTTAGCAGGAGGAGCGGAGGGGGGCTCAGCAGGAGGTGCAGAGGGGGACTTAGCAGGAGGAGCGGAGGGGGGCTCAGCAGGAGGTGCAGAGGGGGACTTAGCAGGAGGAGCGGAGGGGGGCTCAGCAGGAGGTGCAGAGGGGGACTTAGCAGGAGGAGCGGAGGGGGGCTAAGCAGGAGGTGCAGAGGGGGACTTAGCAGGAGGAGCAGAGGGTATCTTAGCAGGAGGTGCAGAGGGGGACTTAGCAGGAGGAAGAGAGGGTAGCTTACCAGGAGGTGCAGAGGGGGACTTAGCAGGAGGAGCAGAGGGTATCTTACCAGGAGGTGCAGATGGGGACTTAGCAGGAGGAGCGGAGGGGGGCTCAGCAGGAGGTGCAGAGGGGGACTTAGCAGGAGGAGCGGAGGGGGGCTCAGCAGGACGTGCAGAGGGGGACTTAGCAGGAGGAGGAGAGGGTAGCTTACCAGGAGGTGCAGAGGGGGAGCTTCTCAGGACGAGCAGACGGTGGATTGTGAGGAGGAGCAGACGGTGGATTGTGAGGAGGAGCAGAAAGATGCTCAGCGAATGGAGCAGAAAGGCGCTCATAAAGAGGAGCAGAGAGAGGATTATCAAGGGAAGCGGATGGGAGATTATGAGGAGGAACAGGGAGGAGCAAAGCAGGAGCACCAGAGAGGGGATCTTAGCAGGAGGAGCAGAGAAGGGCTTAGCAGGATGAGAAAGGATATTCTTATCAGGAGGAGCTGAGACAGGCTTGGCAGGAGAAGCAGACAAGAGCTTAGCACGAGGAGCAGAGAGGGTGTTAGCAGGAGCAGCTGAGAGGGGCTTAGCAGTACGCACAGAGAGGGGCTTAGCAAAGATGGGATGATAAGGAAGATTATTGTGCAGATCAGAAAGAGGAAATAAGCGATTAACAGGAGGCGAGCAAGGCTTAGCAGTAACAGGAAAGGGAGGATAGCGAGGATAGCGACGAGGAGCGTCATAACGACGAGAGAGTACAGGGTAGAGGCGAGGGGAGCCAGCGCTAGCCCAGGACATGGTGGAGTCACAAGGAGCAGAGGGAGCCAGAGTTGTGAGTGTGTACGTGTGTGTGAGTGTGTGCGAGTGTGTGCAAGTGTGTGGACTTAGGCCAAGACGTAGGATCCTGTGCAGGAAGTCTGGACGTGTGAAGAAACACCGGGCCAACAATCACACGGATCTGTGGAAAGAAACATGAGTCAGGCACCAGGGCTCACAGCCAGGGGCCTCACTTTGGTAGGCCTTGCTTCACACTTTGACTTAGCTCTAAAAAAAAACATCCAAAATAATTAAAGACCATGAAAAAACACTGCATATCTTTACCAATTTTGTGCAGAATGCCTACAACTTTTCAACAGGCAAGTCTCTGTAAGGCAGCTGTATGTGTTTATGCACTTTTTGGCATGAAATATCAACGAGTAAAGAATGCTTGAGAATATTTATTCACTCAACTGGATATGTCCTGCTTTGTCTGCCTCCATATTGATATAGACATTTGATTTTATCAGTGCACAGCCAATAATGAATGCAGTCCCTTTGTCACATCCAACCGAGCCCGCCAATATGGGTTCAAACTGTTCAGTGATGTTTGTCCTTTTAGATTTGCATACGCCATTACATATCCATCGTTTTTACAGATTCACATTTATATTGTACATATATCTAAATATTCAACTTAGATAAAGTTGATATGAACTAATATGTCTGAGTGTGGTGTACAGACAACCTCTATGGCCCCCACTTTGGGAATCACAACTTGATGGAGGGTCATTTTGTTCAGGTGGTCTCCAAGTTATTTCAACATAGACTTTTATTGAGATGTATAACTCAAATTGATTCAAAATGTCGTATGCACTACTTTTATCGTCAGCCCCTGAAATTTAACGATTGTGACATTTGAGGCTTGTCAGTGACAAGACTTTGAAGGCCTGTCAATCTTCAGGGGGTGGCTGTATTAACATAACAATATACTGGGCTGTAGTCGACTCAGGGAGCAGGAGGAGGAGCAGGGGAGACACAGGGTGTGGAGTGATGTCTCCTCAGTGTTCGCTCTGGTTTTGTGTTTCAATAAACGATCGACCCACAGCTTTGCGAATGTTAGAGGAGAGGATTGTTTAAATGCTGCACTGATGGACCAACTGCAGATTTGATCAAAATACAACCCAATTGCAGGAATCCATTTGTAACAAAATAATCTAAAACTAAACTCAAAATATCCTAAACTGAATGTCAATTTGAATTTTTGTTAGAGGTGGGGCATGTTTGCAGGATCGGTGCTCCGCAGTTTTGTTTTCAACAGCAAAGTGGTCCTAGGTCTGAAAAAGTTTGAGAAACACTGCAATAAAACCATGAGGAACCATTATTTGGCCAGAACAGTCTTGGAAAAGCCTAAGAACACATGTTGTCTCCTTGTATTTGCTCCCAATAGTCAGTTTGGCTCTAGTTGTGGTCAGGGGCCTGTTTCCAGCTCCAGCTCTAATGCTTTTCTTTTATTCACACATCTCTTTGAATAAACTTAGGTGAACATGATCTAGACTTTGATAAAAGGCCATTGTGCTTAACTATTGTTGCTTTTTATGTACTTATGGTAAAATCCCATAAGGACTAACGTGAACAGGGAAAGTCACAAACCTCACGTTTTTTGGTCAGAAAAGTGTCGTTGTCCGAGTCCGGTCGAGCTCAGTACAAGTCCGGATGAAACTGTCCTCAAGTAATGTCTCCTTTCGGTAGAAATCGTCGTGTAAAGTTCACAAATGTTAGTTTTCACCGCAGCCGAAGTTTGCAAAGTTTGCACTGATCAAATCCAAACAGTCACTTAGCAACAGCAGTGAGGATGCGCTGACGTGAGGACGCGCTGACGTGAGGACGCGCTGACGTGAGGACGCACTGACGTGAGGAGGGGCTGCGTTCAGGACTGCCAGCTCTCACGCATGCGCCGTGAGACTGAAAGACCAGCGGCAGTGGCTCAGGGTGGGACCCAGGACAAGCAGCTCGAGGAGGAGCGGACCGCGGTGAAGTTAGTTTCACGTTGGACGTTGGACATTCGCCTCCACAACAACACCGACAGTTCCCACTGACTAAACCCAGCCTGCTCTATCCCTGTGCGGGGAGCTCACACTAGGCGCACCGCTCTGAAAGCTCGTCGATTAGACTTAGGGACCGACAATAAATTACAACTCTTGTGAATTGCGTATGTCAAAGAATTTAAATAGCTTTTATATAAAAATACCTATTAGTATATAGACATTGGAAATCAATACTGTTAGCATATTGCTCTAATGTATGTAATTCTTTTTTTTTTTTTTTTTTTTTCAAGTTTATTGTTTAAATTAAAAATATATGCAGTTAAAAAGGGGTGCACGGTGGCAGAGCGGCTAGAGCTTCTGCCTCTCAATAAGGAGATCATGGGTTCGAATCCCGCACCACCCCAACATCGTGGTTTCGAATTCCGAACCACCCTAACATCACACGATCTCTCTGGGTGGAGTCTGCATGTCCTCCCCGTGTTACCGTGGGTTCTCTCCGGGTTCTCCGGCTTCCTCCCACCGTCCAAAGACATGACTGTACAGGTTAATTGAGAACTCTAAATTGTCCGTAGTGTATGAATGTGAGAGTGAATGGTTGTCTGTCAATGTCTCTGTCTCTCTGTGTTAGCCCTGCGACGAGTTGGCCACTGTCCAGGGTGTACCCCGCCTAAGCCCAAAGTCACTAGGATAGGCTCCAGTCACCCGCGACCCCTAACGGGAATAAGCGGTAGAAAATGAATGAATGAATGAATGAATGCAGTTAAAAATAGAAATCAAGGTCATGTGACCAATTCACCTCAAATCACTTTATAATAGTAGTACTAGTCCAGTAGTAATGGGCACAGCTCTTCTTTTCATAGTTTTGGTCTTTTTGGATTTTTAATGAATTTTTTTCCTAAAAAATCAAGGTTTTTTTTCAATAGCTTCCAGGTCATGTGACCAATTCACCTCAAATCACTTTATAATAGTACTACTAGTCCAGTAGTAATGGGCACAGCTCTTCTTTTCACAGTTTTGGTCTTTTTGGATTTTTAATGATTTTTTTCCCTTAAAAATCAAGGTTTTTTTTCAATAGCTTCCAGGTCATGTGACCAATTCACCTCAAATCACTTTATAATAGTAGTACTAGTCCAGTAGTAATGGGCACAGCTCTTCTTTTCACAGTTTTGGTCTTTTTGGATTTTTAATGATTTTTTTCCCTTAAAAATATCAAGGTTTTTTTTCAATAGCTTCCAGGTCATGTGACCTAATCACTTCAAATCAATTTATAATAGTAGTACTAGTCGAGTAGTAATGGGCACAGCTCTTCTTTTCATAGTTTTGGTCTTTTTGGATTTTTAATGAATTTCTTTCCTAAAAAATCAAGTTTTTCAATAGCTTCCAGGTCATGTGACCAATTCACCTCAAATCACTTTATAATAGTAGTACTAGTCCAGTAGTAATGGGCACAGCTCTTCTTTTCACAGTTTTGGTCTTTTTGGATTTTTAATGATTTTTTCCCTTAAAAATCAAGGTTTTTTTTCAATAGCTTCCAGGTCATGTGACCAATTCACCTCAAATCACTTTATAATAGTAGTACTAGTCCAGTAGTAATGGGCACAGCTCTTCTTTTCACAGTTTTGGTCTTTTGGATTTTTAATGAATTTTTTCCTTAAAATCAAGGTTTTTTTCAATAGCTTCCAGGTCATGTGACCAATTCACCTCAAATCACTTTATAATAGTACTACTAGTCGAGTAGTAATGGGCACAGCTCTTCTTTTCATAGTTTTGGTCTTTTGGATTTTTAATGAATTTTTTTCCCTTAAAAATCAAGTTTTTTCAATAGCTTCCAGGTCATGTGACCAATTCACCTCAAATCACTTTATAATAGTACTACTAGTCCAGTAGTAATGGGCACAGCTCTTCTTTTCACAGTTTTGGTCTTATTGGATTTTTAATGAATTTTCCTAAAAATCAAGGTTTTTTTCAATAGCTTCCAGGTCATGTGACCAATTCACCTCAAATCACTTTATAATAGTAGTACTAGTCCAGTAGTAATGGGCACAGCTCTTCTTTTTCACAGTTTTGGTCTTTTGGATTTTTAATGATTTTTTCCTTAAAAATCAAGGTTTTTCAATAGCTTCCAGGTCATGTGACCAATTCACCTCAAATCACTTTATAATAGTAGTACTAGTCCAGTAGTAATGGGCACAGCTCTTCTTTTCACAGTTTTGGTCTTTTGGATTTTTAATGATTTTTTCCCTTAAAAATCAAGTTTTTCAATAGCTTCCAGGTCATGTGACCAATTCACCTCAAATCACTTTATAATAGTAGTACTAGTCCAGTATATGGGCACAGCTCTTCTTTTCATAGTTTTGGTCTTTTTGGATTTTTAATGAATTTTTTCCTAAAAATCAAGGTTTTTTTCAATAGCTTCCAGGTCATGTGACCAATTCACCTCAAATCACTTTTATAATAGTAGTACTAGTCCAGTAGTAATGGGCACAGCTTTTCTTTTCACAGTTTTGGTCTTTTTGGATTTTTAATGATTTTTTCCTTAAAAATCAAGGTTTTTCAATAGCTTCCAGGTCATGTGACCAATTCACCTCAAATCACTTTATAATAGTAGTACTAGTCGAGTAGTAATGGGCACAGCTCTTCTTTTCATAGTTTTGGTCTTTTTGGATTTTTAATGAATTTTTTTCCTAAAAAATCAAGGTTTTTTTTCAATAGCTTCCAGGTCATGTGACCAATTCACCTCAAATCACTTTATAATAGTAGTACTAGTCCAGTAGTAATGGGCACAGCTCTTCTTTTCATAGTTTTGGCCTTACTTGATTTTTAATGAATTTTTTCCCTTAAAAATCAAGGTCCCCTTAAAATCAACAATAATAAAAACAAAAAGCGATAAATTTACCAGAATAAATTTGTATTAATCCGAGTTAAAATGTTAAAAAGTCGGAGTCATAAAAAGTTCAGTCATTGTGCGCAGGTGACGTGACTTTTCCGCTTTTCCGATTGACCCTCCGCTGCTGTGTTCAAGAGATCCATTTATATCACTGTCTGCTCCACAGTTTCTCCACACAAAAGCTTGTGCTCCAAAATGTCCTCAAACAGCCGTGTGCCAAAGTCCGTCAGCGCCAGCGAGGAGATGCGCCACGCTGGCGCGCAAGATTCATTTGTTCAATATGACAGTAAAAGGTTTAAAAGTTGTTATCCCCTATAAGAGGCTACAGTCTCTTATTCAATTATAGGCTATATTATATATATATATATATATATATATATATATATATATATATATATATAGGTTATAGGCTTTTTCATGGGGCTGGACTCGCATCAGTTGTGGGTTAAACAGCAGCGGCGACCAAGATGATCAGCAGCACACTGCAGTACGTTTAACTGCGTTATAACCAAGGAACGGTCAGGCTCACACCCTTCAACCTAGACCCAGGTCTGGACCCTCTCTGAGGTTCGGCGCACGGGTCGCACCGATCCGACTCCCGATAAAGTTGTGAGATTAATCTCTAAATGTTTTGAAGTTTCTTCTTGTAGCCCAAGCTTTTTTTAACAAGGCCCTAATACTCCATCGTATAAAAATGGTTACATTAACAAAAATAAAAAACGGGTGCTCTCGATCCCGTTGCTGGGCAAAATTTCATCTGGGGGTAAAGTTATTTGTGATTGGTCAATGCAGTGATGCGTAAAAAAGTATCGTCTAAGTTCAATTAAGCTATCCATTTAGTTATAGCGACGCCACATTTTAGTGCATTCGCTGTCTTAAAATATGGGGCGCTTCAAAAAAGGTCAAAAACAAAATGCTGACCTTTGGCATGAAGCTGGAGGAAGAGATGCTGTCATTATTTATTTTATTACACACAATTTTGGTAGGCCTACTGAAACTGGACCGACAGACGAACAGTGGTCCCAGCTCACGTTCGATGTTTTTAAAAAGAAAATCCAAAGCAAAAAAAAGTGGCTGAAGGTGGTTTGGAATGAAGACAGAAGAGGAGTTCGGACAGAGGTTATCCTCAGAGGTGAGTGCATTACTTTATTGTCATTTGATGGATATGAAATTATTTATGAGCTACACGATGTTAAAAACTAGTGGTCGTACTGATCAAATAATCGAGGCCTAATCTAATGAAGTTCAGGCTTTGTAGCCTAATTAAATAATCACAAGTATACGTACTTTTTTTCAAATATCAGGAGTTTATAGATTTTATTGTATAGTAATGATCTGGCATATTTCAACTTGATTTCAAACCAACTCGCGGTCTAATAGGTAGCATTCTCGTCCATGATGATCGATGCATGGGCCTTAAGAACACTTGGAGTGAGGTAAGACTTCGTTTCACGTATTCACTTCATTCTTTTTTATTATGTGTATCTCACCTGTACCTTTCTATTACATTTGATATCTGTACTCCTTGTCCTTTTGAGTACTTGAGTATTTGTAATATTAATTTGGAGTATACAAAGTACTTCAAGTACTTTTATAGATTTTATTTTAAAAAATCAAGTATTTTATTCTTATTTCAGATATTGCAAGTGCTTTAGTAGTAGTAGTGTAAGTAGTTCTGTAGTAATAATATTAATAATATTAATATTAATAATAATAACAATAATACCAATAAGCCACTGTTTATCAAAAATGTTTTTTAATCCTCCACACCCCAGAGTTAGAGCGGGCAGTCTCACAACATATCTGTACATGCCTGTTATAATTCTGTACATATCTTGAAAAAATACATCCAATATAACCAGTATTTGTATCTTTGTTTTAGGAAGAAAAAAAGGAAAAGAAGAAAGGCAGTCGTCACACTCATCGGAGCTGCCTCAGCCACAGCTGCCACACTCACCACAGTCTCCAGAGCCGCCCTCACCACAGTCTCCAGAGCCGCCCTCACCACAGTCTCCAGAGCCGCCCTCACCACAGTCTCCTCAGCCGCCCTCACCACAGTCTCCTCAGCCGCCCTCACCACAGTCTCCTCAGCCGCCCTCACCACAGTCTCCTCAGCCGCCCTCACCACAGTCTCCTCAGCCGTCCTCACCACAGTCTCCAGAGCCGCCCTCACCACAGTCTCCTCAGCCGCCCTCACCACAGTCTCCAGAGCCGCCCTCACCACAGTCTCCAGAGCCGCCCTCACCACAGTCTCCAGAGCCGCCCTCACCACAGTCTCCAGAGCCGCCCTCACCGCAGTCTCCAGAGCCGCCCTCACCACAGTCTCCAGAGCCGCCCTCACCGCAGTCTCAAGAGCCGCCCTCAGCTCAGTCTCCAGAGCCGCCCTCACCACAGTCTCCTCAGCCGCCCTCACCACAGTCTCCAGAGCCGCCCTCACCACACTCTCCTCAGCCGTCCTCACCACAGTCTCCAGAGCCGCCCTCACCACAGTCTCCTCAGCCGCCCTCACCTCAGTCTCCAGAGCCGACCTCACCTCAGACTCCAGAGCCGCCCTCACCGCAGTCTCCAGAGCCGCCCTCACCGCAGTCTCCAGAGCCGCCCTCACCGCAGTCTCCAGAGCCGTCCTCACCGCAGACTCCAGAGCCGCCCTCACCGCAGTCTCCAGAGCCGTCCTCACCACAGTCTCCAGAGCTGCCCTCACCACAGTCTCCTCAGCCGCTCTCACCACAGTCTCCTCAGCCGTCCTCACCACAGTCTCCAGAGCTGCCCTCACCACAGTCTCCTCAGCCGTCCTCACCACAGTCTCCAGAGCCGTCCTCACCACAGTCTCCTCAGCCGCCCTCACCACAGTCTCTAGTGCTGTCCTCACCACACTCTCCTGAGCTGTCCTCCTCACAGACTCCTCAGCCGCTCTCAACACAGTCGCATCAGCTGCCTCCACCAGAGCCACCTCAGCCAAGGCAAAAAAATTTAAAAGAAGCAAAAAAGAAAAAAAACAGAGTTTGTTATGCAGGGCCAGATTCATTTATATTTTTTATTACAAGAAAACAGTGGACCCAAATAAAACCTTGTTTGGGGAAAAACAAGCTGAGGGCCCCTTGGACCGATATATTTTACGATGAATTTGTGAAAACCAATCCATGCTGTCCTTTGTCTTTTAAGTACCAACATGTCAGAAAAAATAAAGGCAGAAAACAAAATTGCATTTATTTCCGGGCCTCAGCAATATGTACATTCAGTAGCTGTAATGCTGTATATTATTTTACTAGGAACATAGAACCAACATCCTCCATGAAAAGAATAGGTTTCAGAGTAAAAAGAAATGGCCAAGTAAAACACCAACAAAAAGAAAGAAAATTTCGACCTGCAAAATACAGCGGAAGAGGAGCCATTGCGAAAGTTGTCAGAGATGGTATAAGTAATTATTATTATTCAGAGCTTCAAAAACCCCTAAAGAAGAATTATTGGCCGGTAATATAACCAAAAGTCTAACAAAAATACGTATTGAAAACAATCAGTGCTGAGGTGAGACAAACAAAAAGGCTGCATGATGATGCACTGCTCGAGCTCATGCTCACTCAAAAACTAATAAAAGAGAGTGGCAGTCATCCCACTTCTAAAGGCTATTTAACTAGGTTACAGATTGACCCACTTGCAGTCCACCTTCAGACGGAATCAGGCCTCCGAATATTGGCTGAGCATTTAAAGAAAAAAACAGTGGCCTTGTATTTGGATGCAACAGGCGGTGTAATAAAAAAAATACCCAAAGAAAAACGCATAATGTAATATGCTCTGGTATTACCAGGCAAAGGAAAAAGATAACCCCCTTGCCAGTTACAGAGCTTATCACCAACAATCATGCCGTCCGTCAATAACTCATTGGCTCATGGAGTTTAAGAGGCAGCTATCATTTATCACAAAAAGAAAAATCAATCAAATAGAGACCGATTTCAGTTGGGCACTAATTAATAGTGTGTTGATATGCTTCAACAAAGAAGATGTCTCGACATATATAGAAAGAGGGTTCTCTATAGTACAGCAACAATGTGACATCCAGTCATTTACAGTCATCCATCTCTGCGCAGCCCACATATTAAAGACTGTCAGCCAGACTATTGGCAGCCAAACAAAAGACAAAGGAATCAAAGAATATGCAACATACTGTTTTGCCGCTCTTCAAAATTGCACAATGATGGAAATGGCACTGGAGCTATTCTACCATATCTGTGTAGTGTTTCTTGCAACTGAAAGAAATGCTCTAGTGCGGCAAAGTATAAAGTACTTGGAGAGGACCATTAGGTTGCAGAAGTCAGAAGAGGCAGCTGAATCTATTACTGAGGGCCCTGAGGAGAAAGAGGACACTGACTTCAAAAACAAGGTTATTGAAGAGTCACCTTTCACTATAGCCTTTAGTAAGAGGAGGGAGAAGGCAAATTCTGACATCCTTTGTGAGGAGAAAAATCAGCAGGCAAATTGTTACTTTTGTCCAGGTATTGTGGATGTTCTTTTAAAGAGATACATGGGTCTCTTTCCTCTTTGGAGTGGGATTTTACTTGGTGACATGAGAAGACATGTGAAAGCCTTACAACCAGTCACAATACAACAACATAAAAGCAGGGACACAAACTGCTATGTGGAGCTGTGGTTTGGGTTGGTAAAGAATTATATTCTGAATAAAAAAAAGCATTTTAGACCAGCCGAATTTGTATCCATTATGTTCACCAGCCTACAGGGCCGATCTGTGGAACATATAATTCAGAACAACCTACCAATGGAAATACTATACAAGTCCAAAGACTCTCATATTAAGCCCAGAGATGATCACCAGGAATCCTGGAAAAAACGTTGCAGTTCTGCTGCAACAACCAAATCAAAATATTTCAACCCACCTAAAGTTTGGCCAACACCAAAAAAGCCTGCTAAGAAACTTAAAAAAGAAGAAAGTGAGGAAATTGAGGAACAGGTAAAATGTAACAAGTAATATGAAATTTTACAGTGTTCATTGCATATAATATTATTATGGTACTCCAGTGACTAAATTAAATTAAAAATATGCTAAATGGAAACACAAAATGTTTGTGTGTTTTTTTTACAGTTAAGTTTATTGTGGAGGAAAAAGGAGACTGAGATTGTTGTGGCAGCCATCCCTTCACATCCTCATTGGCCATTATGATATCAGGACGCTCAGACCTCATGAGGTATACGAGTAATTCTCTCATACCAACTTTGTGTATGTATGTATAGTATATTTATATATCTTTTTATATATATAATGTTTCTCAGGTAATTGAGGGGTTGTTTCACCTTGCTGCCCACAACAAAGGTGTGCTGGATCAAATATATTTGATGGATCACTACACGGCTGGGGTAATTCTGTTTGGAGAACAACACCAGGTGGAAAGAAATTCTTTATCAAAGGTATATTTAATGTTTGTTTATGGAATGTATGATTACAGCCTTTGTTGATGACAAATCACAGTGTATTTAAAAATTTATAGAAATATTTTAGAACGGTACTTATGTTGTTCAAAACTATTTATTTATGTATAAGCATATTAGATATGTTTGTGTACATTTTTTTTTTTTTTTTTTTAATATTGTAGGTTCATCTGGTGAGCTATGATGCAGTTCTTTCAGCTGTTCATGTAAACAGCAATCACTGGAATTTGCTGGTTTGTAATTCTTTTCATAATGCTTAACAGTCTGCAGTACAGTATTTTCACACATTAATATACTGCCTTGCTCTTGTAGTTTGTTCATGTAAAGACAAGCACAGTGTACCTAGTGGACCCAAACTCCCAAACTGCTTCTGAGCTGGAGGAATCAAAAAGGGCTGCTAAAAAGCTAAAGTAAATAATAATTACAATTATCATTATTATGATTGAGATTATGTCAAAATTAAACAATAAATGTATCTCCAGGGATTACATAAACATGAGACACAAACAACACAATAGAAAGGACTGGATTCACGTGAATTGGATAGGAGGGGTTTTCAAACATCCATTACAAAGGGATGGAAACAGCTGTGGCGTTATTGTTGCCAAGGTAATTAAAGTTTATTATTATCACAATAATTTATAATCATTTTAGTTAAAACACCTTCTATTAAAGAAATTATTTCTAGATGGGAAAGGAAATTATACACAATTTTCCAAAGATACCAGATGTACATTTCTCTACAAGTAGAGTGCAAATGAAAAAAGAAAGGAGAGAAATGGCTCTCGAAATTCTACAGGGATCAGGTAGCTAATATAAATAAATGTTATAAATATGTGGTGTTTATTGTTAATACATACAATAACTGAAATTCCATTAATTTTGTAGTTTTCCAAAAGGATTCCTGGTGCGCAATGTGCGCATCAAGCAAACCTCCCGTGGCTACTGCTGCTGGAAAAGACGATGCTGGTTGGGTAAACATGAACATTTTTTTTATATTGATTTACTGATAACTTTTTCTAACATTTTTTTTCTCATATATGTCAGATTCAATGTGACAAATGTGACAGGTGGTTTCACGGAGAATGTGTTAGAATGGGACAAGAGGAAATAAGAAAGGCAGAGGGCCAAGACTGGATTTGTATTGTGTGCAAATGAATAAAAGACATTTTTTGGTTGTTAATCTGTTTTTATTGACAACTGTTTTGATTTTATTGTTTCAGTAATGTTGTTTTAATTGTTGTTTGAATCTGTATTGTTGAGTGTGAACTGAAAACTGTAAAGCATGGTGCAAAGTACTAGGCTGGTCCTAAAAGTAAAAGCAGACTGACCTGGAAGCTATTGAAAAAAAAACTTGATTTTTAAGGAAAAAAATTCATTAAAAATCCAAAAAGACCAAAACTATGAAAAGAAGAGCTGTGCCCATTACTACTCGACTAGTACTACTATTATAAAGTGATTTGAGGTGAATTGGTCACATGACCTGGAAGCTATTGAAAAAAAACCTTGATTTTTAAGGGAAAAAAATCATTAAAAATCCAAAAAGACCAAAACTGTGAAAAGAAGAGCTGTGCCCATTACTACTGGACTAGTACTACTATTATAAAGTGATTTGAGGTGAATTGGTCACATGACCTGGAAGCTATTGAAAAAAAAACTTGATTTAAGAGAAAAAAAACTTGATTTCTATTTTTAACTGCATATATTTTTAATTTAAACAATAAACTTGGAAAAAAAATTACATACATTAGAGCAATATGCTAACAGTATTAGATAAGAGATCCTTTATTTGTCCCACAATGGGGAAATTCCACTGTTGCAACACACAGTTTAGGACAGGAATGAAAGAAATAGGTGCATGCAATAAAAACAGGATAAATAAACATGGTCATAAAAAATACAGTATAAAGTATAAAGTGCACACTCTTATTTACAGTAAAAATGGTAACTAAAGTGGCTTAAGTGTATGTTATATACAGTAAGTGGATATGGTGAGGTAAGAGTCTATTAATAGTATGTTAAATTATATTGCACATGATTATAACAGGTGAATGACACATGTTACAGTATTGCACATGATTATAGCGGGAGAAAAAATGAATGGCACATGTTCAGGGCTAACAGTGTTCATTGTAAAGTCTGACAGCAGCAGGAAGGAAAGACCTGCCAAACCTCTCCTTCACACAGCGAGGGTGAATCAGTCTGTCACTGAAGCTGCTCTCCAGGGCAGACAGAGCGTCCTGCAGGGGGTGGGACTCATGGTCCAGCATAGACGTGAGTTTAGCCAGGACCCTTCTGTCCCCCACCTCGCGCACTGAGTCCAGAGTACAGCCCAGGACGGAGCTGGACTTCTTGATGACCTTGTCCAGCTTCTTCCTCTCCCTCTCTGTGATGCTGCTGCTCCAGCAGACCACACCGTACAGGACGGCTGATGCCACCACAGAGTCGTAGAAGGTCCTCAGGAGCGGCCCTGACACTCCAAAAGACCTGAGTCTCCTCAGGAGGGAGGTAGAGCCGACTCTGACTCTTCCTGTACAGTGCGTCTGTGTTATGAGTCCAGTCCAGTTTGTGGTTCAGATGAACACCCAGGTACTTGTATGAGTCCACTCTCTCAATGTCCCTTCCCTGGATGTTCACTGGTGAGGGGGCAGTGGAGTGGCGTCTGCGGAAGTCCACCAGCATCTCCTTGGTCTTTCCCGCGTTGATGAGGAGGTGGTTCTGCTGACACCAGTCCACAAAGTCCTGCGTTAGTCCTCTGTACTCTGCATCATCGTCGTCCGTGATGAGTCCGATGATGGCAGAGTCGTCAGAGAACTTCTGCAGAACACAGCTGTCCGTGTTGTGTCTGAAGTCCGAGGTGTAGAGGGTGAAGAGGAAGGGCGCGAGGACAGTGCCCTGCGGCGCCCCCACACTGCAGGTCAGAGTGTCAGACACACAATCCCGGGCTCTCACAAACTGGGGTCGGTTCGTGAGGTAGTCCAGGATCCACTCTGCCAGGTCACAGTCCACACCAGCCGTCTCCAGCTTGTCCCTCAGCAGCAGCGGCTGGATGGTGTTGAAGGCGCTGGAGAAATCAAAGAACAGAATTCTCACAGCGCTGCCAGGGTTCTCGAGGTGAGAGAGAGAGCGGTGCAGCAGGTAGATGACGGCATCCTCCACTCCAATGCCAGGCCGGTACGCAAACTGCAGCGGATCCATGGCTGAGCTCACGGCGGAGCGGAGGTGGTCCAGGACCAGCCTCTCCAGTATCTTCATCAGATGGGACGTGAGAGCCACCGGCCTGAAGCTGCTGAGGTCTTTAGCGTGCGGTGTCTTTGGCACTGGTACCACACAGGAGGTCTTCCAGACCTGTGGTACCACCCTCAGCTTTAGGCTCATGTTGAAGACATGCTCCATAACTCCACACAGTTCATCTGCGCAGGACTTAAGGAGCCTGGAGCTGATGCCGTCTGGTCCTGCTGCCTTCCTGGTTTTAATCCTCCTCAGCTCTCTCCTCACCTGTGCTGCTGTGAAGGACAGGGGTGGGTGGGGTGACTGTGCGCTGGGGGGATTGGTGGCGGGGGGATGAGTGGTGAGCTGATGGACCGAAGCAGAGGTGTGAAGAGGATCGGGTGTGGGCCATTGTCCAGCCGTGGGGGTGTGGGTTTGCAGCTGTGCCGGGGGCGGGGTGGGTGATTGATCAAATCTCAGAAAGTGAGAATTCAGATCGTTAACCCACTGAAGGTCCCCTCTGCCTGGGCAGGGGGCTTGAAACCTGAGATGGTTTTCAGGCTCCTCCACACTCCCTGGATGTTCTGCTGCTGCAGCTGCTCCTCCATCTTCCTCCTGTAGCTGGCTTCTCCTTGCCTGATCTTCCTCCTCAGCTTCTTCTGCACAGTCCTCAGCTCCTCCTTGTTCCCTGACCTGAACGCTCTCTTCTTCTCCTTCAGCAGAGCCTTAATGTCACGGTTAATCCACGGCTTGTTGTTTGGAAAACACCGCACCGTCCGGGAGGGTACAGTGTTTTCATAACAGAAGTTGATGTAGTCCGTGATGCACTCTGTGATGGAGTTGATGTCCTCCCCCATGTGGGTCATAAAGTTCTGCCCACACAGTGGTGCTGAAGCAGTCCCTCAGAGCCTCCTCGCTCTCAGCAGACCACCTCCTCACCACACGGGGCACCACTGGCTGCCTGTGCACGATGGGTTCATACACAGGCCGCAGATGTACAAGGTTGTGGTCCGATTTGCCCAGGGGGGGAAGAGGAGAAGAAGAATAAGCGTCCTTGGTGTTTGCAAAGAACAAGTCCAGGGTTTTCTTGTCTCTGGTGGGGCAGGTGACATACTGGGTGTATGTTGGCAGAACAGATGAGGGAGAAGCGTGGTTGAAGTCGCCAGAGATGAGGAAGAGGGCCTGTGGGTGCTGTGTTTGTAACCTGCTGGTGCAGGAGAGCAGAGCTTCACAAGCATTGTCAGCATTAGCAGAGGGGGCCACATACACTGCTATCACAATAATATGTGAAAACTCCCGGGGCAGATAATATGGCCTCATGCTGACAGCTAACAGTTCAATGTCTTTGTTACACAGCTGCTGTTTCACTGTACAGTGTCCAGACTTGCACCACTTTTCATTCACAAACACAGCCAGGCCTCCTCCTCTCCTCTTACCGCTCTCCTCTGTTCTGTCCGCACGCAGCAGATGAAAATGGTCCAGAGTGACAGTTGAGTCCGGGATTTCGGGGGTTAACCAACCCCCGAAATTGATTTCCAATGTCTATATACTAATAGGTATTTTTATATAAAAGCTATTTCAATTCTTTGACATACGCAATTCACAAGAGTTGTAATTTATTGTCGGTCCCTAAGTCTAATCGACGAGCTTTCAGAGCGGTGCGCCTAGTGTGAGCTCCCCGCACAGGGATAGAGCAGGCTGGGTTTAGTCAGTGGGAACTGTCGGTGTTGTTGTGGAGGCGAATGTCCAACGTCCAACGTGAAACTAACTTCACCGCGGTCAGCAGGACAACTTAGCGTCACAGCAGGAAGCGCAGAGCGCTACACAATCCATCACCTTGAACTGGCCTTTCCTCCTGATGTCTGAGCACTCCCACCTGCAGCAGGACCCAGAGACCAGGACCAACCATGGGCTGCATTCTTTCGTTGGATTTGAGCATACAATTCAAAAGAAAAGGCTTTACTTACTACCAATAATTGTTCCGTTCTGAGACAGAGTCACACAACTTTGGTTATATAGGAGCACAAGCCAGAGCTAATCCAGTCTGCTTTCATTAGGACATATATTTGCAGCTCAAGTTTGAAAGGAAGCTGCTGCTGTCGAGGTGCATTTGAAGTGAATTCAGAACGAGTGGCTTTATTACTCTGTGACAAATGTCCAAAAAGTCATAAAAGCTCCGTCCCATACTCCCTGTGCTGTAATTCTTCCAACCCCATGCAATCAGATGATCAGTTTGTTTGCAAGTTTGCTCGGGAAAATACCTTCTAACTGTCCAGAACTGAGATCAGCCACGTGGGGAGGTCTGGAGTCGAAAGGATTTTTATTTCACCTTTAACAAATTCATGAACAAGCTCAAGCACTCCTGGAGCAGGATTCAACCTCACGCTTCTGCGGGCCATCCACATTTCAGGCAGGTTCTCCATCCACTTAGCCACGAGGCACGGCACCCACAGACATCATACACCGCCAAAAATAAGAAGAAGAAGAAGAAGAAGAAAACGGTATTTTTTTAAAGGTGTAACATGACTCAGAGGGCTACCCCTTCTACTGCCACTATCGATACTGTTTAGCCATAACCACACTCACACTGATTGGAAGATAAACGTGGTTTAATGCCACACCGTGGATTGTTCCAGGTAAAACAGTAACATCTGCACCGAGACAAACCCTTGACCGAAAAGTTACTTCGGCCTATAATGATTCAGGATTAGCCCCATCACTCATTCCTCCTGTTATCGAGTTGTTTTAGTGGTAGATTTAGTAGGGTTATTTTTTTTTTGCCAGTCATCATTATTATCATCATTATTATTAAACCGTTATTAAACGTTTCTGGAGCCAGATTTGAGCTCACTTTGCTGTTGACTGTCCAACACTGAAGGCAGGTGGTCCGTCTAAAGCGCTGTCTAAACAAGCCCGATCCACACTCTGCCGATGCCACTGGTTCAGAATGCTTTTATACCGCAAGCAGAGGTTACAGGTGCACAGGGAAGGGCATCTGACACAAAGGTGACGCAGAGAGGATACACCTAAAGTCTCTCTCTAGTCTCTAGTCTGGTCTAGTCTCTCTCATCAGTGGCGGCAGCCCCAGTGGAAGTGGTGTGCTTTTCCAAAACAGTGTCCCGACGACCGCCTCTGAAACCTCTCCTGGACCACTCAGGATTACGCCAATTCATGACTGAGGGTGGAGGGTCATCGGTGTGTCGTTGGTGACGGCAGGCGGGCACTGACTGGGCAGAAGAGGATGACTGCGTGCTGCTGCTGGCCCCTGCAGATGGTGATGGAAGGCCGGGCTGGAGCAGTTGTATGGACGGAGGAGGAGGAGATACGGAGGCAAGCTGGCTGATAGTGGCGCGATGGAGGACAGCTGGACATTTTCCTTTGTCCCTGCAGATGGCGCTGTTAGGCAGAGGAGTGCGTTGTAGAATCAGAATCGGTTTATTGCCATCGCCAGTGATCAAAATTCACAAAATTCACAGACATTGCTTCTGGGCGTAAGGTGCAACATGTCAATGTCAATGTCAACTTTATTTCTATAGCGCATTTACAACGGCACCAGCTGCCCAAAGTGCTTCACATGCACATCATGGTAAAAACACACAGTAAAGTACAACGTTATTACAAACAGAACTGGATAACAGTTAACTCGTGTTAAAAGCCAAAGCAAAGAAATGTGTCTTAAGAGCAGATTTAAAAGACTCTAGTGATGGAGCGCCTCTGATCTGTAGAGGAAGACTGTTCCGCAGTTTTGGGGCAGTCGCAGCAAAGGCCCCGCCTCTCGACTTTTTAATCGGGATCCGGCACATTTAACAACAACAGATTTTCTGGCCTCACTGATAACATAAAACAATGAATAAAATATATAAAAGAGGCATGCATAAGATTAAGAATAAGCTCAAATAAAATAGACTAAGACTATATACAGAAATGTACAGTCGGCAGAAAGTGCAAATGTAGCAGTGCAAATAGATAGTTCTTTTATATTATATTGTTAGTGGCAGGTGTCATAAAGTGTTCATGAGCCCAACGGCAGAGGGACAGAAACTGGGCTTGCGGATGGAGGTTCTGGACCGTAACCTTCTGCTCGAGGGGAGTGGCTCAGATAGTCCATGTCCAGGGCGAGAAGGGTCAGCTGCGATCCGACCTGCTCTTCCCCCGAGTCCTGGAGACGTACAGGTCCTGGACAGACGGCAGGCTGCAGCCGATCACCTTCTCAGCAGAGCGCACGATGCGCCGTAGCCTCTGTTTGTCCCTGGCTGTGGCTCCAGAGTACCACACGGTGACGGAGGAGGCGAGGACGGACTCAGTGACGGCCGTGTAGTCCATCCTCACCTCCTCCGTCACCGCGTGGTCCGCAAGCGGCGCTGGCTGCTGTTAGAGCTCGCCCCGAAGACGTCGGCCACGAGGAGCGAGGCAGAAAGAGATGGAAGGTTTCTCTTTTCGGAGGCGCTTGAGGACGGCGGCTAGTTCAAGCTGCAAAACATAGACAGACGAGGGTTACTGCAATTTAAAAAGGCAAACGCACACACGTTTAAACACTAAAAGCTATCAGTAAAAGGTAAAACCATAACCCCACAAAAATGTAAAACGTAAGACTAATGAAGTAAAGTACCGAGCTCATCAGCCTCAGACGGAGTTCTGCGAGTGCACCAGCTCAGAGGGACTTGTGTCTCTTAGCTGTCGGGAAGGTGGGTTCGGCGGCGAAGGCGACGTCTGTGGACAGAGGAGACGTATTACTAACGTGTCCGTTTTTACAGGGCACACTTTTGACCTTTACTTCACTACATTTGAGGGCAGGTATGTGTACTCTCCACTCCACCTCGTTTTTTGAATTTAACTGCACTGGACTGAAAGTAAAGAAGGTTACTGTGGGGTTTAAGACTGGGCATTGACCAGACGTACGAATAAAGACGACGTGACAAGTTATTGATCGAGTGCCTTCCTTTGACCAAACATCACCAAATTTGCCACTTTGTTAGGTCTCAATATCCGTGTCAAAGACTTTGTACTCTTAAAGTACATTTTGAAACTTTTACGGATTTTGAATGGGTTACTGTGACTCGTGACGTTGTTTTGCACCCAGATTCGTACAAATGCAAGCACTGCTTCCAATAAACGTGTTTTCCTGGTCCGGCTTCTGGCGGCGGCGGCGGTGGTGCTTGGCGGTGGCGGTGGCTGCTGGGTGCGACCTCAGCCACTGCCGCTGGTCTGGGCTCAGTCTGGGTTTGGACCCGCTGTCCTTCTTCACTGGCACTGGCAAACTGCACGGGCTCAATCATAGCTTCAGACAATTGTTCTGTAATATATATTTAAAATCACGGTTTGCTACCTCACAATTTTGCTCCTTTGCACATGTACCGATATCATTTACTGAAGGCTGTGTCGGTCTCTGATTTGCCCCACCCCCGCCAGGTCTGGCGCACAAATTTGTCGCATATGGATTTGTTTACCTTTACAGTCCACTTGGAAGAGTGAAGGGCGCCATCAGCAGGGGCAAAAGGAAAACGCCCAGCTGTCCTCCGTCGCACCACTGTCAGGCAACTTGCCTCCGCAGCTCCTCCTCCGCCCAGACAACGGCTTCGCCCCGGCCTTCCATCACCATCTGCAGGGGCCAGCAGCAGCAGCAGCAGCAGCAACCACAGTCATCCTCCTCTGCCCAGTCTGTTTGAGCTTCACAAAAGTATCCTTTGAGGTAAAAGAATGGACCATATCTGTACAGAAAGTCAAGTAAAACATTGTGTAATGTGTGTCAGGTCACGGTGGAATTTTACCTTCTTTGCAAATTGTTCAACAAGCTATATGTGTTCCCAGTTTTGGAGCCAGTTAAGTGCCAGTGTGTAGTCTTTGCATACTTTATGATACGTCCCCACAATCCCATCTAATTTAGGACTGAAACAGATGTAGGGGAAGGTATCTGGCTTACCGTCAACTGCTCTGGACGTGGCTGGAGGCTCCATGGATGATGGAGGCCCCCGAAAAGCCACTCGAGAGCTGTAGACCGACAACTTGACCGAGGCCACGCTTTCTGTTGACATCATTTGTCAGGAAACGCCCAAATTAATTAGTGCCCACTGGCATTTCTCGGAAACAAAACTTGTGGATTGACTCTCTGTGACTGCACCAACAAATCAGAGCGTGGATTCAAAACAACTTTCTCCAGCTAAACCTGTGCAGTACACCCACAACCCCTGCTGAGTACAAGCAGTCATTATTATTCTATTCTATTGTCATGTCATCGTTATTGCCTGTGAAGCACATTGACTTGTGCTCTAGAAAATAAACTTTGATTGATTGAGTAAGTGATGGATGGCATGGGCATTGACCTATTGATTCTAGGGCTACGGTACATTACATTGAATCTTTGTAATAGCTGCTATTGCCATGCTAATGCTAGGCTAACACATCAATCAGGCGCTTGGCTTCCTCAAATATGACATCCATTCTACATATGTCACTGCAAATCATAGACAAAATAGTATTCTAACGTGAACATTACTTACGCACAAATATGATCCAAGGCAACGATGCGCTTGCAGGAAAACAAGGTCGCATTCACATGCTAATGCTAGGCTAACACATCCATCGAGCTTGGCTTCCTCAAATATGACATCCATTCTACATACGTGAGCGCAAATCATACCACTAAATAGTATTCTCACACGAACAATACTTACACACAAATATTATCCGAGGCAACGATGCTTTTGAAAGGAAAAACAAGGTGGCATTCACATGCTAATGCTAGGCTAACACATCCATCTGGAGCTTGGCTTCCTCAAATATGACATCCATTCGACATACGTGAGCGCAAATCGTACACTAAATAGTATTCTCACACGAACAATACTTACACACAAATATTATCCGAGGCAACGATGCTTTTGAAAGGAAAAACAAGGTGGCATTCACATGCTGACGCGAGGCTAACACACCAATCGGGCGATTGGCTTCCTCAGATATAACATCCATTCTGCGTTTGTGACTGCAAATCCTAGACAAAACAGTATTCTCACGCCAACAGTGCTTCAACACAAATATCAGCCCAGGAAAAACAAAGTCGACACATCAGGAAGTAGGCGTGGCGGCCGGCTTTGTTGATAGCAGATAAATGGAAGCGAACACCTGCACTCCACTGGGCCGGCGCGATGGTCGAGTGGTGAAGGCGCGCGGCCCCGGACCGCGCTACTCGCGGGTTCAAGGCTGAGGTGGTCCGCGGCACTTGAATGTGTGGAATGACAAATCCTTTTTCAACTTGGATAAAGCACTTGCTTTATCTTTTTCTTTTCTTTTTTTCTTTTTTATCTTTATCTTTTCACTCTTCTTATTTCTTTCTTTGGCTGGCTGCGCTTAGCAACACACTCGCTCCATGCTCAAAGCCTGACAGCTTCAAACTAGTCCTGGCAAACCAACTACACATCCCTGCAGCCACAAGGAAACATGCAAACAACAACACAGTAGCACAAACAAGAAATAAAGCTCCTTCATCCGCAGCAGCACTTGCAGCCGGTCCTTAATCAGTGCTAGTGCTGCCACTTGTGTGTGGGTGTCCTCTCTCTGCAGCACACGTCCAGCTGTGAGTGGACGTCCCGCTTTAAACCAGTAAGAGAGTGCAGGCAGGCCCGCAATATCCACACAGAGGCAGAGAGAAGCAGCAGGACAACTTAGCGTCACAGCAGGAAGCGCAGAGCGCTACACAATCCATCACCTTGAACTGGCCTTTCCTCCTGATGTCTGAGCACTCCCACCTGCAGCAGGACCCAGAGACCAGGACCAACCATGGGCTGCATTCTTTCGTTGGATTTGAGCATACAATTCAAAAGAAAAGGCTTTACTTACTACCAATAATTGTTCCGTTCTGAGACAGAGTCACACAACTTTGGTTATATAGGAGCACAAGCCAGAGCTAATCCAGTCTGCTTTCATTAGGACATATATTTGCAGCTCAAGTTTGAAAGGAAGCTGCTGCTGTCGAGGTGCATTTGAAGTGAATTCAGAACGAGTGGCTTTATTACTCTGTGACAAATGTCCAAAAGTCATAAAAGCTCCGTCCCATACTCCCTGTGCTGTAATTCTTCCAACCCCATGCAATCAGATGATCAGTTTGTTTGCAAGTTTGCTCGGGAAAATACCTTCTAACTGTCCAGAACTGAGATCAGCCACGTGGGGAGGTCTGGAGTGGAAAGGATTTTTTATTTCACCTTTAACAAATTCATGAACAAGCTCAAGCACTCCTGGAGCAGGATTCAACCTCACGCTTCTGCGGGCCATCCACATTTCAGGCAGGTTCTCCATCCACTTAGCCACGAGGCACGGCACCCACAGACATCATACACCGCCAAAAATAAGAAGAAGAAGAAGAAGAAGAAGAAAACGGTATTTTTTTAAAGGTGTAACATGACTCCGAGGGCTACCCCTTCTACTGCCACTATCGATACTGTTTAGCCATAACCACACTGACACTGATTGGAAGATAAACGTGGTTTAATGCCACACCGTGGATTGTTCCAGGTAAAACAGTAACATCTGCACCGAGACAAACCCTTGACCGGAAAAGTTACTTCGGGCCTATAATGATTCAGGATTAGCCCCATCACTCATTCCTCCTGTTATCGAGTTGTTTTAGTGGTAGATTTAGTAGGGTTATTTTTTTTTTGCCAGTCATCATTATTATCATCATTATTATTAAACCGTTATTAAACGTTTCTGGAGCCAGATTTGAGCTCACTTTGCTGTTGACTGTCCAACACTGAAGGCAGGTGGTCCGTCTAAAGCGCTGTCTAAACAAGCCCGATCCACACTCTGCCGATGCCACTGGTTCAGAATGCTTTTATACCGCAAGCAGAGGTTACAGGTGCACAGGGAAGGGCATCTGACACAAAGGTGACGCAGAGAGGATACACCTAAAGTCTCTCTCTAGTCTCTAGTCTGGTCTAGTCTCTCACCAGTGGCGGCAGCCCCAGTGGAAGTGGTGTGCTTTTCCAAAACAGTGTCCCGACGACCGCCTCTGAAACCTCTCCTGACCACTCAGGATTACGCCAATTCATGACTGAGGGTGGAGGGTCATCGGTGTGTCGTTGGTGACGGCAGGCGGGGCACTGACTGGGCAGAAGAGGATGACTGCGGTGGCTGCTGCTGGCCCCTGCAGATGGTGATGGAAGGCCGGGGCTGGAGCAGTTGTATGGACGGAGGAGGAGGAGATACGGAGGCAAGCTGGCTGATAGTGGCGCGATGGAGGACAGCTGGACATTTTCCTTTGTCCCTGCAGATGGCGCTGTTAGGCAGAGGAGTGCGTTGTAGAATCAGAATCGGTTTATTGCCATCGCCAGTGATCAAAATTCACAAAATTCACAGACATTGCTTCTGGGCGTAAGGTGCAACATGTCAATGTCAATGTCAACTTTATTTCTATAGCGCATTTACAACGGCACCAGCTGCCCAAAGTGCTTCACATGCACATCATGGTAAAAACACACAGTAAAGTACAAGGTTATTACAAACAGAACTGGATAACAGTTAACTCGTGTTAAAAGCCAAAGCAAAGAAATGTGTCTTAAGAGCAGATTTAAAAGACTCTAGTGATGGAGCGTCTCTGATCTGTAGAGGAAGACTGTTCCGCAGTTTTGGGGCAGCCGCAGCAAAGGCCCCGCCTCTCGACTTTTTAATCGATCCGGCACATTTAACAACAACAGATTTTCTGGCCTCACTGATAACATAAAACAATGAATAAAATATATAAAAGAGGCATGCATAAGATTAAGAATAAGCTCAAATAAAATAGACTAAGACTATATACAGAAATGTACAGTCGGCAGAAAGTGCAAATGTAGCAGTGCAAATAGATAGTTCTTTATATTATATTGTTAGTGGCAGGTGTCATAAAGTGTTCATGAGCCCAACGGCAGAGGGACAGAAACTGGGCTTATGGATGGAGGTTCTGGACCGTGAACCTTCTGCTCGAGAGGAGTGGCTCAGATAGTCCATGTCCAGGGCGAGAAGGGTCAGCTGCGATCCGACCTGCTCTTCCCCGAGTCCTGAGACGCACAGGTCCTGGACAGACGGCAGGCTGCAGCCGATCACCTTCTCAGCAGAGCGCACGATGCGCCGTAGCCTCTGTTTGTCCCTGGCTGTGGCTCCAGAGTACCACACGGTGACGGAGGAGGCGAGGACGGACTCAGTGACGGCCGTGTAGTCCATCCTCACCTCCTCCGCCACCGCTGGTCCGCAAGCGGCGCTGGCTGCTGTTAGAGCTCGCCTCAAGACGCCGCCACGGGAGCGAGGCAGAAAGAGATGGAAGGTTTCTCTTTCGGAGGCGCTTGAGGACGGCGGCTGGTGTCGCGGCGGGGCAGCTGGGTAGTTCAAGCTGCAAAACATAGACAGACGAGGGTTACTACAATTTAAAAAGGCAAACGCACACACGTTTAAACACTAAAAGCTATCAATAAAAGGTAAAACCATAACCCCAAAAAATGTAAAACGTAAGACTAATGAAGTAAAGTACCGAGCTCATCAGCCTCAGACGGAGTTCTGCGAGTGCACCAGCTCAAAGGGACTTGTGTCTCTTAGCTGTCGGGAAGGTGGGTTCGGCGGCGAAGGCGACGCCTGTGGACAGAGGAGACGATTACTAACGTGTCCGCTTACAGGGCACACTTTTGACCTTTACTTCACTACATTTGAGGGCAGGTATGTGTACTCTCCACTCCACCTCGTTTTTTGAATTTAACTGCACTGGACTGAAAGTAAAGAAGGTTACTGTGGGGTTTAAGACTGGGCAATGACCAGACGCATTTAATAAAGACGACGTGACAAGTTATTGACCGAAAGTGCCTTCCTTTGACCAAACATCACCAAATTTGCCACTTTGTTAGGTCTCAATATCCGTGTCAAAGACTTTGTACTCTTAAAGTACATTTTGAAACTTTTACGGATTTTGATTGGGTTACTGTGACTCGTGACGGTGTTTTGCACCCGTGATTCGTACAAATGCAAGCACTGCTTCCAATAAACGTGTTTTCCCTGGTCCGGCGCTTCTGGCGGCGGCGGTGGTGCTTATGTGGCGGTGGCGGTGGCTGCTGGGTGCGACCTCAGCCACTGCCGCTGGTCTGGGCTCAGTCTGGGTTTGGACCCGCGTGTCCTTCTTCACTCGGGCACTGGCAAACTGCACGGGCTCAATCATAGCTTCAGACAATTGTTCTGTAATATATATTTAAAATCACGGTTTGCTACCTCACAATTTTGCTCCTTTTGCACATGTACCGATATCATTTACTGAAGGCTGTGTCGGTCTCTGATTTGCCCCACCCCCGTCAGGTCTGGCGCACAAATTTGTCGCATATGGATTTGTTTACCTTTACAGTCCACTTGGAAGAGTGAAGGGCGCCATCAGCAGGCGCAAAAGGAAAACGTCCAGCTGTCCTCCGTCGCACCACTGTCAGGCAACTTGCCTCCGCAGCTCCTCCTCCGTCCAGACAACGGCTTCGGCCCCGGCCTTCCATCACCATCTGCAGGGGGCCAGCAGCAGCAGCAGCAGCAGCAGCAACCACAGTCATCCTCCTCTGCCCAGTCTGTTTGAGCTTCACAAAAGTATCCTTTGAGGTAAAAGAATGGACCATATCTGTACAGAAAGTCAAGTAAAACATTGTGTAATGTGTGTCAGGTCACGGTGGAATTTTACCTTCTTTGCAAATTGTTCAACAAGCTATATGTGTTCCCAGTTTTGGAGCCAGTTAAGTGCCAGTGTGTAGTCTTTGCATACTTTATGATACGTCCCCACAATCCCATCTAATTTAGGACTGAAACAGATGTAGGGGAAGGTATCTGGCTTACCGTCAACTGCTCTGGACGTGGCTGGAGGCTCCATGGATGATGGAGGCCCCCCGGAAAAGCCACTCGAGAGCTGTAGACCGACAACTTGACCGAGGCCACGTTTTCTGTTGACATCATTTGTCAGGAAACGTCCAAATTAATTAGTGCCCACTGGCATTTCTCGGAAACAAAAACTTGTGGATTGACTCTCTGTGACTGCACCAACAAATCAGAGCGTGGATTCAAAACAACTTTCTCCAGCTAAACCTGTGCAGTACACCCACAACCCCTGCTGAGTACAAGCAGTCATTATTATTCTATTCTATTGTCATGTCATCGTTATTGCCTGTGAAGCACATTGACTTGTGCTCTAGAAAATAAACTTTGATTGATTGAGTAAGTGATGGATGGCATGGGCATTGACCTATTGATTCTAGGGCTACGGTACATTACATTGAATCTTTGTAATAGCTGCTATTGCCATGCTAATGCTAGGCTAACACATCAATCAGGCGCTTGGCTTCCTCAAATATGACATCCATTCTACATATGTCACTGCAAATCATAGACAAAATAGTATTCTAACGTGAACATTACTTACGCACAAATATGATCCAAGGCAACGATGCGCTTGCAGGAAAAACAAGGTAGCATTATCATGCTAATGATAGTCTAACACATCCTTAGGGAGCTTGGCTTACTCAAATATGACATCCATTCTACATACGTGAGCGCAAATCATACCACTAAATAGTATTCTCACACGAACAATACTTACACACAAATATTATCCGAGGCAACGATGCTTTTGAAAGGAAAACAAGGTGGAATTGACATGCTAATGCTAGGCTAACACATCCATCGAGCTTGGCTTCCTCAAATATGACATCCATTCGACATACGTGAGCGCAAATCGTACACTAAATAGTATTCTCACACGAACAATACTTACACACAAATATTATCCGAGGCAACGATGCTTTGAAAGGAAAACAAGGTGGCATTCACATGCTGACGCTGAGGCTAACACACCAATCAGGCGATTGGCTTCCTCAGATATAACATCCATTCTACGCTTGTGACTGCAAATCCTAGACAAAACAGTATTCTCACGCCAACAGTGCTTCAACACAAATATTAGCCCAGGAAAACAAAGTCGACACATCAGGAAGTAGGCGTGGCGGCCGGCTTTGTTGATAGCAGATAAATGGAAGCGAACACCTGCGCTCCACTGGGCCGGCGCGATGGTCGAGTGGTGAAGGCGCGCGGCTCCCGGACCGCGCTACTCGCGGGTTCAAGGCTGAGGTGGTCCGCGGCACTTGAATGTGTGGAATGACAAATCCTTTTCAACTTGGATAAAGCACTTGCTTTATCTTTTTCTTTTCTTTTTTGCTTTTTTTATCTTTATCTTTTCACTCTTCTTATTTCTTTCTTTGGCTGGCTGCGCTTAGCAACACACTCGCTCCACGCTCAAAGCCTGACAGCTTCAAACTAGTCCTGGCAAACCAACTACACATCCCTGCAGCCACAAGGAAACATGCAAACAACAACACAGTAGCACAAACAAGAAATAAAGCTCCTTCATCCGCAGCAGCACTTCAAGCCGGTCCTAAATCAGTTCTAGAGCTGCCACTTGTTAGTGGGTGACCTCTCTCTGCAGCACACGACCAGCTGTGAGTGGACGTCCCGCTTTAAACCAGTAAGAGAGTGCAGGCAGGCCCGCAATATCCACACAGAGGCAGAGAGAAGCAGCAGGACAACTTAGCGTCACAGCAGGAAGCGCAGAGCGCTACACAATCCATCACCTTGAACTGGCCTTTCCTCCTGATGTCTGAGCACTCCCACCTGCAGCAGGACCCAGAGACCAGGACCAACCATGGGCTGCATTCTTTCGTTGGATTTGAGCATACAATTCAAAAGAAAAGGCTTTACTTACTACCAATAATTGTTCCGTTCTGAGACAGAGTCACACAACTTTGGTTATATAGGAGCACAAGCCAGAGCTAATCCAGTCTGCTTTCATTAGGACATATATTTGCAGCTCAAGTTTGAAAGGAAGCTGCTGCTGTCGAGGTGCATTTGAAGTGAATTCAGAACGAGTGGCTTTATTACTCTGTGACAAATGTCCAAAAAGTCATAAAAGCTCCGTCCCATACTCCCTGTGCTGTAATTCTTCCAACCCCATGCAATCAGATGATCAGTTTGTTTGCAAGTTTGCTCGGGAAAATACCTTCTAACTGTCCAGAACTGAGATCAGCCACGTGGGGAGGTCTGGAGTGGAAAGGATTTTTTATTTCACCTTTAACAAATTCATGAACAAGCTCAAGCACTCCTGGAGCAGGATTCAACCTCACGCTTCTGCGGGCCATCCACATTTCAGGCAGGTTCTCCATCCACTTAGCCACGAGGCACGGCACCCACAGACATCATACACCGCCAAAAATAAGAAGAAGAAGAAGAAGAAGAAGAAAACGGTATTTTTTTAAAGGTGTAACATGACTCAGAGGGCTACCCCTTCTACTGCCACTATCGATACTGTTTAGCCATAACCACACTGACACTGATTGGAAGATAAACGTGGTTTAATGCCACACCGTGATTGTTCCAGGTAAAACAGTAACATCTGCACCGAGACAAACCCTTGACCGGAAAAGTTACTTCGGCCTATAATGATTCAGGATTAGCCCCATCACTCATTCCTCCTGTTATCGAAGTTGTTTTAGTGGTAGATTTAGTAGGGTTATTTTTTTTTGCCAGTCATCATTATTATCATCATTATTATTAAACCGTTATTAAACGTTTCTGGAGCCAGATTTGAGCTCACTTTGCTGTTGACTGTCCAACACTGAAGGCAGGTGGTCCGCCTAAAGCGCTGTCTAAACAAGCCCGATCCACACTCTGCCGATGCCACTGGTTCAGAATGCTTTTATGCCGCAAGCAGAGGTTACAGGTGCACAGGGAAGGGCATCTGACACAAAGGTGACGCAGAGTGGATACACCTAAAGTCTCTCTCTAGTCTCTAGTCTGGTCTAGTCCCTCTCATCAGTGGCGGCAGCCCCAGTGGAAGTGGTGTGCTTTTCCAAAACAGTGTCCCGACGACCGCCTCTGAAACCTCTCCTGACCACTCAGGATTACGCCAATTCATGACTGAGGGTGGAGGGTCATCGGTGTGTCGCTGGTGACGGCAGGCGGGCACTGACTGGGCAGAAGAGGATGACTGCGGTGGCTGCTGCTGGCCCCTGCAGATGGTGATGGAAGGCCGGGCTGGAGCAGTTGTATGGACGGAGGAGGAGGAGATACGGAGGCAAGCTGGCTGATAGTGGCGCGATGGAGGACAGCTGACATTTTCCTTTGTCCCTGCAGATGGCGCTGTTAGGCAGAGGAGTGCGTTGTAGAATCAGAATCGGTTTATTGCCATCGCCAGTGATCAAAATTCACAAAATTCACAGACATTGCTTCTGGCGTAAGGTGCAACATGTCAATGTCAATGTCAACTTTATTTCTATAGCGCATTTACAACGGCACCAGCTGCCCAAAGTGCTTCACATGCACATCATGGTAAAAACACACAGTAAAGTACAAGGTTATTACAAACAGAACTGGATAACAGTTAACTCGTGTTAAAAGCCAAAGCAAAGAAATGTGTCTTAAGAGCAGATTTAAAAGACTCTAGTGATGGAGCCGCCTCTGATCTGTAGAGGAAGACTGTTCCGCAGTTTTGGGGCAGCCGCAGCAAAGGCCCCGCCTCTCGACTTTTTAATCGATCCGGCACATTTAACAACAACAGATTTTCTGGCCTCACTGATAACATAAAACAATGAATAAAATATATAAAAGAGGCATGCATAAGATTAAGAATAAGCTCAAATAAAATAGACTAAGACTATATACAGAAATGTACAGTCGGCAGAAAGTGCAAATGTAGCAGTGCAAATAGATAGTTCTTTATATTATATTGTTAGTGGCAGGTGTCATAAAGTGTTCATGAGCCCAACGGCAGAGGGACAGAAACTGGGCTTATGGATGGAGGTTCTGGACCGTGAACCTTCTGCTCGAGGGGAGTGGCTCAGATAGTCCATGTCCAGGGCGAGAAGGGTCAGCTGCGATCCGACCTGCTCTTCCCGAGTCCTGAGACGCACAGGTCCTGGACAGACGGCAGGCTGCAGCCGATCACCTTCTCAGCAGAGCGCACGATGCGCCGTAGCCTCTGTTTGTCCCTGGCTGTGGCTCCAGAGTACCACACGGTGACGGAGGAGGCGAGGACGGACTCAGTGACGGCCGTAGTCCATCCTCACCTCCTCCGTCACCGCTGGTCCGCAAGCGGCGCTGGCTGCTGTTAGAGCTCGCCTCAAGACGCCGCCACGGGAGCGAGGCAGAAAGAGATGGAAGGTTTCTCTTTCGGAGGCGCTTGAGGACGGCGGCTGGTGTCGCGCGGGCAGCTGGGTAGTTCAAGCTGCAAAACATAGACAGACGAGGGTTACTACAATTTAAAAAGGCAAACGCACACACGCTTAAACACTAAAAGCTATCAATAAAAGGTAAAACCATAACCCCAAAAATGTAAAACGTAAGACTAATGAAGTAAAGTACCGAGCTCATCAGCCTCAGACGGAGTTCTGCGAGTGCACCAGCTCAGAGGGACTTGTGTCTCTTAGCTGTCGGGAAGGTGGGTTCGGCGGCGAAGGCGACGTCTGTGGACAGAGGAGACGATACTAACGTGTCCGCTTACAGGGCACACTTTTGACCTTTACTTCACTACATTTGAGGGCAGGTATGTGTACTCTCCACTCCACCTCGCTTTTTGAATTTAACTGCACTGGACTGAAAGTAAAGAAGGTTACTGTGGGGTTTAAGACTGGGCATTGACCAGACGCATTTAATAAAGACGACGTGACAAGTTATTGATCGAGTGCCTTCCTTTGACCAAACATCACCAAATTTGCCACTTTGTTAGGTCTCAATATCCGTGTCAAAGACTTTGTACTCTTAAAGTACATTTTGAAACTTTTACGGATTTTGAATGGGTTACTGTGACTCGTGACGTTGTTTTGCACCCGGAGCTGTACAAATGCCAGCACTGCTTCCAATAAACGTGTTTTCCCTGGTCCGGCGCTTCTGGCGGCGGCGGTGGGGCTTGCGGTGGCGGTGGCGGTGGCTGCGGGGTGCGACCTCAGCCACTGCCGCTGGTCTGGGCTCAGTCTGGGTTTGGACCCGCGTGTCCTTCTTCACTGGCACTGGCAAACTGCACGGCTCAATCATAGCTTCAGACAATTGTTCTGTAATATATATTTAAAATCACGGTTTGCTACCTCACAATTTTGCTCCTTTTGCACATGTACCGATATCATTTACTGAAGGCTGTGTCGGTCTCTGATTTGCCCCACCCCGCCAGGTCTGGCGCACAAATTTGTCGCATATGGATTTGTTTACCTTTACAGTCCACTTGGAAGAGTGAAGGGCGCCATCAGCAGGGGCAAAAGGAAAACGTCCAGCTGTCCTCCGTCGCACCACTGTCAGGCAACTTGCCTCCGCAGCTCCTCCTCCGTCCAGACGACGGCTTCGGCCCCGGCCTTCCATCACCATCTGCAGGGGGCCAGCAGCAGCAGCAGCAGCAGCAGCAACCACAGTCATCCTCCTCTGCCCAGTCTGTTTGAGCTTCACAAAAGTATCCTTTGAGGTAAAAGAATGGACCATATCTGTACAGAAAGTCAAGTAAAACATTGTGTAATGTGTGTCAGGTCACGGTGGAATTTTACCTTCTTTGCAAATTGTTCAACAAGCTATATGTGTTCCCAGTTTTGGAGCCAGTTAAGTGCCAGTGTGTAGTCTTTGCATACTTTATGATACGTCCCCACAATCCCATCTAATTTAGGACTGAAACAGATGTAGGGGAAGGTATCTGGCTTACCGTCAACTGCTCTGGACGTGGCTGGAGGCTCCATGGATGATGGAGGCCCCCGGAAAAGCCACTGAGAGCTGTAGACCGACAACTTGACCGAGGCCACGCTTTTCTGTTGACATCATTTGTCAGGAAACGTCCAAATTAATTAGTGCCCACTGGCATTTCTCGGAAACAAAAACTTGTGGATTGACTCTCTGTGACTGCACCAACAAATCAGAGCGTGGATTCAAAACAACTTTCTCCAGCTAAACCTGTGCAGTACACCCACAACCCCTGCTGAGTACAAGCAGTCATTATTATTCTATTCTATTGTCATGTCATCGTTATTGCCTGTGAAGCACATTGACTTGTGCTCTAGAAAATAAACTTTGATTGATTGAGTAAGTGATGGATGGCATGGGCATTGACCTATTGATTCTAGGGCTACGGTACATTACATTGAATCTTTGTAATAGCTGCTATTGCCATGCTAATGCTAGGCTAACACATCAATCAGGCGCTTGGCTTCCTCAAATATGACATCCATTCTACATATGTCACTGCAAATCATAGACAAAATAGTATTCTAACGTGAACATTACTTACGCACAAATATGATCCAAGGCAACGATGCGTTTGCAGGGAAAAACAAGGTCGCATTCACATGCTAATGCTAGGCTAACACATCCATCGGGAGCTTGGCTTCCTCAAATATGACATCCATTCTACATACGTGAGCGCAAATCATACCACTAAATAGTATTCTCACACGAACAATACTTACACACAAATATTATCCGAGGCAACGATGCTTTTGAAAGGAAAAACAAGGTCGCATTCACATGCTGACGCGAGGCTAACACATCCATCGGGAGCTTGGCTTCCTCAAATATGACATCCATTCTACATACGTGAGCGCAAATCGTACACTAAATAGTATTCTCACACGAACAATACTTACACACAAATATTATCCGAGGCAACGATGCTTTGAAAGGAAAACAAGGTCGTATTCACATGCTGACGCTAGGCTAACACAGCAATCAGGCGATTGGCTTCCTCAGATATAACATCCATTCTACGTTTGTGACTGCAAATCCTAGACAAAACAGTATTCTCACGTCAACAGTGCTTAAACACAAATATTAGCCCAGGAAAAACAGAGTCGACACATCAGGAAGTAGGCGTGGCGGCCGGCTTTGGTGATAGCAGATAAAAGGAAGCGAACACCTGCACTCCACTGGGCCGGCGCGATGGTCGAGCCCGCGCGGCAGCCGTGGATTCTTTAGCTAAACGCCCTAAACAGAATCCCATTCATTTCCTATGGTAGTGCTAAACCACTACGGATGCAATATACTTTTGGCCAGAGGCGCCGCTGTTGCGGGGGCGCGGTAGCTTTAAATGGGAGAAGTGGCTCGTCACTCATTGTCATTCCTGGACTCCAGAGCGACAACGCGGTAAGAAACTTTTTTCCTGTGATAAGCTAACATGTTTTGCCCAATCTTGGATGTTTTGCCACTTGAAAAGTCTCATATTTTATGATATTTAAAACGGATATTTGATAAGTTAAATTCTTAAAGTTCGTGTTGTAATGCGCTCTTTTAAAACGGTGTATTAAAGTCGCGTAAGGTGACTGCTGCTCGTTAACTTCGTTGATATGTTTATTGAAAGATTAACGCTAACTTTTTGTCACGTTATTGTGATTTTCACCCCTGTTAAGTTAAATTTTAAAGATGTACAGTAGCGTGAATGTCTGATATTACGTGAGCAGTGCTTTATTATGACCCGGTGTCTTTGGATATTCACATGTGACACATTGTCAACAAAGTTAGCGTTTACACGCTGTATTTTGGTAGTTTTATCTGCATTTGAGGTGATTATTAGCGTGTTATTGCCTATATCCACGTTTTAACGTGTAAATTAATTTATACGTGTATAAATTACTGTATACGTGCGTCAAAGCAGTACAGTAGTAGTTACGCTGTTGTAGCATCATTCATTCATTGTGCCATTCTAGGTTTAACATTGTAAAAACGATTTAACTTCGTTTAAAGTCTTTTTTCTACGTTTTAATATGTGTGTTTACTCTAATTATGTGTACTGCACAGTTACAAGTTATGAATTATTTTGTCTGAGCTGCAAATGGTTTGTGATATTCTCCTAGAGAAGTGCAAATAAACATATTTGCCTCTAAAATGTAATTAATTTGTGATACTACTTGTTTTCTTCATATTTTTCTCCCAGATTCATAGTTTTTTGAGGCTTGTTTGTGTTTACCCTTTTGTTTTTTTGTATAAATCATTACTTTGTTGAGTGTAGCTGTATTTTATGTAAAAGATAAATGTTCTCTCTAATTGATTTTATGTGACTTTTGTGTTTTGACACCTAATATGTATTTGACAATTGTAATCATCCATCTGGAAATGTGTTGTGGTTCTACTGCTTAATTTATTAGTTTGGATTTAGGATGAAAACAGATAAAGTGATGTAAATGTCTAGGAACATGTTTGTATGAATTCAAGTGAGGGGCATAATTTGCTGTTGTGTTTCTAAACATTTTTTCTGTCATTGCAGAGAAAATGAAGAAGACTGTTTTTTTCCCTGGCCGAGTCAATGTGGTCTTCCGCAAGGGCCCACTGGGATTCCTGCGGCAGGACCCTTCTGAGGAGGCCAGGAAGATTAAGGACGACCCCTCCATGAGGGATCGCAGTGCCCCAGTGAAGGAGGAGATGGTGAGGCAGAACGCACTCTCTGTGGTGCGGGTGAGAGGAGGAGATGCCTCAGACCAAGCTGAGGTCCTGGGCGAGTACATTCTCCAGTTCGGGAAGTACAAGGGAAAGTCCTTCCGCTGGCTCCTGGAGAACGACGTGGGCTACACTTTGTACCTCGTCCAGAGTCACCGGAAAGAGGAGGCTGCTGGAGTTGTGCTGGCTGAGCGGCATAGCAAGGACAGTCTTCAGTCCTTCCTGCGCTATGCCCTCAGCTTTCAAGAGATCAGCTCTCTCCTCCAATATGAGGCACAGGTTAAACACTTAAACTTGTAATATGTAAAAAATGCCTCATGTTTAATATATTTTTTATTTATTTTTTTATTTGTTTTGTGAATTTCAATATAAAATGTATTGTTATTACTATTGTTATCACAGAAACCACCTGAGCCTGCTCCAGCAGCAGAGGACGAGCAGTTGGTGGGATTTGGTGCCCGCGCCAACAGCACCTGGAGGGAGGTCTGGGAGAGCAGGGATGATGGCTACGCAGCCTTCATCCTCAAAAGGAAGTGCGCCTTGGGGACCAGGATGCACAAGCTGCAGCAGTATCTGCAGAAAAGGCAGCAGCAGCTCTCAGCTTCTGTCCCTTCCACATGTGTCCCTTCCTCTCAAGTCCTTTCCTCTTGTGTCCCCACCATCACTCCTGCTGAGCCCACAGGCAAGTATAACTAAACACGACATTCTGTTTATTATGTGTTCATTATTTTTAAGTGAGATGATAGCTTAAACTATAGTCTGCATCATATTTGAGTTACATCATGTAGATCATCATTTTTCGTGTGATGTCTTTTTCTTTAGCGATGGATGAGGATGAAGAGCTGGAGAGGGCCATGCTCAGCATCTCCCCATCCATCGAGCATGTGGATATGTGTAAGTTGTGTTTGTAACACCTTAGCTCAGTGTTAGTTGTACTTTGTATTAAAAGTATGCCTTTTCTTTACAGCCGTGTCTGCACCAGAACCAGCCACTGCTCAGCTCCATCAGCTCCATCGGCTCTCAGGTTTAGCGAGAAGTTCAATGATGTCCTGCCATGAAGGACTATTTTGGGACACGTTCTGTCCGATGCACGAGTTCAATTGTTCTTGACCACGTTCTGGTCCTGTTTTGCTTTTGTTCTTTCATGTGTGTTCTTCCAAAAGTCCAAGTGACTATGAATTGATACAACTGCGATGAGGGTAAGTCATATTTTTATCATGCATGGTGTTCAATATGAATGACTGGTGAGTGATGAACTGCATATTGACACTTGATGAGTGTGCTTCCTCTGCTCACATAGACTATCATTGATATATAAAAGAGAAATTAAAACTGATGAGCAGTAGATGTAACAGGTCAAATGTCAGTGTGCGTCTTTACTAACGTGCAGTTACAAATTGTAGATGAAACAATGACTAATCATGCTTTCTTCTGCACATACAGCTGCACAGTCCACACAGCCTGTGCCAAAGGAATCACAGGATGGTAATGGTTTAAACATGTTCCTTATTTACTGTTATTAAGTTGGTAAAATAATAATTTATCTCCCTCCTTTCAGCTGCTCCAGCTGTGCTGCCCCCTAAGCCTCCGGTGCCACTTCCACGGGAGCTGATGTTTCTTCTGCCGCAGTCTGGAAGTGTTCCAGCTCCAGGTCTGATATTATGACACCTTTAACACACCTTAATAGAGTAGAGTCTATATAAACATAATTTTTGTGTTTAGTTGTTTCAGAGGCTTCCGATACTCCCTCTGTACATTCTGGATCACATGCTCCTGGTGAGGAGAGATCCCAAAGTGAGTAAGATCCAAATGTTTTCAGTTTCTCAGTAAAACAAATAAAGAATGTGCAGATTAATGTTTCCTGTTTTGGAGCAGCTAATTGTAGTCCGCAATGTTGTGAATGTTTATAACAAAAGCAATTATCTCTTTTGTTCTCAAGGCCCTCCACCAGAGCAGCCTCCGGTTGAGCCTGCAGCGGCCTTCAACAGGCCTCCTCCCCCTCAGCTGCCTCTCCTCGAGCAGGAGCTCAGTCAGTGGTGCTGCTCACACCAGCAGAGGACATGGATGAAGCTGGAGCTGGAGTCCATGGGTCTGTGGCCAGGTTCTCGTCCTGTGAGCAACCCCATGAAGACTTTCTCTCTGTGGCGCCTACCCCCTCAGCCCGAGCTCATCGACAGTGTCCACGATCTGCCCTCCCCCAAGTATTTTCAGTTGCATCCCTTCTTCATCTGGAAGCCTGAGAGTGACTACTTGATGGGGCGGGTAAAGAACAACTTTTCGCTACCGTGCTCTGGAGACTGCGCTGAGCCCTGTGTCGTCTCTGCTGGTGTGGGCCGACCGCGGGTGGTTGTAGGCATCACTGGGCAGTACTACCTGCTGTCATCCAGGCTGTGCTGCAAGAGGTGCCGTAGGAGGTGGTACGCTGACAACCCACTCTGGCTGGACAAACTGCCCCAGAGATTCACCAACCTGTTGCCAGCGCACCTGACCTACAAAAAGGCCATCTGCAAATCAGTCCTGGATGAGCTGCGGCGGACTGGAAAATCCCCCTCTGACATGGCCAATCAGATCACAGAGATGCTGCATCTGAAATATGAGCGTGCCAACCTGGCCTATCTCCTCTCCTGCCAGAATATGATGGATGGTGAGGCAGGAACCTATGGCCAGTTAACCATCACTCAGTTCCGCGCCAGACTAAGCCCAAGCCGGAGCCTTTTGGGGGATACAGTGACGCTGATGGCTGGAATGGTGTCTCCGTCTCCTCCCATTACCTCACTGACTGTCTCCTGCATGAGTTCCAGCACCAGAAGGACACCATACAGAGACTGCTGCAGGGGACATTTGGGAAGGCTCTGCGCTCAGACCACACCCGCAAAGTGGCCAGGAAAGTCACTTTCTCATCCGGCGCCATGTCATCGTACGCCGTGATGAATGAGAACTGGATGATCCTGTCGTGGGTCATGGTGCAGTCTGAGACGGAGAAGAGTCTGCGGCCAATGTATCAGGGCCTCTCAAACCGCTACAGCAGGGCTGGCATTGAGAAGGCCCGCTTTCAGTGGGTAGACAGGTGAGGTTACTTTTGTTTTACTAAATGATTGGTCAAATACACAATTACAAAAAGTACTGTTTGTTGCATTTATTTCTGATATTGGCACCAATTTAATAATAATACAAAGTGAATAAACAACATCTACAAACGTGTTAAGTTATGTAAAGGTGTAAGTATAATACTGTTGTTTGTTTCCATAGGGATTGCTGTGCGGCTTTCAGAGTGGCAGGGTCTGTGGCAGGAGAACATCTGAGCTGGGAGGCGTGGAGAACAACTGACGCCACTGTTGCTGAGGTCACTTCAGGGAACCTGTTAAATACATGTGCATCAAGATCACAGTACAACGACAGCATCACCATCAAGCTGGACTTGTTTCACTGTATGAGGCGGTTCCTCCGTGAGTGTACCTCTGAACATCACCCTCTCTACAGCTCTTTTGCGCAGTTCCTCTCTGCTGCCTTCTCTGTGGTGGACCAGGAAGACCTGCAGCGCCTCAAGGATGCGTATGTCTTCTGTGGCATACAGCCTGCTAATCCCACCAAGCAGCACATCCGCGAGCACTGCAGGATGAAGATTCCTCAACCTACAGAGCTTATCCAGAGAGTGGAGGGGGTTATCCAGCACTTCCACCAGGCCACAGACCCAAACGGCGTCCCTCTGTTTAAGCCCTCCATGCTGCAGTGTTGGAGGATCCAGCGTGTTCACATCCTGCGCGGCTGCCTCAGTGATCCTGAGGTAGAAGGGGGCATTCTGTACCGCCATGGAGGAACTCTGCAGCTCAACCATGTTCCTGGAGAAGGTGCCCAAGTCCCTGTCTGGATCCCCATCAGAGGCACGTCTCAGCAGGAGGGCTACCACTTCCACCAGGCACAGTGGGTGACAGGCACACAGGTGTCCCCAGAGCTGTTCCAGGCCCAGGGCCTAACAGGAGTGTGTCGCTGGAACTTTCAGCGCCTGGTGGACCTGAAGCAGCCTGGCGTGCTTCTTCCGTCTGTGTTTGACCCTGCACTCATGCAGTCGTTGAACACAGTGTCAAAGCACGTCCTGGGAGAGGAGAAGTACCCTGCTCTCCATCTTTCAGTGGAAGACACAGGGGAGAGGTTTGGCCTGGAGTACACAGAGCCAGACTGTCGTCCTGTCCCTTTAGACTGGGACAAACACAAGAGCAAGAAGGACACTGGATACACCAGCACTCCATCCACCAGTGCTCCGTCTTCTGCCACACCAGAGGGGGACTCGTCATCCTCTGCTGCTCCTACCAGGCTCTTCAGCTTCTCTTCTCGCCACGGTGCCCTCCCTGTTGCTCCTGCCACAGCTGCTGCCTTTGCTGACTCTGACGCAGCTACAGGCTCGTTTTTAATGATTGAGCCTCAGCTAAAGTCAGGTAAAAGTTTATGCAATTTTTATTTATTCAAATAATTTACAGATTCAAATAGGTAATATGTAAAAAAAAATATATTTTCTGTTTCTGTCCAGAATCCACACACACTCCTCTGCCAATCAGGCCCTCGACATCTGCCCTCTTGACTTCTCAACACCCTCTCTCCTCTTCCACCACCTCCACCTTTACTGCTGCTGCTTCTATTGATGCCACCACTGTTGATGTTGGCATAGCTGCAGGCTCACTGCCAATGTCTGAGCCTCAGCTACAGACAGGTAAAAGATTAGTACTTTTGAAGTATTGTTTTGTTCACAGAGACTCTTGTATTTGTACTTTACATCTGGCTTTTTGTTTTTGCCCAGAAGCCTCACAGCTGGCATTGCCTGTAAGGTCGTCTCCTTCTAGTGCCCGGACTGGACCTGTAAAGACAGGAGGGAGGGTCTTCGTGTTGGACCACAGGCGCTGGCCCGCTCCCATGAAGACTGCCATCGATGCTCTGCTTAATAAACACCGCGGACAGAAGGACATGCTTAAGCTTGTGGATCAGGAGTATGCAACTCTGGTCTACAGCTCCAGTAAAGATCCTAACAGCATGTTACATCCAACCACAAAACAGCACATTTCACAGTACATTAAACATCTCAGCAAATTATTAAACACATCATCCTCACTGAACATCAGCCCAGAAAAGCTGGAACAAACACAGACACTTTGGCAGTCTCACAGCGGGCAGCACAACCACCACCGTACCTGTTGTCACCCTACCTCCTGCAGCAGTAATCCCCCCTCCTCCTCCTCAGACCGTCACCTCATCTCTCTCTCTGGAGACCATTGAGAAAATTGTGCAGGGCATTGTTGAAAAACAACAACAGCAGCAGCCACCAGCACCCCAGAAAAAGCCCCACACAAAAAAGTGTCTGTCTTGTGGCCAGCCAAAGTCTAAATATGAGGGCGATGGCAGCTCCATCCATGAGTTTTACCAGCAAGGGACTGTCAGATATTTCTACTGCTCCACCAAAGTGTTCAACATCTATGGAGCAGAGGGTCTGACAAACCCCAGGATGCCCTTTAAGGACTTTGTGGCCACAGAGTTCTTCCAGAGGGAGCTTGAGGCCACTAGACAGAGAGTGGAGGAAAGGCAGCAGCAGAAGAGGAAGAGAGAGGAGTCACCTGCCCCGGGAAGAAAGTGCAGGTTCTGCAAGCTGGAGTTGAGGCAGGGCCCAAACAGTCCTCACATCCACACAAGCTTCCCCGGACTGCCAGGCAAGTACATCTACTGCCCTGCTAAAGTGTTCTCTGTCTACAGAGAGCAGGGGATGGAGAAAGAGATGAGCTGGAGGGAGTTCCAGCAGTCTCCCTTCTATGAGAAGGAGAAGGAAAGGTGGGGAAGAAAATAAGGATTGTATTATTATTGCAATTATTGCATAATTGTCAATCACAAATAATTGTGTCACAAAAATATTTGCTTATTGTTGTTTTGTATATATGTGTATATATGTAAATTACTCTTAATATCTAATTATACCTATCATTAGAGGCTGTAAAGTTAAATTGCTTTGATGTAAATCCTGGCTACCATATTCACTGTACACTCACAAGTGCAGAGCTTGTGAAGTTTGCATTTTTGAGCTCTTTTTGTTGCAAAATAAGTGAATCAATTGCTAAAATGTATATAATTGAAATCATTGTCTGTTATTTTAAAACCCTGTATCCAAATGCAACAGGACATGTGTACTTTTTGTGCTTTTATGAAATCTTTCTGTAAATATCATGGGTCATGATGACCCCAAGTGGCATCCTTTTGTCTTTGGGTCTAATTTTGTGAAAAAAGAAAAGAAAATTGTATTCACCAACCTTTTGCAATCTATACATTTAATTGATTGATCTGGTGTTTTTTTCTCTGTATTAATCAGTTTGCAAAATTATTGTTGGTTGAAGCCTAACTGTATATTTGTTTATAATGTAAATAAATGCTTAATATTTTGCACTTGTTTTGGTGTCAATTAATAATATTTAAAATATAGATTTCGTATTTTCTTCCCAATATAGAAGCAAAACTATATTCTATTAATACAAGAGATACCTATCCATGAAAAATAAGAGAACATGAGTACTTATTATTTTAAATAGAACATAAACTGAACACAATACACCGTTGTAGTGTACAGATCAGTTCTGTACTGTTGATTGTGTAACCTGTTTGAAGGCTTTGTTCTTGACCCCTGCAGAGCTAGACCCCTGTAGTTCGACACCTTTTGGACTCCGTGTATTTGTCCAATCAGAGGGTGGGACAAGTGTTAATCCCACTGATATACACTTGTCCCACCCTTGACTGAGGTGATACAGAGGTCACCATTTGTGACCTGCTTTGTACAGAATGAGCCTTTGTAGTTCAAACACAAGAGACGTAGCTGCTTTTAATTAATATAACCAACCTGTGCCACCACCTGCACGTGTTCTTTTTCCATATAAACCAAATGCTTAGTATTTGAAACATGATTTGACCTTTTAACAAGTACCAACACCCCAAGATACCCAAGTCTGGTAACCTGGCACATTGTTGGTTCTTCTGAGCATAGCGGGATTCGAACTTAGATCTGCTGAGGTGATTTTATGAATGAGCAATTAACTCTCCTTTCTGATTGGTTGGAATTCATCGCAACTGCACGTGGCTGACAGGCTCATTCTGATTGGCTGATTCTCCATGCCCACTATACACGGCTGGCCCCCGCGCGCGGCCCCGGACCGCGCTACTCGCGGGTTCAAGGCTGAGGTGGTCCGCGGCACTTGAATGTGTGGAATGACAAATCCTTTTCAACTTGGATAAAGCACTTGCTTTATCTTTTTCTTTTCTTTTTTGCTTTTCTATCTTTATCTTTTCACTCTTCTTATTTCTTTCTTTGGCTGGCTGCGCTTAGCAACACACTCGTTCCATGCTCAAAGCCTGACAGCTTCAAACTAGTCCTGGCAAACCAACTACACATCCCTGCAGCCACAAGGAAACATGCAAACAACAACACAGTAGCACAAACAAGAAATAAAGCTCCCTTGATCCGCAGCAGCACTTGCAGCCGGTCCTTAATCAGTGCTAGTGCTGCCACTTGTGTGTGGGTGTCCTCTCTCTGCAGCACACGTCCAGCTGTGAGTGGACGTCCCGCTTTAAACCAGTAAGAGAGTGCAGGCAGGCCCGCAATATCCACACAGAGGCAGAGAGAAGCAGCAGGACAACTTAGCGTCACAGCAGGAAGCGCAGAGCGCTACACAATCCATCACCTTGAACTGGCCTTTCCTCCTGATGTCTGAGCACTCCCACCTGCAGCAGGACCCAGAGACCAGGACCAACCATGGGCTGCATTCTTTCGTTGGATTTGAGCATACAATTCAAAAGAAAAGGCTTTACTTACTAATAATTGTTCCGTTCTGAGACAGAGTCACACAACTTTGGTTATATAGGAGCACAAGCCAGAGCTAATCCAGTCTGCTTTCATTAGGACATATATTTGCAGCTCAAGTTTGAAAGGAAGCTGCTGCTGTCGAGGTGCATTTGAAGTGAATTCAGAACGAGTGGCTTTATTACTCTGTGACAAATGTCCAAAAGTCATAAAGTCTGGCCCCATACTCCCTGTGCTGTAATTCTTCCAACCCCGCAATCAGATGATCAGTTTGTTTGCAAGTTTGCTCGGGAAAATACCTTCTAACTGTCCAGAACTGAGATCAGCCACGTGGGGAGGTCTGGAGTGGAAAGGATTTTTTATTTCACCTTTAACAAATTCATGAACAAGCTCAAGCACTCCTGGAGCAGGATTCAACCTCACGCTTCTGCGGGCCATCCACATTTCAGGCAGGTTCTCCATCCACTTAGCCACGAGGCACGGCACCCACAGACATCATACACCGCCAAAAATAAGAAGAAGAAGAAGAAGAAGAAAACGGTATTTTTTTAAAGGTGTAACATGACTCAGAGGGCTACCCCTTCTACTGCCACTATCGATACTGTTTAGCCATAACCACACTGACACTGATTGGAAGATAAACGTGGTTTAATGCCACACCGTGGATTGTTCCAGGTAAAACAGTAACATCTGCACCGAGACAAACCCTTGACCGGAAAAGTTACTTCGGGCCTATAATGATTCAGGATTAGCCCCATCACTCATTCCTCCTGTTATCGAGTTGTTTTAGTGGTAGATTTAGTAGGGTTATTTTTTTTTTGCCAGTCATCATTATTATCATCATTATTATTAAACCGTTATTAAACGTTTCTGGAGCCAGATTTGAGCTCACTTTGCTGTTGACTGTCCAACACTGAAGGCAGGTGGTCCGCCTAAAGCGCAGACAAAACACCCCCGATCCACACACTCCCGACGCCACTGCTCCAGAATGCTTATACCGCAAGCAGAGGTTACAGGTGCACAGGGAAGGGCATCTGACACAAAGGTGACGCAGAGAGATACACCTAAAGTCTCTCTAGTCTCTAGTCTAGTCTAGTCTCTCTCACCAGTGGCGGCAGCCCCAGTGGAAGTGGTGTGCTTTTCCAAAACAGTGTCCCGACGACCGCCTCTGAAACCTCTCCTGACCACTCAGGGATTACGCCAATTCATGACTGAGGGTGGAGGGTCATCGGTGTGTCGCTGGTGACGGCAGGCGGGCACTGACTGGGCAGAAGAGGATGACTGCGGTGGCTGCTGCTGGCCTGCAGATGGTGATGGAAGGCCGGGGCTGGAGCAGTTGTATGGACGGAGGAGGAGGAGATACGGAGGCAAGCTGGCTGATAGTGGCGCGATGGAGGACAGCTGGACATTTTCCTTTTGTCCCTGCAGATGGCGCTGTTAGGCAGAGGAGTGCGTTGTAGAATCAGAATCGGTTTATTGCCATCGTCAGTGATCAAAATTCACAAAATTCACAGACATTGCTTCTGCGTAAGGTGCAACATGTCAATGTCAATGTCAACTTTATTTCTATAGCGCATTTACAACGGCACCAGCTGCCCAAAGTGCTTCACATGCACATCATGGTAAAAACACACAGTAAAGTACAACGTTATTACAAACAGAACTGGATAACAGTTAACTCGTGTTAAAAGCCAAAGCAAAGAAATGTGTCTTAAGAGCAGATTTAAAAGACTCTAGTGATGGAGCGTCTCTGATCTGTAGAGGAAGACTGTTCCGCAGCTTTGGGGCAGCCGCAGCAAAGGCCCCGTCTCCTCGACTTTTTAATCGGGATCCGGGCACATTTAACAACAACAGATTTTCTGGCCTCACTGATAACATAAAACAATGAATAAAATATATAAAAGAGGCATGCATAAGATTAAGAATAAGCTCAAATAAAATAGACTAAGACTATATACAGAAATGTACAGTCGGCAGAAAGTGCAAAATGTAGCAGTGCAAATAGATAGTTCTTTTATATTATATTGTTAGTGGCAGGTGTCATAAAGTGTTCATGAGCCCAACGGCAGAGGGACAGAAACTGGGCTTATGGATGGAGGTTCTGGACCGTGAACCTTCTGCTCGAGGGAGGGCTCAGATAGTCCATGTCCAGGGCGAGAAGGGTCAGCTGCGATCCGACCTGCTCTTCCCCCGAGTCCCGGAGACGTACAGGTCCTGGACAGACGGCAGGCTGCAGCCGATCACCTTCTCAGCAGAGCGCACGATGCGCCGTAGCCTCTGTTTGTCCCTGGCTGTGGCTCCAGAGTACCACACGGTGACGGAGGAGGCGAGGACGGACTCAGTGACGGCCGTGGTAGTCCGCCCTCACCTCCTCCGTCACCGCTGCGGTCCGCAGCGGCGCTGGCTGCTGTTAGAGCTCGCCTTCAAGACGCCGCCACGGGAGCGAGGCAGAAAGAGATGGAAGGTTTCTCTTTCGGAGGCGCTTGAGGACGGCGGCTGGTGTCAGCGCGGGCAGCTGGGTAGTTCAAGCTGCAAAACATAGACAGACGAGGGTTACTACAATTTAAAAAGGCAAACGCATACACGCTTAAACACTAAAAGCTATCAATAAAAGGTAAAACCATAACCCCAAAAATGTAAAACGTAAGACTAATGAAGTAAAGTACCGAGCTCATCAGCCTCAGACGGAGTTCTGCGAGTGCACCAGCTCAAAGGGACTTGTGTCTCTTAGCTGTCGGGAAGGTGGGTTCGGCGGCGAAGGCGACGCCTGTGGACAGAGGAGACGTATTACTAACGTGGTCCGTTTTTACAGGGCACACTTCTTTGACCTTTACTCACTACATTTGAGGGCAGGTATGTGTACTCTCCACTCCACCTCGTTTTTTGAATTTAACTGCACTGGACTGAAAGTAAAGAAGGTTCCGGTGGGGGTTAAGAGTGGGCATTGACCAGACGCATTTAATAAAGACGACGTGACAAGTTATTGATCGAAAGTGCCCTCCTTTGACCAAACATCACCAAATTTGCCACTTTGTTAGGTCTCAATATCCGTGTCAAAGACTTTGTACTCTTAAAGTACATTTTGAAACTTTTACGGATTTTGAATGGGTTACTGTGACTCGTGGACGTTGTTTTGCACCAGATTCGTACAAAATGCAAGCACTGCTTCCAATAAACGTGTTTTCCCTGGTCCGGCGCTTTCTGGCGGCGGGCGGTGGTGCTTATGCGGTGTGGCGGTGGTTGCTGGGTGCGACCCTCAGCCACTGCCGTTGGTCTGGGCTCAGTCTGGGTTTGGACCCGCTGTCCTTCTTCACTGGGCACTGGCAAACTGCACGGGCTCAATCATAGCTTCAGACAATTGTTCTGTAATATATATTTAAAATCACGGTTTGCTACCTCACAATTTTGCTCCTTTTGCACATGTATCGATATCATTTACTGAAGGCTGTGTCGGTCTCTGATTTGCCCCACCCCCGTCAGGTCTGCGCACAAATTTGTCGTACATGGATTTGTTTACCTTTTACAGTCCACTTGGAAGAGTGAAGGGCGCCATCAGCAGGGGCAAAAGGAAAACGTCCAGCTGTCCTCCGTCAGCACCACCGCCAGGCAATCTTGCCTCCGCAGCTCCTCCCCGCCCAGACAACGGCCGCCCCGGCCTTCCATCACCATCTGCAGGGGGCCAGCAGCAGCAGCAGCAGCAACCACAGTCATCCTCCTCTGCCCAGTCTGTTTGAGCTTCACAAAAGTATCCTTTGAGGTAAAAGAATGGACCATATCTGTACAGAAAGTCAAGTAAAACATTGTGTAATGTGTGTCAGGTCACGGTGGAATTTTACCTTCTTTGCAAATTGTTCAACAAGCTATATGTGTTCCCAGTTTTGGAGCCAGTTAAGTGCCAGTGTGTAGTCTTTGCATACTTTATGATACGTCCCCACAATCCCATCTAATTTAGGACTGAAACAGATGTAGGGGAAGGTATCTGGCTTACCGTCAACTGCTCTGGACGTGGCTGGAGGCTCCATGGATGATGGAGGCCCCCCCGGAAAAGCCACTCGAGAGCTGTAGACCGACAACTTGACCGAGGCCACGCTTTTCTGTTGACATCATTTGTCAGGAAACGCCCAAATTAATTAGTGCCCACTGGCATTTCTCGGAAACAACACTTGTGGATTGACTCTCTGTGACTGCACCAACAAATCAGTGCGTGGATTCAAAACAACTTTCTCCAGCTAAACCTGTGCAGTACACCCACAACCCCTGCTGAGTACAAGCAGTCATTATTATTCTATTCTATTGTCATGTCACCGTTATTGCCTGTGAAGCACATTGACTTGTGCTCTAGAAAATAAACTTTGATTGATTGAGTAAGTGATGGATGGCATGGGCATTGACCTATTGATTCTAGGGCTACGGTACATTACATTGAATCTTTGTAATAGCTGCTATTGCCATGCTAATGCTAGGCTAACACATCAATCAGGCGCTTGGCTTCCTCAAATATGACATCCATTCTACATATGTCACTGCAAATCATAGACAAAATAGTATTCTAACGTGAACATTACTTACGCACAAATATGATCCAAGGCAACGATGCGTTTGCATGGAAAAACAAGGTCGCATTCACATGCTAATGCTAGGCTAACACATCCATCGGGAGCTTGGCTTCCTCAAATATGACATCCATTCTACATACGTGAGCGCAAATCATACCACTAAATAGTATTCTCACACGAACAATACTTACACACAAATATTATCCCAGGCAACGATGCTTTTGAAAGGAAAAACAAGGTGGCATTCACATGCTAATGCTAGGCTAACACATCCATCGGGAGCTTGGCTTCCTCAAATATGACATCCATTCTACATACGTGAGCGCAAATCGTACACTAAATAGTATTCTCACACGAACAATACTTACACACAAATATTATCCGAGGCAACGATGCTTTTGAAAGGAAAAACAAGGTCGCATTCACATGCTGACGCGAGGCTAACACACCAGTCAGGCGATTGGCTTCCTCAGATATAACATCCATTCTACGTTTGTGACTGCAAATCCTAGACAAAACAGTATTCTCACGTCAACAGTGCTTAAACACAAATATTAGCCCAGGAAAAACAGAGTCGACACATCAGGAAGTAGGCGTGGCGGCCGGCTTTGGTGATAGCAGATAAAAGGAAGCGAACACCTGCACTCCACTGGGCCGGCGCGATGGTCGAGTGGTGAAGGCGCGCGGCCCCGGACCGCGCTACTCGCGGGTTCAAGGCTGAGGTGGTCCGCGGCACTTGAATGTGTGGAATGACAAATCCTTTTCAACTTGGATAAAGCACTTGCTTTATCTTTTTCTTTTCTTTTTTGCTTTTTTATCTTGATCTTTTCACTCTTCTTATTTCTTTCTTTGGCTGGCTGCGCTTAGCAACACACTCGTTCCATGCTCAAAGCCTGACAGCTTCAAACTAGTCCTGGCAAACCAACTACACATCCCTGCAGCCACAAGGAAACATGCAAACAACAACACAGTAGCACAAACAAGACATAAAGCTCCCTTGATCCGCAGCAGCACTTGCAGCCGGTCCTTAATCAGTGCTAGTGCTGCCACTTGTGTGTGGGTGTCCTCTCTCTGCAGCACACGTCCAGCTGTGAGTGGACGTCCCGCTTTAAACCAGTAAGAGAGTGCAGGCAGGCCCGCAATATCCACACAGAGGCAGAGAGAAGCGGTAGGACACCGCGGTGAAGTTAGTTTCACGTTGGACGTTGGACATTCGCCTCCACAACAACACCGACAGTTCCCACTGACTAAACCCAGCCTGCTCTATCCCTGTGCGGGGAGCTCACACTAGGCGCACCGCTCTGAAAGCTCGTCGATTAGACTTAGGGACCGACAATAAATTACAACTCTTGTGAATTGCGTATGTCAAAGAATTGAAATAGCTTTTATATAAAAATACCTATTAGTATATAGACATTGGAAATCAATACTGTTAGCATATTGCTCTAATGTATGTTATTTTTTTTCCAAGTTTATTGTTTAAATTAAAAATATATGCAGTTAAAAATAGAAATCAAGTTTTTTTTCTCTTAAATCAAGTTTTTTTTTCAATAGCTTCCAGGTCATGTGACCAATTCACCTCAAATCACTTTATAATAGTAGTACTAGTCCAGAAGTAATGGGCACAGCTCTTCTTTTTCACAGTTTTGTCTTTTTGGATTTTTAATGAATTTTTTCCTTAAAAATCAAGTTTTTTTCAATAGCTTCCAGGTCATGTGACCAATTCACCTCAAATCACTTTATAATAGTAGTACTAGTCGAGTAGTAATGGGCACAGCTCTTCTTTTCAAAGTTTTGGTCTATTTGGATTTTTAATGAATTTTTTCCTAAAAATCAAGTTTTTTTTTTCAATAGCTTCCAGGTCATGTGACCAATTCACCTCAAATCACTTTATAACAGTACTACTAGTCCAGTAGTAATGGGCACAGCTCTTCTTTTCACAGTTTTGGTCTTTTTGGATTTTTAATGATTTTTTCCCTTAAAAATCAAGGTTTTTTTTCAATAGCTTCCAGGTCATGTGACCTAATCACTTCAAATCACTTTATAATAGTAGTACTAGTCCAGTAGTAATGGGCACAGCTCTTCTTTTCATAGTTTTGGCCTTACTTGATTTTTAATGAATTTTTTCCCTTAAAAATCAAGGTCCCCTTAAAATCAACAATAATAAAAACAAAAAGCGATAAATTTACCAGAATAAATTTGTATTAATCCGAGTTAAAATGTTAAAAAGTCGGAGTCATAAAAAGTTCAGTCATTGTGCGCAGGTGACGTGACTTTTCCGCTTTTCCGATTGACCCTCCGCTGCTGTGTTCAAGAGATCCATTTATATCACTGTCTGCTCCACAGTTTCTCCACACAAAAGCTTGTGCTCCAAAATGTCCTCAAACAGCCGTGTGCCAAAGTCCGTCAGCGCCAGCGAGGAGATGCGCCACGCTGGCGCGCAAGATTCATTTGTTCAATATGACAGTAAAAGGTTTAAAGTTGTTATCCCCTATAAGAGGCTACAGTCTCTTATTCAATTATAGGCTATATTATATATATATATATATATATATATATATATATATATATATATATATATAGGTTATAGGCTTTTTCATGGGGCTGGACTCGCATCAGTTGTGGGTTAAACAGCGCGGCGACCAGATGATCAGCAGCACACTGCAGTACGTTTAACTGCGTTATAACCAAGGGGAACGGTCAGGCTCACACCCTTCAACCTAGACCCAGGTCTGGACCCTCTCTGAGGTTCGGCGCACGGTCGCACCGATCCGACCCGATAAAGTTGTGAGATTAATCTCTAAATGTTTCGAGTTTCTTCTTGTAGCCCAAGCTTTTTTTTAACAAGGCCCTAATACTCCATCGTATAAAATGGTTACATTAATATCGTCTAAGTTCAATTAAGCTATCCATTTAGTTATAGCGACGCCACATTTTAGTGCATTCGCTGTCTTAAAATATGGGGCGCTTCAAAAAAGGTCAAAAACAAAAAGCTGACCTTTGGCATGAAGCTGGAGGAAGAGATGCTGTCATTATTTATTTTATTACACACAATTTTGGTAGGCCTACTGAAACTGGACCGACAGACGAACAGTGGTCCCAGCTCACGTTCGATGTTTTTAAAAAGAAAATCCAAAGCAAAAAAAAGTGGCTGAAGGTGGTTTGGAATGAAGACAGAAGAGGAGTTCGGACAGAGGTTATCCTCAGAGGTGAGTGCATTACTTTATTGTCATTTGATGGATATGAAATTATTTATGAGCTACACGATGTTAAAAACTAGTGGTCGTACTGATCAAATAATCGAGGCCTAATCTAATGAAGTTCAGGCTTTGTAGCCTAATTAAATAATCACAAGTATACGTACTTTTTTTCAAATATCAGGAGTTTATAGATTTTATTGTATAGTAATGATCTGGCATATTTCAACTTGATTTCAAACCAACTCGCGGTCTAATAGGTAGCATTCTGCGCCCATGATGATCGATGCATGGACGCAGAACTTGAGTGAGGTACGACTGCTTCACGTATTCACTTCATTCTTTTTATTATGTGTATCTCACCTGTACCTTTCTATTACATTTGATATCTGTACTCCTTGTCCTTTTGAGTACTTGAGTATTTGTAATATTAATTTGTAGTATACAAAGTACTTCAAGTACTTTTATATATTTTATTTTAAAAAATCAAGTATTTTATTCTTATTTCAGATATTGCAAGTGCTTTAGTAGTAGTAGTGTAAGTAGTTCTGTAGTAATAATATTAATAATAATAATAATAATAATAATAATAATAATAATAATAATAATAATAATAATAATAAACCCCTCCTTGAACCGCCACCTTAACGTGGTGGAGGGGTTTGAGTACCGAATGATCCTGGGAGCTATGTTGTCGGGGCTTCATGCCCTGGTAGGGTCACCCATGGCAAACAGGTCCTGGGTGACGGGTCAGACTAAGAGCGGTTCAGAAGCCTCTTATGACGAGTGTTAAATCAAGGACGGTACGCCGCCCGGACTGGCGTCACCGGGCCCCACCCTGGAGCCAGGCCTGGGTGGGCGCCGACGGCGAAGCGCCTGGTGGCCGGGCCTTTCCCCATCGGGCCCGGTCGGGCACAGCCCGGCGAGCGACGCGGGGCCGCCCTCCCGTGGGCCCACCACCTGCAGGAGGATCCATAAGGGGCCGTGCAAAGAGATCTGGGTGGCAGTCGAAGGCAGGGGCCTCGACGACCGGATCTCCGGACACAGAAACTAGCTCTGGGGACATGGAATGTCACCTCGCTGGGGGGGAAGGAGCCTGAGCTTGTGCGGGAGGTCGAGCGCTTCCGACTAGATATAGTCGGCCTCGCCTCCACGCACAGCCTGGGCTCTGGAACCCGCTCTCTCGAGAGGGGCTGGACGCTCCATTTCTCTGGGCGTTGCCCAAGGGGAGAGGCGGCGGGCTGGTGTGGGCTTGCTCATAGCCCCACAGCTCAGCCGTCACGTGCTGGAGTTCACCCGGTGAACGAGATGGTCGTGCATCCCTCCGCCTTCGGGTGGGGGACAGGTCTCTCACCTGTGTGTCGGCCTACGGGCCGAACAACGGTGCAGAGTACCCGGCCTTCTTGGAGTCTCTGGGAGGGGTACTGGACAGTGCACCACCCGGGGACTCCGTTGTTCTGCTGGGGGACTTCAACGCCCATGTGGGCAACGACAGTGACACCTGGAGTGGGGTAATCGGGAGGACCGGCCTCCGATCTGAACCCGAAGTGGTGTTCAGTTATTGGACTTCTGTGCTAGCCACAGCTTGTCCATAACGAACACCATGTTCAAGCACAAGGGTGTCCATCAGTGCACGTGGCACCAGGACACCCTAGGCCGGAGGTCGATGATCGACTTTGTTGTCGTGTCATCTGACCTTCGGCCGCGTGTCTTGGACACTCGGGTGAAGAGAGGGGCGGAGCTGTCAACTGATCACCACCTGGTGGTGAGTTGGATCCGCTGGCGGGGGAGGAAGCCGGAACGACTTGGTAGGCCCAAGCGCATCGTGAGGGTCTGCTGGGAACGTCTGGCAGAGCCCTCTGTCAGCAGGGTTTTCAACTCACACCTCCGGGAGAACTTCTCCCAGATCCCGGGGGAGGCTGGAGACATTGAGTCCGAGTGGACCATGTTCTCCACCTCCATTGTCGATGCGGCAGCTCGCAGCTGTGGTCGCAAGGTCTCTGGTGCCTGTCGCGGCGGCAATCCCCGAACCCGGTGGTGGACACCGGAAGTAAGGGATGCCGTCAGGCTGAAGAAGGAGGCCTACCGGGCCTTGCTGGCTTGTGGGACTCCTGAAGCAGCTGACAGGTACCGGCAGGCCAAGCGTGCTGCAGCCCGTGCTGTCGCAGAGGCAAAAACTCGGGATTGGGAGGAGTTCGGGGAGGCCATGGAGGAGGACTATCGGTTGGCCTCAAAGAAATTCTGGCAAACCGTCCGACGCCTCAGGAGGGGGAAGCAGTGCTTTACCAACACCGTTTACGGTGCGGGTGGAGAACTGTTGACCTCGACTGGGGATGTGGTTGGACGGTGGAAGGAATACTTTGAGGATCTCCTCAATCCCACTGTCACGTCTTCCGAGGAGGAAGCAGAGGCTGAGATCTTGGAGGCGGACTCATCCATCACCCTGGCTGAAGTCACTGAGGTGGTTGGCAAGCTCCTTGGTGGCAAGGCTCCGGGGGTGGATGAGATCCGAGATCTTAAGTCTCTGGATGTTGTGGGACTGTCTTGGCTGACACGTCTCTGCAACATCGCGTGGCAGTCTGGGACGGTACCTCTGGACTGGCAGACCGGGGTGGTGGTCCCTCTGTATAAGAAGGGGACCGGAGGGTGTGTTCCAACTACAGGGGATCACACTCCTCAGCCTCCCCGGTAAGGTCTATTCCAGGGTACTGGAGAGGAGAATCCGACCGATAGTCGAACCTCGGATTCAGGAGGAGCAGTGTGGTTTTCGTCCCGGTCGTGGAACACTGGACCAGCTCTATACTCTCCATCGGGTGCTCGAGGGTTCATGGGAGTTTGCCCAACCAGTCCACATGTGCTTTGTGGACCTGGAGAAGGCATTCGACCGTGTGCCCCGGGGCGCCTTGTGGGGAGTGCTCCGGGAATATGGGGTCCGGGGCCCTTTGTCAAGGGCTGTCCGGTCCTTGTACGACCGGAGCAGGAGCTGTGTTCGCATTGCCGGCAGTAAGTCAGACCTGTTCCCGGTGCATGTTGGACTCCGCCAGGGCTGCCCTTTATCACCGGTTCTGTTCATAGTTTTTATGGACAGAATTTCTAGGCGCAGTCAGGGCGTGGAGGGTGTCCGGTTTGGGAACCACAGGATCTCATCTCTGCTGTTTGCGGACGATGTCGTCCTGATGGCTTCTTCAAACCGGGACCTGCAGCATGCACTGGGACGGTTTGCAGCCGAGTGTGAAGCGGCTGGGATGAGGATCAGCACCTCCAAATCCGAGGCCATGGTTCTCGACCGGAAAAAGGTGGCTTGCCCTCTCCGGGTGGGTGGGGAGTCCTTGCCTCAAGTGGGGGAGTTCAAGTATCTCGGGGTCTTGTTCACGAGTGAGGGAAGGATGGAGCGTGAGATTGACAGGCGGATCGGTGCAGCGTCTGCAGTGATGCGGGCGCTGTATCGGACCGTTGTGGTGAAGAGAGAGCTGAGTCGAAAGACGAAGCTCTCGATTTATCGTCAATCTACGCCCTACCCTCACCTATGGTCATGAGCTCTGGGTAATGACCGAAAGGACGAGATCGCGGATACAAGCGGTCGAAATGAGCTTCCTCCGCCGGGTGGCTGGGCGCCCTTAGAGATAGGGTGAGGAGCTCAGTCACACGGGGAGCTTCGAGTAGAGCCGCTGCTCCTCCACGTCGAGAGGAGCAGCTGAGGTGGCTCGGGCATCTGTTCCGGATGCCTCCTGGACGCCTCCCTCGGGAGGTGTTCTGGGCATGTCCCACCGGGAGGCGGCCCCGGGGTAGACCCAGGACACGCTGGAGGGACTATGTCTCTCGGCTGGCCTGGGAACGCCTCGGGATCCCCCCGGAGGAGCTGGAGGAAGTGTCTGGGGTGAAGGAAGTCTGGGAGTCCCTGCTCAGGCTGCTGCCCCCGCGACCCGGCCCCGGATAAGCGGAAGAAGATGGATGGATGGATGGATGGATAATAATAACAATAATACCAATAAGCCACTGTTTATCAAAAATGTTTTTTAATCCTCCACACCCCAGAGTTAGAGCGGGCAGTCTCACAACATATCTGTACATGCCTGTTATAATTCTGTACATATCTTGAAAAAATACATCCAATATAACCAGTATTTGTATCTTTGTTTTAGGAAGAAAAAAAGGAAAAGAAGAAAGGCAGTCGTCACACTCATCGGAGCTGCCTCAGCCACAGCTGCCACACTCACCACAGTCTCCAGAGCCGCCCTCACCACAGTCTCCAGAGCCGCCCTCACCACACTCTCCTCAGCCGCCCTCACCACACTCTCCTCAGCCGCCCTCACCACAGTCTCCTCAGCCGCCCTCACCACAGTCTCCAGAGCCGCCCTCACCACACTCTCCTCAGCCGTCCTCACCACACTCTCCTCAGCCGCCCTCACCACAGTCTCCAGAGCCGCCCTCACCACACTCTCCTCAGCCGCCCTCACCACACTCTCCTCAGCCGTCCTCACCACAGTCTCCAGAGCCGCCCTCACCACAGTCTCCAGAGCCGCCCTCACCACAGTCTCCAGAGCCGCCCTCACCACACTCTCCTCAGCCGCCCTCACCACAGTCTCCAGAGCCGCCCTCACCACACTCTCCTCAGCCGCCCTCACCACAGTCTCCTCAGCCGCCCTCACCGCAGTCTCCAGAGCCGCCCTCACCGCAGTCTCCAGAGCCGCCCTCACCGCAGTCTCCAGAGCCGCCCTCACCGCAGTCTCCAGAGCCGCCCTCACCGCAGTCTCCAGAGCCGCCCTCACCGCAGTCTCCAGAGCCGCCCCTCACACCCAGTCTCAGAGCCGTCCTCACCGCCAGACTCTCAGCCACTCTCACCGGAGCTGCCTCAGCCACAGCTACCTCAGCCAAAGCTGCCACACTCACCAGAGTGGCCTCAGCCACCTGCACCAGAATCTCCTCAGCCGCTCTCACCACAGTCTCCTCAGCCGCTCTCACCACAGTCTCCAGAGCCGCTCTCACCACAGTCTCCTCAGCCGCTCTCACCACAGACTCCTCAGCCGCCCTCACCGCAGTCTCCAGAGCCGCCCTCACCGCAGTCTCCAGAGCCGCCCTCACCGCAGTCTCCAGAGCCGCCCTCACCACAGTCTCCAGAGCCGCCCTCACCGCAGTCTCCAGAGCCGCCCTCACCGCAGTCTCCAGAGCCGCCCTCACCGCAGTCTCCAGAGCCGTCCTCACCGCAGACTCCTCAGCCACTCTCACCGGAGCTGCCTCAGCCACAGCTACCTCAGCCAAAGCTGCCACACTCACCAGAGTGGCCTCAGCCACCTGCACCAGAATCTCCTCAGCCGCTCTCACCACAGTCTCCAGAGCCGCTCTCACCACAGTCTCCTCAGCCGCTCTCACCACAGACTCCTCAGCCGCCCTCACCACAGTCTCCAGAGCTGCCCTCACCACAGACTCCTCAGCCGCTCTCACCACAGACTCCTCAGCCGCCCTCACCACAGTCTCCAGAGCCGCCCTCACCGCAGTCTCCAGAGCTGCCCTCACCACAGACTCCTCAGCCGCCCTCACCACAGTCTCCTCAGCCGCTCTTACCACAGTCTCCTCAGCCGCCCTCACCACAGTCTCCTCAGCCGCCCTCACCACAGTCTCTAGTGCTGTCCTCACCACACTCTCCTGAGCTGCCCTCCTCACAGTCTCCTCAGCCGCTCTCACCACAGACTCCTCAGCCGCTCTCACCACAGTCTCCAGAGCCGCCCTCACCACAGTCTCCTCAGCCGCTCTTACCACAGTCTCCTCAGCCGCCCTCACCACAGTCTCCTCAGCCGCTCTCACCACACTCTCCTGAGCTGTCCTCCTCACAGTCTCCTCAGCCGCTCTCACCACACTCTCCTCAGCCGCCCTCACCACAGTCTCCAGAGCTGCCCTCACCACAGTCTCCTCAGCCGCCCTCACCACAGTCTCTAGTGCTGTCCTCACCACACTCTCCTGAGCTGTCCTCCTCACAGTCTCCTCAGCCGCTCTCACCACACTCTCCTCAGCCGTCCTCACCACAGTCTCCAGAGCTGCCCTCACCACAGTCTCCAGAGCTGCCCTCACCACAGTCTCCTCAGTCGCCCTCACCACAGTCTCTAGTGCTGTCCTCACCACACTCTCCTGAGCTGTCCTCCTCACAGATTCCTCAGCCGCTCTCAACACAGTTGCATCAGCTGCCTCCACCAGAGCCACCTCAGCCAAGGCAAAAAATTTTAAAAGAAGCAAAAAAGAAAAAAAACAGAGTTTGTTATGCAGGGCCAGATTCATTTATATTTTTTATTACAAGAAAACAGTGGACCCAAATAAAACCTTGTTTGGGGAAAAACAAGCTGAGGGCCCCTTGGACCGATATATTTTACGATGAATTTGTGAAAACCAATCCATGCTGTCCTTTGTCTTTTAAGTACCAACATGTCAGAAAAAATAAAGGCAGAAAACAAAATTGCATTTATTTCCGGGCCTCAGCAATATGTACATTCAGTAGCTGTAATGCTGTATATTATTTTACTAGGAACATAGAACCAACATCCTCCATGAAAAGAATAGGTTTCAGAGTAAAAAGAATTGGCCAAGTAAAACACCAACAAAAAGAAAGAAAATTTCGACCTGCAAAATACAGCAGAAGAGGAGCCATTGCGAAAGTTGTCAGAGATGGTATAAGTAATTATTATTATTCAGAGCTTCAAAAAACCCCTAAAGAAGAATTATTGGCCGGTAATATAACCAAAAGTCTAACAAAAGACGTATTGAAAACAATCAGTGCTGAGGTGAGACAAACAAAAAGGCTGCATGATGATTCACTGCTCGAGCTCATGCTCACTCAAAAACTAATAAAAGAGAGTGGCAGTCATCCCACTTCTAAAGGCTATTTAACTAGGTTACAGATTGACCCACTTGCAGTCCACCTTCAGACGGAATCAGGCCTCCGAATATTGGCTGAGCATTTAAAGAAAAAAACAGTGGCCTTGTATTTGGATGCAACAGGCGGTGTAATAAAAAAAATACCCAAAGAAAAACGCATATTGTATTATGCTCTGGTATTACCAGGCAAAGGAAAAGATAACCCCCCCTTGCCAGTTACAGAGCTTATCACCAACAATCATGCCGTCCCGTCAATAACTCATTGGCTCATGGAGTTTAAGAGGCAGCTATCATTTATCACAAAAAGAAAAATCAATCAAATAGAGACCGATTTCAGTTGGGCACTAATTAATAGTGTGTTGATATGCTTCAACAAAGAAGATGTCTCGACATATATAGAAAGAGGGTTCTCTATAGTACAGCAACAATGTGACATCCAGTCATTTACAGTCATCCATCTCTGCGCAGCCCACATATTAAAGACTGTCAGCCAGACTATTGGCAGCCAAACAAAAGACAAAGGAATCAAAGAATATGCAACATACTGTTTTGCCGCTCTTCAAAATTGCACAATGATGGAAATGGCACTGGAGCTATTCTACCATATCTGTGTAGTGTTTCTTGCAACTGAAAGAAATGCTCCAGTGCGGCAAAGTATAAAGTACTTGGAGAGGACCATTAGGTTGCAGAAGTCAGAAGAGGCAGCTGAATCTATTACTGAGGGCCCTGAGGAGAAAGAGGACACTGACTTCAAAAACAAGGTTATTGAAGAGTCACCTTTCACTATAGCCTTTAGTAAGAGGAGGGAGAAGGCAAAGTCTGACATCCTTTGTGAGGAGAAAAATCAGCAGGCAAATTGTTACTTTTGTCCAGGTATTGTGGATGTTCTTTTTAAAGAGATACATGGGTCTCTTTCCTCTTTGGAGTGGGATTTTACTTGGTGACATGAGAAGACATGTGAAAGCCTTACAACCAGTCACAATACAACAACATAAAAGCAGGGACACAAACTGCTATGTGGAGCTGTGGTTTGGGTTGGTAAAGAATTATATTCTGAATAAAAAAAAGCATTTTAGACCAGCCGAATTTGTATCCATTATGTTCAGCAGCCTACAGGGCCGATATGTGGAACATATAATTCAGAACAACCTACCAATGGAAATACTATACAAGTCCAAAGACTCTCATATTAAGCCCAGAGATGATCACCAGGAATCCTGGAAAAAACGTTGCAGTTCTGCTGCAACAACCAAATCAAAATATTTCAACCCACCTAAAGTTTGGCCAACACCAAAAAAGCCTGCTAAGAAACTTAAAAAAGAAGAAAGTGAGGAAATTGAGGAACAGGTAAAATGTAACAAGTAATATGAAATTTTACAGTGTTCATTGCATATAATATTATTATGGTACTCCAGTGACTAAATTAAATTAAAAATATGCTAAATGGAAACACAAAATGTTTGTGTGTTTTTTTTACAGTTAAGTTTATTGTGGAGGAAAAAGGAGACTGAGATTGTTGTGGCAGCCATCCCTTCACATCCTCATTGGCCATTATGATATCAGGACGCTCAGACCTCATGAATGGCTGGTTGGAGAGGTATACGAGTAATATTTATATATCTTTTTATATATATAATGTTTCTCAGGTAATTGAGGGGTTGTTTCACCTTGCTGCCCACAACAAAGGTGTGCTGGATCAAATATATTTGATGGATCACTACACGGCTGGGGTAATTCTGTTTGGAGAACAACACCAGGTGGAAAGAAATTCTTTATCAAAGGTATATTTAATGTTTGTTTATGGAATGTATGATTACAGCCTTTGTTGATGACAAATCACAGTGTATTTAAAAAAATTTATAGAAATATTTTAGAACGGTACTTATGTTGTTCAAAACTATTTATTTATGTATAAGCATATTAGATATGTTTGTGTACATTTTTTTTTTTTTTTTTTTTTACTATTGTAGGTTCATCTGGCGAGCTATGATGCAGTTCTTTCAGCTGTTCATGTAAACAGCAATCACTGGAATTTGCTGGTTTGTAATTCTTTTCATAATGCTTAACAGTCTGCAGTACAGTATTTTCACACATTAATATACTGCCTTGCTCTTGTAGTTTGTTCATGTAAAGACAAGCACAGTGTACCTAGTGGACCCAAACTCCCAAACTGCTTCTGAGCTGGAGGAATCAAAAAGGGCTGCTAAAAAGCTAAAGTAAATAATAATTACAATTATCATTATTATGATTGAGATGTCAAAATTAAACAATAAATGTATCTCCAGGGATTACATAAACATGAGACACAAACAACACAATAGAAAGGACTGGATTCACGTGAATTGGATAGGAGGGGTTTTCAAACATCCATTACAAAGGGATGGAAACAGCTGTGGCGTTATTGTTGCCAAGGTAATTAAAGTTTATTATTATGTGGGGAAGCTGGCCAAAGTGGTCGAAGTAGGAGGCAGACATACAAAAGTCTTGTACCAGACAAGATTTATTAAAACGAACAAAACACATGTGCACACAACTGCACTGAAGTCTCTCCTTGAAATGGGCCAGCAGAACCCTTTTATACTCTAGGCCCCTCCCCTAGGACAGTACACCTTGATTGCAGGTAACTGTACCACTTTAAGCCTCAAAGAGGCAATAGGAATTGCTATGCCTTTCCATGGACCTATGTCCCCAAAACAATTCAAATGTTAAATGAAACTACAAACACAAAACAAATAAATTTTAAACACCTTATTAAACAAAAACCAAATTGAACTATGGCAGTTCTCCCCTCCACATGGTCTGGCCCATGACCCCTACAAAGGTTTTAAAAATGGCCGCCATGAGGCCCTCCTCCTCTTTGACCAGACCATGTGGTGAACCAGGTAAGTTTGCTGAAGTGAACTGAAATACAAATTTAAACAAATAAACATATTGAAAAGGAACATATGTGTTGTGCGATAACTAAAAAACTAAACAAAACAAACCCAGGATTAAGTTTACAGTTGAGTATGGGAAATTGAAAAATACAAATTAAGAGTGATTAAAAGGGACAAAGACCCACTTTGTCACATATTATCACAATAATTTATAATCATTTTAGTTAAAACACCTTCTATTAAAGAAATTATTTCTAGATGGGAAAGGAAATTATACACAATTTTCCAAAGATACCAGATGTACATTTCTCTACAAGTAGAGTGCAAATGAAAAAAGAAAGGAGAGAAATGGCTCTCGAAATGCTACAGGGATCAGGTAGTTAATATAAATAAATGTTATAAATATGTGGTGTTTATTGTTAATACATACAATAACTGAAATTCCATTAATTTTGTAGTTTTCCAAAAGGATTCCTGGTGCGCAATGTGCGCATCAAGCAAACCTCCCGTGGCTACTGCTGCTGGAAAAGACGATGCTGGTTGGGTAAACATGACAATTTTTTTTATATTGATTTACTGATAACTTTTTCTAACATTTTTTTTCTCATATATGTCAGATTCAATGTGACAAATGTGACAGGTGGTTTCACGGAGAATGTGTTAAAATGGGACAAGAGGAAATAAGAAAGGCAGAGGGCCAAGACTGGATTTGTATTGTGTGCAAATGAATAAAAGACATTTTTTGGTTGTTAATCTGTTTTTATTGACAACTGTTTTGATTTTATTGTTTCAGTAATGTTGTTTTAATTGTTGTTTGAATCTGTATTGTTGAGTGTGAACTGAAAACTGTAAAGCATGGTGCAAAGTACTAGGCTGGTCCTAAAAGTAAAAGCAGACTGACCTGGAAGCTATTGAAAAAAAACCTTGATTTTTAAGGAAAAAAATTCATTAAAAATCCAAAAAGACCAAAACTATGAAAAGAAGAGCTGTGCCCATTACTACTGGACTAGTACTACTATTATAAATTGATTTGAAGTGATTAGGTCACATGACCTGGAAGCTATTGAAAAAAAACCTTGATTTAAGAGAAAAAAAACTTGATTTCTATTTTTAACTGCATATATTTTTAATTTAAACAATAAACTTGGAAAAAAATTACATACATTAGAGCAATATGCTAACAGTATTGATTTCCAATGTCTATATACTAATAGGTATTTTTATATAAAAGCTATTTCAATTCTTTGACATACGCAATTCACAAGAGTTGTAATTTATTGTTGGTCCCTAAGTCTAATCGCCGAGCTTTCAGAGCGGTGCGCCTAGTGTGAGCTCCCCGCACAGGGATAGAGCAGGCTGGGTTTAGTCAGTGGGAACTGTCGGTGTTGTTGTGGAGGCGAATGTCCAACGTCCAACGTGAAACTAACTTCACCGCGGTGAGGAGCGGCAGGTGCCTGCGTCTGTGCGGGACAACTATGGACCGGGAGCGCACAGGGACACGGGGTTTGCACACACTGGGATCAGTCTGCGCCTCTGGACCGAGGATTACGCTGTTTCACGTTCAGGACCCAAGCCTCAGCAGGAGGACGGGACAGGGAAGAAACACGGGCAGTGCCACGCGCTCACGGTGGATAGCATAGCCGCGGGAACGTCATTTTGAGAGGGGGTGCAGTTTTGTTTTGTTTTTTTCGTTTTTTTTTTCGTGCAGTTACATACGTTTATTTAGGGCCAACTAAGGGTACTCACACAAAAATAGCGCCAGGACCCATGTAACGCTTGTAGAATGATCAAGATACACCAGAAAAAAGGCACAAAGAGTAAATTATTAGACGCTGCTCCTGACTCTGCTACAGGACGGCGTCAGCGCCCAGCCTCACTTCACGCACACACGCACGCACACACGCACGCACACGCACACACATAAACACACAAGCACGAGCAGGTGTCTGTATGAAATCATGAGCCTCGACTTCTACGTGGGAAAATGTAATTTGGTGATGGTCAACAGGGCATGTGCCAAAGTAAATAATATCAGTGTTTAACACAGTAGGACACTGTACAGTGTTAACGACAGCCACACGGTGCAACAACCAGCTGTTTACTTCATTTCACTTCAGTTTCCCCGCGACGTACGGCGACTTCATCAGTTCACTCACCGCTCAGACGCTCAGATGAAGCAAAGTCCCACCTCTGTGAGACGAGGAAACGTGGATTTGTGCCGCTGTCTTTCCGTGTAAACTCCCTTTGGTCCTTATGCGTCGCGTCAGATTCAAACACAGTTGTTGCACACGCCGCCTGTAACTCCAGCAAAGTCCAAACATTTATGCATCCGCGGTGTAGTTTCACCTCTTAATCCAGCCCGGGGTTGTCATTTCCTCGTTTATTTTGTCACACTTTAGAGAATATACAAACAGCGGTAAACAGCCGTTTGCGCGCTCAGGTCAGTGCGCCGCGCACCAGCGCAGGTTCAGTTTTCCCTGACTTTAACCTGCAGGGATATAGTTGACTGGAAAAACATTTGATAAAAGTAAAAATATCATATGTATTAGAACAGAAACTGTGTCGTTTTATAATGTTACCTAGAAAAGATATAGTTTTGCTCAGGGCAAAACCAGCAATGAGCCTGTTCCCACAGTTCCCATTGAGTTTACCATCCAGCAGGTGCTATTGCACCCCCTGCACCCCTAGTTCCCGCGGCTATGGTGGATAGTATCAGGGGAGAGCTTCAGCTTGTTCTTTTCTGGAAGAATGAGACGGAGCTGTGCCTCAGATGGACACATGGACTCGCTTCAGGAGTCTGCTTTGTGCTCTTTTCTCTGGCACCAAATGAACGGTAAGAAACATCAACTAAAGCGTTTTTATGATAAATGATGACTGTATCTGGAACTGTTATTGTACATCACAGCTTTGACTGCTCTTTATCTGAGGGAGAAAAGACAAGCGCCAGAACAGTGAGGGCCCGTGTGTCCCCCGTGTGTCCCCCGTGTGTCCCCCGTGTGTGTCCCCCGTGTGTCCCCCGCGTGTGTCCCCCGCGTGTGTCCCCCGTGTGTCCCCGTGTGTGTCCCAGCGTGTGTCCCCGTGTGTCCCCGTGTGTGTCCCCGTGTGTGTCCCCGTGTGTCCCCGCGTGTGTCCCCCGCGTGTCCCTCGTGTGTCCCCCTTGTGTCTCCCCTGTGTGTCCCCCGTGTGTGTCCCCCGTGTGTCCCCCGTGTGTCCCCCGTGTGTGTCCCCCGTGTGTGTCCCCCCGTGTGTCCCCCGCGTGTGTCCCCCGTGTGTCCCCCGTGTGTCCCCCGTGTGTCCCCCCGTGTGTCCCCAAGCGTGTCCCCAGTGTGTCCCCGATGTGTGTCCCCAGCGTGTCCCCGTGTGTGTCCCCGTGTGTCCCCAGCGTGTGTCCCCGTGTGTCCCCGTGTGTCCCCCCTGCATGTGTCCCCGTGTGTCCCAGCGTGTGTCCCCGTGTGTCCCCGTGTGTCCCCGTGTGTCCCCAGCGTGTGTCCCCGTGTGTCCCCGTGCAGGTCCCCCGTGTGTCCCCCGCGTGTGTCCCCCGTGTGTCCCCCGTGTGTCCCCGTGTGTCCCCGTGTGTCCCCGTGTGTCCCCGTGTGTCCCCGTGTGTGTCCCCCGTGTGTCCCCCGTGTGTCCCCCGCGTGTCCCCCGCGTGTGTCCCCCGGGTGTGTCCCCCGCGGGTCCCCGATGTGTGTCCCCGTGTGTCCCAAGAGTGTGTCCCCCGTGTGTCCCCCGTGTGTCCCCCGTGTGTCCCCCGCGTGTGTCCCCCGTGTGTCCCCCGTGTGTCCCCCGTGTGTCCCCCGTGTGTCCCCCGTGTGTCCCCCGTGTGTGTCCCCCGTGTGTCCCCCGCGTGTGTCCCCCGTGTGTGTCCCCCGTGTGTCCCCCGCGTGTGTCCCCCGCTGTGTCTCCCCCGTGTGTCCCCCCGTGTGTCCCCCGCGTGTGTCCCGGGCCTCTGGACTGACTCAGTTTGTGTCCCGGTGCATGACCCGCAGTGTGTGTTTTGGATCGAGGTCTGGTACTGTCCTGGTCTAGTCCTGGTTTTGTCCTGTTCTAGTCCTGGTCCCGTTTTGGTTTAGTCCTGGTAGTCTTCACTGTAAGAAATGTTGGTGTTAAAAAAAACTAAAACAAACCAAACAGTACAGACGTGGCAGTATAGTTTCCATTATGTCACTGTTTTTTGTTTTGTTTTTTGTTTTTTTACAGAGCCTTACTGTTTGATTTGTATTTTTAATTTGATTGGTTTGATTTGATTTAATTTTTTTAATTACTGTTCAAGAAATCGCATTATGCTCCTGTGATTCCAGATTGTGTTCAGGTATATTACTGTTAAATGACGTTATCTTAATGTTTTTCATGCTTTTTCTATTTTGAATTAAAATAATTGAAAGTGTTAGATTAAATAAATCTGTAAATAAAAACAGCCATAGTTTAGTTTTCAAACAGTTCTATCTTCATAAAGTAGATCATTCAAACACACGATGCTTCTTTTTACTTCCAAATGTTGTCACAGATTCAGTTCTTCACACTTCTATTCACTGGAGAGCACGTTTGGACTACAGCTCATGCAGCTTTTCCTTCCCCTGAACAGCACCTGGGAACAGAAAAGATGGGATTTAGATATTTAGACATTCTGGAAAATATGAAGAGCAATTCATGACTCAGTTGAATGTTGCCTCTTCTTGGTTCTGAATAAAAGTCAAATGTCATATTTAGACTGAAAAGGTTCTACATTTGGATTGTCTATCAGCAGATCACTTTGAGAAAAGATCAAATTGTGCTGGATGAGTGACATTAGTGATGGCTTGTGGACAAGTGCCGTAGATTTTCTGTTAGAATGAGCTCAGCCTCAGCCACACAGTTGGTCATGTCCCTTTTTTAAATTCCTGAAAGCAAAACCAAATGTAGATGTCATCAACAAACACAAGATTCACAAACGTAGCAGCACTTACCACAAAAGTCAGCTCAGAAGTTTGAAGAGAGGAAATGATCTCCCAGTCTGTTCAAACATGAGAAGGTGCATTCAAACCTAACAAAAGAAAAGCAAGCTTGACAACTAAAGCTGATGCAGATATTTGGTCAATAAGGAAATATCTAACCAGGACTAATCATGAAACATCATGAAACATCTCCTTTGAATAACTGACTTAACAAATGTCTAGTGTGTTATCTCATTGTCAAGGACCTAATTCTGCTCCAAAAGACTTGATGTTCAGTGCCCGTTTCTTTTCTTCCGTTGGGTTTTTGTGTCAAAGTATGTGTCTGTGTCCGTTAAAAGTGCGTGGATTTTCTTTTCATATGTGTCCGTGTCATCTCTACCGTTGTCCTGCCCTTATCTGCTGGGATTATTCTTCTGCTTTTGTCTTATTTCGTGTGTCTGTGGCTCTTCTTTTGTCTGGGATTATGGTGCTTTTTGGTAGTCTTGCTGATTTGAGTATTCCTGTTACTGTATTCTGAAGTTTATTTTATTACATGCCAGTTCCGTCGCTGAAATGAAATCTTCCTGTGGTATTTGGTTTGATGTTATTGTCCTTTTTTCAGTATGTTTTGTCCTGTTTTTGTGATAGATTGCATAACCACTTGTCATTAACGTTAGCTTGTACTTTTTTGTTTTCATCTTTGTTTTTGATTCGTTTGTCCACTTTAGATATTTGCTTGGTTTTGCTGAATTCCCTCTCGTTCATCTGTTGTAGATGTTTTGTCATTATTTCCATTGGACATGTTGCTTTGAAATAATGTATTAGTTCATCCAGTTCTTTTAGGATTTTTTTCAAGTTCATTATTTAGCGTCCTTATCCGTTCCCTTAAAAGGTCTCGTCTTGCTTTGATTATTTGATTATATCTCGCTTGGGTTCTCTTTGTCTTCTCCAGACGGCAAAGTTCTGTGAGACATTTTTTGCCGTAACTTCCACGTATTATATTTGCAAAGTTCATTCTGTCTTGTAAGTATTAGCTTGAGACTTTCTTCTAATAAGACAGTTGTAAAGTAGCTTTTAGCTCACTTACCTGACATGTTTGGGCCTTTGTCTGATGGATGTGACGTGTCTCTGATCAGATGTTGTTCCCAGGCCTGGTCAGCTTCACAGGTCTACCCCAGAGTGACTGCCCTGAGCTTTCTTTTGACCACAGATTGACTGACCTGGTCGCTCCTTCCAGAATATAGCTTCTGCTTCCACCACAGTGACCACAGAGTGACTGCCCTGAGCGCTCCCTCCACCACAGGGACCACTGTCAGCGACCCCAGTCCTGGCCTTAGCAGCAGCTCTGCTCTTGGCCCGAGGATGGCTTTCTGTCTGGTTGTCTAAGTTCCCCAGATCAACCAAACAACGTACACAAAAGCACGTAACACTCTGATCTTTACTAATGAAATGAGTGTGTAACAGTGAGTGTTTTGGATTTTTCAGGTTCTGCTGGAGTGTGCATGTTCTTCCTGAGTTTTCATATATTTGGATGGCTTTCAGTTGGTACAGGAGGTTACACAGATACACAGCGCAAAAACATGCAGAAGGAAGTAGCACTCCACTCTTTTCTTTACTACTGATAAATGGTCAATTGTCTACTTTAATATGTAACTGTTTAATGTATACTTATTTCATTTCTATTTGAGAGAAGGTTTTACCGTTCTACTATTGGGAGCCATTTTATACTGAACATGTGTTTGTTTATTTTTCAGGTTGTTTTGGAGTTTGCATGTTCTTCCTGAGTCTGCATGTTTGCTTTCGACGGCTTTCAATGTACAATTGATTCCCGTCCTGGCCCGTGCAACGAGAATTGTCTACAGTCCTCCTGGCCTTAGCAGCAACTCCAGCCCTCGCCCAAGAAGAGACTTCAGTCCTGGCCTAAGCAACGATTTCAAGGACTCAGGTCCTGGCTCGAGCACTGACTCCAGTCCTGGTCCAAAGCAGCGAGCGGAAAGCCAAGGTGAAAGTGTTCATCTGCATACGCACTACATATGCCACTGATCCAGAGCTAAATATCCACTGATAAGTCCAACTGTGTGGCTTATCCCAACACTGCAGCAAGTATGGGCTGCATGCACGCTTGATATGTCACAAAAAGTGCAATCTTTCTAAGATCCATTGATCAGTAAGAGCTAGTGTTTACAGTCTGGAAATGTTACACTGGTGCAAACTTCTAGAAGGTTCAGACTAGTTCCAATACTGATAATCCCCCACATTCTGCTCCATGACACAATAACATGAGAACAATGTCTTGGCTTTAAATAGCACTATTCAAAACGCTCAAACCTGTGTTCATTCACTCACACTCACATCCTGACACCAAAGTCACTGACCTGAGCGCTCCTGCCACAGAGTGACTTACCTGAGCACTCCCACCACCACTCATTTATTGAGCGTATCACTCCTACAACGACAGAGCGACTGACCTGAGTGATCCTGCAACCAGAGTGACCACTGGAGTGACTGACCCGAGCACTCCTTCCACAACAGAGCCACTGACCTGAGGGCTCTTTTTTCCACAGAGTGACTGAATTTAGCACTCCTGCCACCAGAGTTACCACTAGTGACTGACCTGAGTGCTCCTGCCACCAGAGTTACAACTAGTGACTGACCTGAGTGCTCCTGCCACCAGAGTTACCACTAGTGACTGACCTGAGTGCTCCTGCCACCAGAGTGACTGAACATGTCCTCTGCAGATGAGTGAGTAGATAATCTCAGATCTTTCACAATCTTATCCTCCACATTGTCGAGAAGTTGGATTTTTCTTACTTCAGCTGACCCGGTTGGTTCGCCCTGTCTCTGCAGGTTTTCCCAAACCTTTTTTCACCTGTGGAAGTCTCTTTTGTCTCCATTATATTTAGGAAGAGAAGTGGGTTTTATTTGGATTGGAACTAGGGGTGCGGGTATTGCAGGTGAGTGTTTGTTTATTTCTCAGGGTGTGTTGGAGTTTGTATGTTCTTTCTGAGTCAAGTGTCTCTTTAAGCATAACCCTCAAATATTTTTGGATGAATGTTTACTTAGTGTTGAGCCATTTTCATACTTTTTCAGGTTGTTTTGGCGTTTGCATGTTCTTCCCGTGCTTGCGTTTAACAGCTTTCAAAGGAGAATTGATTCCTGTCCTGATCCAAACAGCGACTCTAGTCCTGGCTCCAGAATTGACTATTGTCCTCCTGGCCTTAGGGATGAAGAAGAAGAGGAAGAGCCCAGCTTCAAGAGGCAGCGCTCTGAGGACAGCCCTGACGAGCCCGCCTCCTCACCCTCTGACCACGCCCCTTCCACCTCTGCCGGGACCTCCGGGGCTTCAGCCGTGGCCCCCATCTGCCCCAACTCTGAGTCAGACGAGGACTGAGTCTCTGAGACTCTAGGTGTTCTGGGAACATTTACCACCTTCAGCTCCGCCCGTTGCTTCTCACATGGATCTATATTAAGAAGTGGATAAGACCCTCCCCCTCTGTGAGATGGACTAGTGGCCGCTCCGCAGCACTGCAGCGTCTGGGCCCAAGGAGAAGAAATCTCTCATTGAGGGTCAGTGCATTTTTGAGGAAACAAACAAACAACAAGCTGGTTTTGGACTGACAGCACCTACAGCTTTCACAAAGGTCGGATTTTGAAAGGATTCCTCTCTATTTTCACAACATGAACTTTTAAAAATGTTTAAATGCTCAAAACGCTCAATATAGGTTTAGCCTGGCTTGGCGCTCAGCCCGTGCTTTGGCCGCCGTCGTGCTGATTGGTCAGGGCTGATCACGTGTTGCACTTCTCTGCTGTCACATGGTGGGGACGCTCGCCGTGTTCAGGAAGGAAAGCACAAGAAATCTGCTTCCTGTTTTCTAGAAGTAGTTGTACGTTTAGAACAAAGATAAAGCAAGGGATAACTAAGAAAGATATTTCAAAAGTGGAAACATTGAGAGCATAAATGTAATCTGTTACTAGATTGTAATGTAATCTAAAAGGCAGAGAACTGCTGCCCGTCACATTGTCCTGCATAGTACACCTGGCTTTCTACCCTGGGCATAGGAGGGTTCAAGGTGAGAAAGCAGAGGGGGTCGCCCAATAACTGGAGGCTTGATGGTTCCATCCCTCTATTATTGACAGTAAATAATAGATAATAGTATAGATCGATATTGTTAAACAGGAAGGAATACTATGTAGGAACGTAACAGACACAGATAAACTTTAACAGTAAAAACTCAATGACTAAATAGTAATTATAAATAATGAAAAGAATGAATGTGAAACGAGGCTGATACTTAAGTGTAGTTTCTGCATAGTACGCCTGACCTTGTGTTTAACTCTGGGCACAGGTCAAGGGTCATCTACCAATAGTCCAGTTGGTGGTGTGAACCTTTCCTGCTTAATCCATCTTTGTGGAGGTTGTATTTATTTTTTTAAAGTACACAATGTGCAGATTTGGGTTTGTTCACTGACTCGACAGTCGGTGGGACACTCCCTGTGTCTCCTGTTTTTGTTGTGGTTTTAGGAATACAACGTAAAGGAACACATGTATTTGTACTAGAATGTAACTGTGCTCCTGGAGACAATATCGCTGGTGATTATACTTTTCATTTGATTTGTGAAAAATAATATATGATGTGGAGATTTGGGTTTGTTCACTGACTTGTCGGCCGGTGGGACACTCCCTTATTTCTCTCCTTCATGTTTTATTTGAATTGTGTATAATATTTACATAATAACACATTGCACAGTGTATTTGGAGGAAAGTTTTAATGAGATAAATAAAGTTCTAAAACACTGACAAAGAGAAGCCCTGAACCAGTGGTGGTTGGTGTCCCATAGAAAGCAGGTGCACTTAGTGCCTTCCTCTATGCACCACAAAAGGTTTGCTGTGATTGGATGGACAGCAGCAGCATAAGTTTAGATTCTACGGTGAAAGGTAAGACAAGTTTTGAAGAAATAAAAGGTCTTTTTTTCTCTTGAATAATGAATCCTTTCCACAGAGAGGCGTGTGATGTTCTGGGGAGCTGTCCATGGTATCAAACACACTGCAGTGAAGCACCACCAGAGGGCGCCCTGATCCTGAAGGAAGAGCAGGACTCAACACAGTATGAGGTATTCTCATTCTAGTGTCTAATATTTTGGGTTGTATTTTCATTTTTGAGTCTTGTCAGTTATAATTGGATTGTTTAATCCCATCATAGTCTAAAGAATCTCATCCAGTCATGGATGATGACTCCTGCCAGTATCTGCAAGAGGAGACACGTATCCACAATCATCGGATGAAGAAGCTCACGAAGACAACACTGAAGAAAAAAGAAGAAATCAGTCATCAGAAAACAGTCATCTCCCATCGTTTAATTTATTATTTAGAATCAGAGGTGGGAGAAACATTGCAAAGTGAATAACATCAATATTGAATCTAATAATATCAATAGTTGTCTTAGAATATCAAGTATATATTTTATATATCGTTAAAACGATTAAAAATGACCTGAAAAGAGAGACATAGACAAGCGCATAAAGTTTTATTTCTGCTCTTTTGTGGTCTTTTTCATGTGTAACAAAGGTTTTCCACAACCAAGACATCTACAGGCACATTTGAGCCCATTTCAGAGGAACATCATCTGAATATAGTCATCGAGATAATCCAAAACATATTAGAGATATTCACTTTTGTCATGATTGCCCACTGTTGTCACTTAACGCTAAGGAAAAGCAGTAATGCGCCTCTGCTGTGAGTGCAACATTACTTTTACCCAGCAGAGGACAGCCAGACACTACTTTTACTCTTCAAATGACATTATTACATTTACGTCTATCTACACATGGGTTTAGTTAATGCTGATGGTCACAGCTAAACTTAACTGTCTTTGGTGGTCCAGGGATCCTGAAATATCTTCAGTAAATTCAACATTGCTGATCAGTTTGAGTTGAGAAATGGCACTTGGATAATTGTGTGTTTCAGATGTTTGTACTGGATAGTGGACTGGCTGATCATGTGACTTACCACCTGACCTCTCTCACCACCAGCAGCTTCTGTCTGGACTCTCTGGATGGAACAGCTCAGGTCCCTTCACTTGTGTGTGTGTGTGTGTGTTGTGAGTATGTTTGCTTCTGTTCTGTTCTGAGAAAGAGCCAGAGAATACAAAAATGTGTCAAAACTATTGTATATTATAACTAGCGTGGAAGTTTTGTACTGAATGTGCTGCCGTGTGTTAATTAGATACTTTATTGTCCCTGCGGGGAAATGTGTCTTCACAGAAAAGACATAGACTCACATCAAACATCTCTGACATTTGCATGACATTCCAACATACAAATGACATAATTCAAGTGCAAAATCAAACAGACCAGGGAGACATGCTTTACATTTGCTCCGAGCGTTAATGGCTGTAGGGATGTTTCTGAATCTTGCTCTGTTGCATCTGGGGGTCGTGCGTTGTCGTCCGGGACAACAGGGTGAAATAATGGTGCAGTGGATGAGTGTGGTCCTGTGTTATTGTCTGGACGATGCGTGTTTTGGCTTTTGAGTTTAGCTGTGAGAGGCTGGGAGGAGGTGGGAGGTGGAAGTTGCTGTAACTGTGGAGAAACATGAAGTCCTTTGAACTTAAAGTTTGATTGAATCCTGTGTGTGTGTGTGTGTGTGTGTGTGTGTGTGTGTGTGTGTGTGTGTGTGTGTGTGTGTGTGCGTGCGTGCGTGCGTGCGTGCGTGCGTGTGTTTTCATCAGTGTAGTCCGCTGCAGTGGGTGATGGATTGGTGCAGTCCTTGGTGTACAGTGTGTACAGAAATGGACTTCATACACAGCCTTGTGGCTCTTCGGTGTTGGGGTTAAGTGGAGCTGTGGTTGCCATGTTGACACCGACTGCCTGTTGTCTATTGGAGAGGAAGTTGTGTATTAAGTGAATAAGCCCAAAGCAGAGTTAGAGGCTCCAGGAGAGAGTCTGCAGTAGGCAGGCCACAGCGTCCTCTGTCCCCCTCTTGGCCCGATGGGCAAACTGAAGTGGGTCCAGTTGTTCCTTGATCACTGGTAGAATTGTCCCAAGGAGTACATGCTCTAGGCATTTCATGATCAGAGATGTCAGGGCTGTTGGTCTGAAGTCGTTGAGATCTTTGGGATGATTGTTGCTTTTTTTCCAGAGGGAGGGGATTTCTGCAGGTCATATGTCTCACAGAAGAGAGTAAATCACAGGTGCCACTTCTGATGCACAAGTTTTCATTCCTCTTGCAGAGATACCATCCGGTCCTGGAAGAATCCTCAAACAGCCGCCAGTCTATGTGGTTGAGCTTCTGAATGCTGCACCCAAACCCTGTCCTTACCTGGTTGAGCCTGCGCCTGTTTTCTCCTGCCCCAGAGGGAGAAGCAGAAGAACCAAAGTGTCACTATAGAGAGAACAAGAAAAGGGCCAGGTACATCATGCAGCCTGCAGTGTCCGAGAGCCCCAGTGATGAAAAATACCATGGACACACTGAGACAGCCAGAACCAAGAGCTGCCAGAAGCCAAAAAAGCCAACAAAAGTAAAGGCGAGCTTTAAGAAATGTGGCCATGTGGCTACCATAATATACTTTAACAACTAAAGAGGATCTGCAGGGCAGCAGAAAGAATATGGAGGAAAAATAAAATGACAATAAATAAGCAAATCCTTAACGAACAACAAAAACTTTACAGTAAAACCACGAGAAATTCAAGAAATGCACACTTCAGCAAAGTAATTACAGATCACAAAAATAATCCCCAAACTCTTTTTTTTTTCTACAATTGATCAGCTTTTTAACCCAAGATTTTAATAAACCTCAAATAACTCTCTGACTGACTCCGTCTGTGAGGAGTTTGCAGACACTTCATGGGGAAGATAAACCCCAGATGCAATTTTTTATCCAAGTCCATCTATCGCTTTTAAAACATCTGAGTGTTTGTCTTGTCAACTTCCACTGTTCTGCTGATGATACACAGCTTTACATCTCCATGTCTCCTGAGGACACCAGGCCAATGGATGCTCTTTTTAACGGCATTTTAGAATCAAGTCCTGGATGGCAGAAAACTTTCTCCAGCTTAACCAGGAAAAAACTGAGGTTTTAGTCATCGGTCCTGAGGCCCAGAGAGAGAAACTTTTATCCAAACTACAAGCACAGTCTTTTAATCCATGAGCACAAGTGAAAAATCTGGGCGTTATTTTTGACTCTGAGCTGACATTTATTCCACACATAAAGAACATCACAAAAATAGGTTTTTATCACTTAAAGAACAGCCAGAGTCCGCCCCATTCTCTCTCGGGCCAAAGACCCCGATGCATGCTTTTATCTGCAGTCGTGTAAACTACCCTGGGTGGGTGGGGAGTCTTTGCCCCAAGTGGAGGAGTTCAAGTATCTCGGGGTCTTGTTCACGAGTGAGGGAAGGATGGAGCGTGAGATTGACAGGCGGATCGGTGCAGAGTCTGCAGTGATGCGGGTGCTGTATCGGACCGTTGTGGTGAAGAAAGAGCTGAGTCGAAAGACAAAGCTCTCGATTTACCGGTCAATCTACGTTCCTCCCTACCTGGTCACGAGCTCTGGGTAATGACCAAAAGGACGAGATGGCGGATACGAGCTTCCTCCGCCGGGTGGCTGGGCGCTCCATTAGAGACAGAGAGGAGCTCAGTCACACGGGAGGAGCTCGGAGTAGAGCCGCTGCTCCTCCACGTCGAGAGGAGCCAGCTGAGGTGGCTCGGGCATCTACTCCTGATGCCTCCTGGACGCCTCCCTCGGGAGGTGCTCTGGACATGTCCCACCGGGAGGCGGCCTCAGGGTAGACCCAGGACACGCTGGAGGGACTATGTCTCTCTGTGGCCTGGGAACGCCTCGGGGTCCCCCCGGAGGAGCTGGAGCAAGTGTCTGGGGTGAGGGAAGTCTGTGAGTCCCTGCTTAGACTGCTGCCCCCGCGACCCGGCCCCGGATAATCGGAAGAAGACGAAGAAGAAGACTCTAGTTCCATTTATGAATTCCCCATATTTCTTTCTTTATTCTTTTATCCATTTTAGGCTCTGAGGGGCCCTCTGTCCTGGGAGCGGTGGTCTGCTGTGGCTGCTGGGCCCTGGGTTTGCTGCAGATGACTCTGTGTACGGGTGTGTATGTGAATGTGGGTGGGTTGCTTGGCTGGTGGGAAATGGTCATGTTTTGAATGCACTGTAAAGCACTTACATGCTCTGTATGAAAAGCGCTCTGTAAATAAAGTTTTATTGATTGATTGGCTAAGTCTTGGGTTAGTCCTGGGTTAGTCCTGGTTTAGTCCTTGTGTTTAGTCCTGGTTTAGTCCTGATTTAGAGCTGGTTTAGTCCTGGTGTTCAGACCTGGTTTAGACCTGGTTTAAAGCTGTTTTAGTTGTGGTTTAGTCCTATCTTAGAGCTGGTTTATTCCCAGTTTAGACCTGGTTTAGTCCTGGTTTAGAGCTGGTTTATTCCCAGTTTAGACCTGGTTTAGTCCTGGTTTAGAGCTGGTTTAGTCCTGGTGTTCAGACCTGGTTTAGACCTGATTTAGTAATAATTTAGACCTGGTTTAGTCCCGGGTTAGACCTGGTTTAGTCCCGGTTAAGACTTGGTTTAGTCCCGGTTTAGACCTGGTTTAGTCCTGGTTTAGACCTGGTTTAGTCCTTGTTTAGACCTGGTTTAGGGCTGGTTTAGACCTGGTTTAATCCCTGTTTAGACCTGGTTTGGACCTCTTTTGGTCCTGGTTTAGAGATGGTTTAGTTCTGGTATTTAGACCTGGGTTTAGTCCTGGTTTAGAACTGGTTACATCCTGGTTTAGTCCTGGTTTAGACCTGAGTAAATTGTTGTTTAGTCCCGGTTTAGACCCGATTTAGACCTGGTTTAGTCCCGGTTAAGAGCATGTTTAGTCCTGGTCTAGTCCTGATATTTAGACCTGGTTTAGTCCCGCTTTAGAGCTGGTTTAGTCCTGGTCTAGTCTTGGTGTTTAGACCTGGTTTAGTCCAGGTTTAGATCTGATTTAGTCCTGGTTTAGACCTGGTTTAGTCCTGGTTTAGTCCTGGTTTAGATCGGGTTTAGTCCTGATTTAGAGCTGGTCTAGTCCTGGTGTTTAGACCTGGTTTAATCCAGGTTTAGATCTGGTTTGGACCTGGTTTGGTCCTGGTTTAGACCTGGTTAAATCCTAGTTTAGTCCTGGTTTAGAGCTGGTTTAGACCTGATTTTGTCCTGATTTAGAGCTTATTTTGTCCAGGTGTTTAGACCTGGTTTAGAGCTGGTTTAATCCTGGTTTAGACCTGGTTTAGTCCTGGTTTAGAGCTGGTTTGGTCCCGGTTTAAACCTGGTTTAGTCCCGGGCTAGACCTGGTTTAGTCCGGGTTTTGTCCCGGTTAAGACTTGGTTTAGACCTGGTTTAGTCCTGGTTTAGACCTGGTTTAGACCTAGTTTAGTCCTGATTTGGAATGGTTTAGTCCTGGTGTTTAGATCTGGTTTAGTCCAGGTTTAGATCTGGTTTGGACCTCTTTTGGTCCTGGTTTAGAGATGGTTTAGTTCTGGTTTAGACCTGGGTTTAGTCCTGGTTTAGACCTGGTTAAATCCTGGTTTAGTCCTGGTTTAGACCTGGTTTAATCCTGGTTTAGACCTGGTTAAATCCTGGTTTAGTCCTGGTTTAGACCTGGTTTAATCCTGGTTTAGTCCTGGTTTAGACCTGGGTTTAGTCCTGGTTTAGACCTGGTTAAATCCTGGTTTAGTCCTAATTTAGACCTGGTTTAGCCCTGCTTTAGAGCTGGTTTAGTCCTGGTTTAGACCTGGTTTAGTCCTGATTTAGAGCTGGTTTAGTCCTGGTTTAGACCTTGTTTAGTCCCGGTTTAGACCTGGTTTAGTCCTGGTTTAGAGCTGGTTTAGTCCTGGTTTAGACCTGGTTTAGTCCTGGTTTAGACCTGGTTTAGTCCTGGTTTAGAGCTGGTTTAGTCCTGAGAGCTGGTTTAGTCCTGCTTTAAACCTGGTTCAGACCTGGTTTAGTCCTGGTTTAGAGCTGGTTTAGTCCTGGTTTAGAGCTGGTTTAGTCCTGATTTAGACCTGGTTTAGTCCTGGTTTAGAGCTGGTTTAGTCCTGGTGTTTAGACCTTGTTTAGTCCTGGTTTAGAGCTGGTTTAGTCCTGGTTTAGAGCTGGTTTAGTCCTGGTTTAGAGCTGGTTTAGTCCTGGTTTAGACCTTGTTTAGTCCCGGTTTAGACCTGGTTTAGTCCTGGTTTAGAGCTGGTTTAGTCCCGGTTTAGACCTGGTTTAGTCCTGGTTTAGACCTGGTTTAGTCCTGGTGTTTAGATCTGGTTTAATCCTGGTGTTTAGACCTGGTTTAGTCCTGGTTTAGAGCTGCTTTAGTCCCGGTTTAGACCTGGTTTAGTCCTGGTTTAGAGCTGGTTTAGTCCTGGTTTAGAGCTGGTTTAGTCCTGGTGTTTAGACCTTGTTTAGTCCCGGTTTAGACATGGTTTAGTCCTGGTTTAGAGCTGGTTTAGTCCTGGTTTAGACCTTGTTTAGTCCCGGTTTAGAGCTGGTTTAGAGCTGGTTTAGTCCTGGTTTAGAGCTGGTTTAGTCCTGGTTTAGACCTGGTTTAGTCCTGGTTTAGAGCTGGTTTAGTCCTGGTTTAGACCTTGTTTAGTCCCGGTTTAGACCTTGTTTAGTCCCGGTTTAGACCTGGTTTAGTCCTGGTTTAGAGCTGGTTTAGTCCTGGTTTAGACCTTGTTTAGTCCCGGTTTAGACCTGGTTTAGTCCTGGTTTAGACCTGGTTTAGAGCTGGTTTAGTCCTGGTTTAGACCTTGTTTAGTCCTGGTTTAGAGCTGGTTTAGTCCTGGTGTTTAGACCTTGTTTAGTCCTGGTTTAGACCTGGTTTAGTCCCGGTTTAGACCTGGTTTAGTCCTGGTTTAGACCTGGTTTAGTCCTGGTTTAGAGCTGGTTTAGTCCTGGTTTAGACCTGGTTTAGTCCTGGTTTAGAGCTGGTTTAGTCCTGGTTTAGACCTGGTTTAGTCCTGGTTTAGTCCTGGTTTAGAGCTGGTTTAGTCCTGGTGTTTAGACCTGGTTTAGTCCTGGTTTAGAGCTGCTTTAGTCCCGGTTTAGACCTGGTTTAGTCCTGGTTTAGAGCTGGTTTAGTCCTGGTTTAGAGCTGGTTTAGTCCTGGTGTTTAGACCTTGTTTAGTCCCGGTTTAGACCTGGTTTAGTCCTGGTTTAGAGCTGGTTTAGTCCTGGTGTTTAGACCTTGTTTAGTCCCGGTTTAGACCTGGTTTAGCCCTGGTTTAGAGCTGGTTTAGTCCTGGTTTAGAGCTGGTTTAGTCCTGGTTTAGAGCTGGTTTAGTCCTGGTTTAGAGCTGGTTTAGTCCTGGTTTAGAGCTGGTTTAGTCCTGGTTTAGACCTTGTTTAGTCCCGGTTTAGACCTTGTTTAGTCCCGGTTTAGACCTGGTTTAGTCCTGGTTTAGAGCTGGTTTAGTCCTGGTTTAGACCTTGTTTAGACCCGGTTTAGACCTGGTTTAGACCTGGTTTAGTCCTGGTTTAGAGCTGGTTTAGTCCTGGTTTAGACCTTGTTTAGTCCTGGTTTAGAGCTGGTTTAGTCCTGGTGTTTAGACCTTGTTTAGTCCTGGTTTAGACCTTGTTTAGTCCCGGTTTAGACCTGGTTTAGTCCTGGTTTAGTCCTGGTTTAGAGCTGGTTTAGTCCTGGTTTAGACCTGGTTCAGACCTGGTATAGTCCTGGTTTAGAGCTGGTTTAGTCCTGGTTTAGAGCTGGTTTAGTCCTGGTTTAGAGCTGGTTTAGTCCTGGTTTAGACCTTGTTTAGTCCCGGTTTAGACCTGGTTTAGTCCTGGTTTAGAGCTGGTTTAGTCCCGGTTTAGACCTGGTTTAGTCCTGGTGTTTAGATCTGGTTTAATCCTGGTGTTTAGACCTGGTTTAGTCCTGGTTTAGAGCTGCTTTAGTCCCGGTTTAGACCTGGTTTAGTCCTGGTTTAGAGCTGGTTTAGTCCTGGTTTAGAGCTGGTTTAGTCCTGGTGTTTAGACCTTGTTTAGTCCCGGTTTAGACCTGGTTTAGTCCTGGTTTAGAGCTGGTTTAGTCCTGGTTTAGACCTTGTTTAGTCCCGGTTTAGAGCTGGTTTAGAGCTGGTTTAGTCCTGGTTTAGAGCTGGTTTAGTCCTGGTTTAGACCTGGTTTAGTCCTGGTTTAGAGCTGGTTTAGTCCTGGTTTAGACCTTGTTTAGTCCCGGTTTAGACCTTGTTTAGTCCCGGTTTAGACCTGGTTTAGTCCTGGTTTAGAGCTGGTTTAGTCCTGGTTTAGACCTTGTTTAGTCCCGGTTTAGACCTGGTTTAGTCCTGGTTTAGACCTGGTTTAGAGCTGGTTTAGTCCTGGTTTAGACCTTGTTTAGTCCTGGTTTAGAGCTGGTTTAGTCCTGGTGTTTAGACCTTGTTTAGTCCTGGTTTAGACCTTGTTTAGTCCCGGTTTAGACCTGGTTTAGTCCTGGTTTAGACCTGGTTTAGTCCTGGTTTAGAGCTGGTTTAGTCCTGGTTTAGACCTGGTTTAGTCCTGGTTTAGAGCTGGTTTAGTCCTGGTTTAGACCTGGTTTAGTCCTGGTTTAGTCCTGGTTTAGAGCTGGTTTAGTCCTGGTGTTTAGACCTGGTTTAGTCCTGGTTTAGAGCTGCTTTAGTCCCGGTTTAGACCTGGTTTAGTCCTGGTTTAGAGCTGGTTTAGTCCTGGTTTAGAGCTGGTTTAGTCCTGGTGTTTAGACCTTGTTTAGTCCCGGTTTAGACCTGGTTTAGTCCTGGTTTAGAGCTGGTTTAGTCCTGGTGTTTAGACCTTGTTTAGTCCCGGTTTAGACCTGGTTTAGCCCTGGTTTAGAGCTGGTTTAGTCCTGGTTTAGAGCTGGTTTAGTCCTGGTTTAGAGCTGGTTTAGACCTGGTTTAGTCCTGGTTTAGAGCTGGTTTAGTCCCGGTTTAGACCTTGTTTAGTCCCGGTTTAGACCTTGTTTAGTCCCGGTTTAGACCTGGTTTAGTCCTGGTTTAGAGCTGGTTTAGTCCTGGTTTAGACCTTGTTTAGTCCCAGTTTAGACCTGGTTTAGACCTGGTTTAGTCCTGGTTTAGAGCTGGTTTAGTCCTGGTTTAGACCTTGTTTAGTCCTGGTTTAGAGCTGGTTTAGTCCTGGTGTTTAGACCTTGTTTAGTCCTGGTTTAGACCTTGTTTAGTCCCGGTTTAGACCTGGTTTAGTCCTGGTTTAGTCCTGGTTTAGAGCTGGTTTAGTCCTGGTTTAGAGCTGGTTTAGTCCTGGTTTAGAGCTGGTTTAGTCCCGGTTTAGACCTTGTTTGGTCCTGGTTTAGAGCTGGTTTAGTCCTGGTTTAGAGCTGGTTTAGTCCTGGTTTAGAGCTGGTTTAGTCCCGGTTTAGACCTTTTTTAGTCCTGGTTTAGAGCTGGTTTAGTCCTGGTTTAGAGCTGGTTTAGTCCTGGTTTAGAGCTGGTTTAGTCCTGGTTTAGACCTGGTTTAGTCCTGGTTTAGAGCTGGTTTAGTCCTGGTGTTTAGACCTGGTTTAGTCCTGGTTTAGAGCTGGTTTAGTCCTGGTTTAGAGCTGGTTTAGTCCTGGTTTAGAGCTGGTTTAGTCCTGGTTTAGACCTGGTTTAGTCCTGGTTTAGAGCTGGTTTAGTCCTGGTGTTTAGACCTGGTTTAGTCCCGGTTTAGACCTGGTTTAGTCCTGATTTAGAGCTGGTTTAGTCCTGGTTTAGACCTGGTTTAGTCCCGGTTTAGAGCTGGTTTAGTCCTGGTTTAGACCTGGTTTAGTCCTGGTTTAGAGCTGGTTTAGTCCTGGTTTAGAGCTGGTTTAGTCCTGGTTTAGAGCTGGTTTAGTCCTGGTCTAGTCCTGGTGTTTAGACCTGGTTTAGCGCTTGTATAGTCCTGGTGTTTAGACTTGGTTTAGACCTGGTTTAGATTTGGTTTAGTGCTAGTTTAGACCTAATTTAGACCTGGTGTAGCTTCCAGTCGAGTCAAGAAAGGCCAGAACTGATGGTTAAACGAGTTTTATTTCTGTCCGTTTCATTCAACCAACGTAAGAGCTAGAAAAAACAAACAATAATAATAATTACAATTTCGTTCTTAATAACCTTATTACCAACTAGCAAATACATTGGCTTAACTTGTATCATGTACAACAAAATAACCGTTTCCAAATCTATAAATTGGACATTAATGTGTATAACAAACCTTGTTCCCCTTTCGACTGTTGCTAAATCTTTCATTTTCATTACTTTCACCGTGTTTATTTTCCGTTAACTTAGCCCGCTTCACCTCATCTTTTCTTTTTCTTCTCGAACTGACTTTTCTCTCCGCACTACTTCCGCTCACACAGGAAGACACCAAAATAAAAGCATAAAATCACAAATGCCATGTAAAACAGCTAACTTGACCTTTACACTCCCACCAAATTATTTGCTGTTTACAAACACAAATTAAAACACAAATAATTTCTTAAAGTTACTCAACCATAACAACTCTGTGAACATATAACAATTTGAACATTTCAATACATTTTAGCTTTTGCCCCTTTTACTTTCCACAACCTTCTAATAGCAGAACTAACTTATGAACTGGGCGTTCTACTACAGACATTTTATGCAAACGTTCACCCTTTTTGTTAAGATTTCTATCTGCAAAGGCTATTTTAACCTTTCTCACAAGTCCATCTTCATCTGTTACAGTGTCCAAGACTCTTCCAAGTCTCCATTGGGATCTTGGTTGAGTTTCATCTTTGTCCATCACTATGTCGCCTGTTTGCATGTTTCTTTTAGGAATGTGCCATCGTTGTCGAACCATAATGTTTTGAAGATACTCTTTCTTCCATCGGCTCCAAAATTGTTCCGTTAAATACTGTACTTGACGCCATCGTTTTTGTGCATACAGGTCCTCTTTAACAAATTGTCCTGGTGGAGGCAAAGCTGTTGTGGTTTTCATAGTGACGAGATGATTTGGAGTTAGTGGTTCTAAACTGTTTGGATCGTTAAGATTGTCTGTTGTCAGTGGCCGGCTATTTACTATAGCAGCTGCTTCATACAGGAAAGTTCTGAGTGATGAATCTGTGAGCCTACCCTTTGTGAGAGCAAGTGTGGCTTTGAGAACATTTCTCACAGTCCGTATTTGCCGTTCCCATACTCCACCTGCATGACTAGCATGAGGTGTGTTAAGAACAAAGTCACATTGTTTCTCATTAAGAAAGGTTGTCAGTTTGTCAGTGTCTATTTCATTTAGTGCTGCGCTCAGTTCGTTTTTGGCACCCACAAAGTTAGTACCTTGATCACATTTTATTTGTCTGACAGAGCCTCTCAGAGCGATAAAACATCTCAGTCCATTCATGAAAGCGTCCGTAGATAGGTCTTCTAACATTTCTACATGTACAGCTCGTGATGAGTGTTGCAGCCTTCCTCCCACCTTGAGCATACCCTCTTTGTCCAAGAAGAGATCCAAGTTGTGCATTTTGTTGTTTTTTGGTAAAGTTTTTCCTTTACTTAATGACATTATTTCGTTTGGATAAGCTTGTCTTTGTAGATCTTTGATTATTACTATTTCCGCCTTTTGTCTTTCAGTTACAGTACTGAGTGACTTTGATTTGTCTTTGAGCAGATATCGTTTGAGACGTGCTACAGCAATGACTGCACAGGACCAGGATGAGAACTTGGTGAGACGGTCGCTGAGACTTTTGTGTTCTGTAGTTTGCGTGTTTAGTGTCTGCACTTTTCTCACCTCTGGGTCTCCTATTGGAAGTTCAATAGCCTCTTTTGATGGAAGATTGATCTCTATTTCCCATAAGAACTGGGGGCCTGTGAGCCAGTTGGATGACAGCAATTCGTTTACTGTTGTGCCTCTTGATGCCATGTCAGCAGGGTTTTCACTGGTAGGTACGTAAAACCATTGTTGTGGTGTGGAATTATTGCGGATCTTTTGCACTCTATTAGCAACAAACGTGTGGAAGCGTCTTGCTTCATTACTTATGTACCCCAGAGTGACCTTCGAGTCTGTCCAGATGCCTCCTTTAGAGCTGGTTTAGTCCTGGTTTAGACCTGGTTTAGTCCTGGTTTAGAGCTGGTTTAGTCCCGGTTTAGACCTGGTTTAGTCCTGGTTTAGACCTGGTTTAGTCCTGGTCTAGTCCTGGTGTTTAGACCTGGTTTAGTCCTGGTCTAGTCCTGGTGTTTAGACCTGGTTTAGCGCTTGTATAGTCCTGGTGTTTAGACTTGGTTTAGACCTGGTTTAGATTTGGTTTAGTGCTAGTTTAGACCTAATTTAGTGCTTGTTTAGACCTAATTTAGACCTGGTTTAGACCTGGTATAGTCCTGGTTTAGAGCTGGTTTAGTCCTGGTTTAGAGCTGGTTTAGTCCTGGTTTAGAGCTGGTTTAGTCCTGGTTTAGACCTGGTTTGGTCCTGGTTTAGAGCTGGATGGGCAGGACCTGGAGCGTGCTGTGGAGTCTGCTTATCCAGAGCACGTGGGTCACAGTCCACTGTGTGGCAGCACATAATGCAGGCTCCATGTTGAAGGATCGGGACACACTTCCTGAAGCTTCAAACGTCCCAGTTCTTGCATGGCCAGCGCTCACGCTGGGACAGTGGTGTGGTGTGTCCCCCACGAGGGTCTGAACATGTCCCGTGTCTGTTTCAGTAAAACTGTAGACGACAGCGGGCGCGAGGCCTGGCTCTACAACGGCACCTACTGGAAGATCCGGGACAATCCTGGACCTGTGGTGTTAAGGACCGGCCCTCACTGCACCGGGACTCACGACACGAGAGCACCAGTGAGCGCCCCCTGTGGGTCAGGGACGAGAGGTGCTGCTGCTGTGGAGAGCATGAAGACCAAACGCCTGATATCACTGCAAACGTTTTTTTTTGCTGACATGTTTTTGGACAAACTACTCTTTTAATGGTTGTTTTAATTTTGGAAGAATACAATTAAAAAGATACTAGTTATTAATAGTTTTATTATAAATGTTTAAAATATGAAATAAAAGTTCTTCAGTTACTGGTGTTTTGTTTCTGTGGCTGATTCCATGGCTGTGGCTCTGGTGTGTATGAATGATGTGGCCATACTGTCTCAGGCAGGCCCGCACCATCGGACACGTTTATCTGGGCCCTCAGGCTTCCTGCTCAATTGGCCCGCATTGTCCTGAGAAGAACTTTTTACAGCAAATAAAAATGTTCTTCTATTACAATTTTGGCGCGAGACAGCCCTGATATTAAGGCATTGAGACTGAGTTTAGGAGGTGGAAGTAAAAATATCAGATAATGCAACTTTCTTCAACGTTTCATAAATTCAATAATAGGCCAAGGTGCTACGCAGTTAGAAAACTTCACAGACCAGTAAACAGTAGTCCTGATCAGTGTTGGGGAAGTGCGGCTGAAAAATAATGAGTGGCTCTTAGTTACTGCCCTAACCCTTGAAGCGCCCTCGTCGCAGTAATGCCACTTACTTTTTTCAAGTGCAAGGAAAATTATGAGTAAATGATAAACCACAAAACATTTCAATCGTGGGTAACAAGCTTTCATGGTTTTATCATGGTTTAATATAATTATTAAATTATCTTAACACTTCAGCAGATAATTTGGCTTGAAGTAAGAAGTAATGTATTGAAACAAGTAAAAAATCCAGTTCTATCAAATGAGTCTTAACTCATCTTAACTAGTCACAACGTCGGACATTAACATTAATAGCCTAAAATGAAGACATTTCAACTCCTCTACAAATCCATGTTTGCAGTGCATGACGGTATGTTTGGGCCAGCCGTCCAGCAGACGATCATGTTCTTCAAATGATAAACATTCACCCCCTGAGCAGTGGGCGGTGCTCTGGCTTTGTGCATCTGTCAAGTGAATGATGCATTTCATGCCGTATTCATTCACCGTCCTGGTTAAGCCGATTCTCTAGCCACAGCTGCCCCGGGGCTGATTGACAGAATGTGGCAGCCAATTTGGGCCACCAGCCACTCGCTCGTCATAAACCCACTCAGACAGACAGAGGCCTGAGAACCTTTCCTTAATTTTATCCTTGAAATCCAAACCTCAATCACTTTAGCCTTGGAATTATACATTTAAAAAAATATGTATAAATCAATAATTACATTTACTGAGGATATATTTTGTAATGAATTGATAATAATAAGATTAATTAGATGCAGAATGAAATGATTAAAAACATTTTGCCTATTTGTCTCCAGTTTGACAGTTTTTGTAAAGTTATAAAGTTTGTAAGTTTATACTTTCTGGTTGAACACGAGAACAAATATATTTAGATGTAATTCCACAACTGTTACCTAGCAACCAGATTGTAAATGAGGGCCAACATCCATATAAATAACACAATAGTTAGGAACTGACAATAAATAATCCCTGATAACACTTTATTTTGTTCAATGATGGTTTAAACTGTCAGAAAAATGTGTAAATTGTCTGTATTTTCAATGGTATGTCACGTATTGATGACATCAGAGAGGGATTCTGTTTTTGAACTTCCTGTTATCTTATTATTAAAAATGTCTTTACAAACTGCAACTTCACAGATTTGGCAAACATAAAGATTTAGATTAAGATTCTGAGCCGTAATATTCCACAAACACTGGGTATGTGTTGGGTCATTATTGTGTTTGTGTGAAAGCACAGTCTGGACACGGCTCAGTCAGCAGTCGTTTATTATAAAACCGTAAAACAAACATGAGGCCACACGATGAAGCGACGAGTTCAGATCTGAGCGTGGACGTTCGGATGTGCGCTGAACCTCGGCCACAGTTTCCCAAAGTACGAGCTTTCCACTGAACGCAGCGCTATAAAGGGGCGGACCATGCAGTGAGATGATGCCCTGGGTGTGAGGAGGCGGGGCAGGAGGGGGGGGGGGCGGGGCTGTCCTCTCACATGCAGCAGGACAGTAACAGAATGAGAAACTAAAACGCCGGCTTGAACTCATGCACATCTGGGTCCTGAGGTGGTCCGTTTGGCAGTCTGCTGAGGGAGTCCCAGGCCCTCTGACCTCTGACCTCTGACCTCTGACCGTCCATCCACCTGTGAGAGCGGCTTTGGCATTAAAACAGAGTATGGAGAGTCCGATGGGGAGCGTTTTATTGCTGGCGGTGTTGTTGTTGTGTGTCCTGGGTTCAGAGCCTGTTCTCCAGGGGTCCCGGGCCTCCCACAGTCCTGGCCTCGCTCACATGCTCACGTCCGGGGCCTGCTCCGCTTTGGTCCCTGTGAGGATCAGAACAAGCGTCAGGTTGGGTTAGTGTGGTGCACTCAAAAGCCTGGTCCTGATGATCACACTCTTTCCACACTCACAGCTACTTAACCTCACATTCTCAGATTATTCTTTATGGCCTTTGGATGGAGAGATCTGGACAACAACGGTCACTAGCATTTACATATAATAATAACAGGAAATAATGTCAACAAATGTATATATAGAGAGATTACATAAATAATGTACAAGTCAGTAACACTGGGTGAGGTTCAGGACCTGCGCAAATTCCCAGCAGACCGCCAGTTATATCAATGTATTTGACGAAGGCCACACAGATTCACGTGGTTTTGAGCAAGAACACGACCTCGCAGGCGACCACTGCTGCCCGCCAAAAACAGACTTCCTGTGGATTCTTTACACCAGCTCCTGCAGTGCGCAGGGGTCAGTGTGACAGGAAGCATTGATTTGAACCACTTCTTGTGGTACCCGCACGGAGTCAGAAGACACGACACACTGCAGTCAGTCCATGTTGTCATTAACTTAATAGACTGAGGTACAGGTGAGTTTTACAAGGAATGTCCCTCAGACTGAGATAAACTCTGAGGCCTGAGTGAGGCCTAAGCCTGTGTCACAGCTGAGTCCCACAGATCATCCAGGTAAGATCATGTGAGTGTCAGCTCTGTTCAGCTTTATTCATCTAAGGTTGTCATTTATATTGTACAGTGAGGTTTCCAAACCAGCTGAGCACAGACTCAATACTAGCTCTGACTAATAATCTTCACTGATAATAATAATCACTGATCATCTTCGCACACACAGAGTCCAGCACTCTCGCCTCACAAGGTTGCAGGCTGGACCGGGCCTTCTGTGTGGAGTTTGCATGTTTCTCCCTGTGACACAGTAAAACCCACCAGCTATGGTCGTCCTGACCTCTCCTGGCACAAACATCTAGAGATGGGCCCCCGGCTGCTGCACTGCAGGGACCACTGCTCCTGAGCAGAAGCATGATCTGTACAGTGTGTCCCTCTGACCAGTGTTACGCTGGAGGAGCACCGAGCACTGAGGTGGAGGTTACCAAAGATTTAAAATGAACACACTACTTTTAATCACATTCTTAAATTGAACACAATTGATCGATGAATTAGGTCAAATAACAGTGTCCACAGTGTCTGAACACATCAAACCTAAAAGGTTTTGCTGCTTAAACTCCTTACAGTCAGTTCATTTCTCTGTGGGGCTCCTGGGACGGCTGGAGAGTTATTTTGGGGTCCCAGCCCTCTATCTACTCCCTCTTTCACAACTATTAACCCACAGTGGGTGAGGCGGTGCACAGGCTCAGTGGGTGAGGCGCTGCACAGGCTCAGTGGGTGAGGCGGTGCACAGGCTCAGTGGGTGAGGCGGTGCACAGGCTCAGTGGGTGAGGCGGTGCACAGGCTCAGTGGGTGAGGCGGTGCACAGGCTCAGTGGGTGAGGCGGTGCAGAGGCTCAGTGGGTGAGGCGGTGCACAGGCTCAGTGGGTGAGGCGGTGCACAGGCTCAGTGGGTGAGGCGGTGCACAGGCTCAGTGGGTGAGGCGGTGCACAGGCTCAGTGGGTGAGGAGGTGCACAGGCTCAGTGCACAGGCTCAGTGGGTGAGGCGGTGCACAGGCTCAGTGGGTGAGGAGGTGCACAGGCTCAGTGCACAGGCTCAGTGGGTGAGGCGGTGCACAGGCTCAGTGGGTGAGGCGGTGCACAGGCTCAGTGGGTGAGGCGGTGCACAGGCTCAGTGGGTGAGGCGGTGCACAGGCTCAGTGGGTGAGGCGGTGCACAGGCTCAGTGGGTGAGGCGCTGCACAGGCTCAGTGGGTGAGGCGCTGCACAGGCTCAGTGGGTGAGGCGGGTGAAGGTGTGGTGTATCTGGACACTTGGGGTCATCAGTGTCCAGGTCAGTACCTTTGTGCTCCTCCGTCAGGGCTCCGGCGTTCTCCACCAGCTCCTTGGCCTCCACAGCCAGCTGCAGGGCAGGGTCCAGGGGGGAGTCAGGGGAGTCTGCTGCGGGGGACAAGTGGCTGCTGGGGACCACAACAGTGTTACAAGTACACAGACACAAGAGCAGAGAGGACAGAGCAGAGCGACACGTACCCCATGTCTGCAGAGAACAGGCTGGGAGTGGACAGCACTTTGTGGACGTTCTGAAAGACACGGCCAAAGCAAAGGTATTATGTACTATTTGTATTGAATATTTCATGATCATTCTCTTTATGTATCCGTAGATATGAATGAAACAAGTTCAGAACAGATATTGTGGCTGAGAGCATTCACATGAGGCATGGTGTCCATCCTGAGAGAGCAGAGGTCAACTGTCCTCATTGTGCAGGTTAAATGACACATTACACTTACAGGATTCATCAAACATCGCTCAAAATACAAGTTTGAGTCAGTTCTGACACTGTACCTGAGCAAACCCCAGCAGTTTCCGGTTGGACATCTCCAGGTGCCTGCGGCTGACCTCTGACCTCCTCAGCTGAGAGTCTATGGTGGACAGTCTGCGGGTCAGATCGTGCACGTCGTCCTGGAGGACCACAGAGGAGTCAGTGGCAACATACACAACTACAAATCTGCTTAATGTTGAATTTGTACTTGACATGTGGCATAAAGAGTGGAAAAGCCATGGAAAAAGTGATGTCAAAGGAAGCCATGCAGTAAAGTCAGAGACATTTCATTCACAACTATACACTATAAACAACTCTAACAACTATAAACACAAGCACAGTGTCTTATATGGTGTGTAAAGAGTGTAACGGGACGGGCCCCGGCACAGGGCAGCTTTGAGGGCCTCAGCGCCTCCAGTGAACACACAAACACACAGAAGTGCTGATCTGACTCGTGTGTCGTCTTTGTGGTCACAGGTCGTTTGTGTGAGCTGCACTTGTACGTGTCAGGTTTTAATGATCCGAAAATCCTTACTCATCAACAGTGACAGAAGAAGCCTGAATAATATTAGAAATATTATAATGTGAGAGCTTTAAAGGGGACTGCCTGTAGTGCCTCTGCCCTTTAGGTCCTTTTGCCTCAGCTGCTTCTCCTGAATAGTCCAGGCTTGTTCTATTCTAAACCCCATTAGACTTCAGACCAGTTTCTTTGGTGAATTTTTTTTTAATGTGAGCTTGACCTAAACATATCTCATGAAGTAACTGCCAATCCCCTCTGAAGTCAGTCATATAAAAACACTCTGGGGGTCCTCCACTAGAGCCTGGTGTGGAGGGAGGGTCGGTCGACAATGGTAGTGCAATGGATAAATGAGTAAAAAGCATTGAACAGGGAATGTTGTTGCCAGGCAATGTTTAAAACAGACAAAAAGGGTCTCCGCCAGAAAAATGACTGTCACAGCTGTGACCATCTCTTCCGACCAGGGGGTCGCTACTCAAATCTGAATTTGGCCGACCTGGATATGTACTAGTCATAAAAATCTACTTTATCCTGTTATGTTGTGACACTATTGGCTGCATTCATTACAAAATCCTACCATTTCTGTACGTGATGAAACAGTCCATTGCTGTGGAGTGTTGTTGTGTTGTTGGCCTGAGACGACCTGTGGCTGCAGAATGGACTTGAAGCATCTCAAACCTTCAGGTGTTAAATTCAATCAAAATGTAGAGCAGAAGCAAACTTGAGAGCCTATTTTCTGGTCAAAACGTTTTCCCCCTCCATTTCGGGCTAAAATGCTTTATTTGCATTTACATGGACACAGGGTGGACATTCAAATGTGCAGCGGTGTATGAACCTGTGTGTGTTTGTGTGTTTGCAGATGTATGCTGATGATCCGTGAAGAGTGTAAACCAAATGTGTCATATGCTCTGTCATAAGCTCAAAATAAAGCCATTCAGTCGATTTCCAGTATTCAGGTCATTGCACATTCACTTGATTGCATGAGGTGGTTTTACAGTTGGTGGCTCCTCAGCTGCTCTTCACCTCCAAGAGACACTGACACCTCCCTGTCTGGGACAAATCCAGTTCTTCATTCAATAAAACCTAGTCTTCACTCATTTGTCATGTGTTTAAGTTTGTAGTGATGCCATTCTTGGTGTAGGAACCATTTTGACATGTTGTTGTTTGATTTATTATTCATTTATGCAGTCAGTAGTGGTTGTTTGTGGCGTCAGAGCACCAGCGCTGCCGACCCGGGACACTTCACACTGGGTCAGTCGCCTCCACACAGTGGGGTGTTGGGCTGGACACATACCTTGGGCCCTGATCCTGCTTTCATGGAGCCCAGCTGGTTCTTGAGGTCTCGGATCTCGGCCTCCAGGAGTCCGATGACCTCCTCGTAGTCCTGCTCCGCGCTGCTGCTTGTCCTCTGCTCCACGGCCTGCAGACGAGAGCGCAGCCGGGCGTTCTCCTCCACCGTCACACACGCCTTCTGCACACACACCCCGCAGCTCAGACAAGGGCAAACATTTGAACTGGGCAAAAGAGATGTACATTCTCTCAACTGGTCAAAGGTTTTATTAGTGAAGTAGCTGAACTGGAGAGTGACAGCCTTATATTTGTATCTCCTGCCTCATATAGGAGGAGATAACTACACTCAAACTAACACAAACAGCTGTTTCATGTCCCTTATGGCTCCTCCTACTCCAGTTAGCATACTCTGATTGGACCCACTGTTTGCTTTTAAGGTCTGAGGTGGGATGGAGGTATAAACGGGTGACAAGTTGTTTCTAAGAGCATCAGTTCTGCTCAGAAAGTGATTGACTTTCCTGAAATATATATCCTCTTTGGCTCCTCTCTGATCTGAACCTCACTGTCCAAAAAGGAGTGGGTGGTGGCTCTGAGATGGACATGTACAGCAGACTGGGGTCAAATCTGCTATTGCACATCTGCAGGGTTCACTCCACAGAGCCTGTTCGTCAGGGTTGTCTGACCAGAGGGCTTGGGATATGATCATATACTGTGGTGCAATGTGCCATCTGAGAAAAGTATTCTTATTTCTCTTCTACGATTTACTACTAAATGTAAATGTCCAGACTTTGGTTGGTGCTGTGTCCTCACATGGGGTCCTTTGTGGGTGCAGGTGAAAGAGCAGATCTCTCTACAGCAGGGCTGTCCAAACTTTTGGAAAATATAGAGGGCCACAAATCAATTGGAAACGTTCAAAGAAGTGAAATCCAGTCTCAGTGCCTTAATATCAGGTCTGTCTCACACCAAAATGTTAGTTATTTAGGTTAAAATTGTAGAAAATGTAAATTTGAAATTCAATGTAAAAAGTACTTCTTAGGACAATGTGGGCCAATTCACCAGGAAGCCTGGGGCCAAAAATAATTGGTCCGAGGGCCGCATTTGGCCCCCGGGACATAGTTTGGGGTGCCTGTTCAACATTTTAAAACAACTGCTGCTGTTTCCACCACACTTGTGTCTGTCTGTCGAGTGGTAAGGAAGTTTGCCAAAGCTTTATCAACAGAGGTTATGCACATGCTTTAAATCGTGAAATGCTCCTAAACATTCCGACTGAGTGGCACAAGACTTTGCAGATGGCTTGTTTTTTGTACATGAAGGTTCTGTTTTTCTCAAATTAACTTAATACAGTAACATGAAAAGTGGACGTAGTTTATTCTTGTTGTTCCGACTGTGCAGAATTTCCTCAAAAGTTGGACTCAAACATGTTATTTAAAGGAAAAATATTCTGCATTTTTCATATTGTTATTGGCCTTTAAATATGCTCGAGTGCCTATACATGTTTTTTTTTTAAAGTTCTATAACCTGTGTTATCAGTCACTATGAAATTAGACTTACTGAGCGCCAGTGCTATATACAATCTAGTGAAGTTTGTGCTGATAATAAGTTATGATGGAGATTTGCTGCAGCAGTCATCATGTTTAGAGGCAAAAATGCTCAGGACGAGTTTAGTGATGATTTAAGGACTTGGGGAGGATTTTCTGACATTCCTCAAAACAGCGTGAATGCCACTGAATGTTACTTCGGGTATGTTTTTGATGACGGAACATCTGTCTGTATCCGTGGTAAATGTGAGCAGAGCTGCATGTGACATTCTTTATCTGATTTACTACAACGTTTATATTTGTCAGACTGGAGCAGCTCTTTCACATTTTAATTGTGTTTTGAGCTTTTACAGGAGAAAATGTCATTAATCACCGCTGACTCACAAACTCACTGCTATGATTCCACGAGCGCAGTGTGAAGACCCTACCACGTGTGCCGTGATGGCTGTTACCTCGGAGGTCTTCTGTAGCTCCTCCTCCAGAGTCTTCTTCCTGCTCTCCATGTCCTTCAGCACGGTCTGGAACAGCAGAGCACAGAGCTACAGTTAGACCCTGCTGTGGTTCAGAGGGGTGAGGGTGGACGTGTGCGCACCTTCAGCTGTCTCATCTGGCTCTGCAGCTGTCGCACCTCAGTCTGGAAGCTCTCCATCTCCTCTGAGCTGCAGCTGCACTCCGACTCGTACGTCTGCGCCACAACACACCAGTCAGGACACATGCACAAATGCAGAGCTGTCATAAGCAGTGGTGGAGCTAGTGCTTAGTGTCTTTATTTAAGTAAAAGTACAGATACAGGAGCAAAAAGGAGCTGACCCTTCTCACCTGGACATGGACTATTTGAGCCCCTCCCCTCGGGCAGGAGGCTACAGTCCATCCGGACCAGAACCTCCCGCCACAAGAACAGTTTCTTTCCCTCTGCCGTTGGACTCATGAACACTCTGTAACACCTGCCACTTTAACCATATATTATAAAAGAACTATCTATCTGCACTGCTACATTTGCACATTTGCACTGTCTGCCAACTGTACATTTCTGTATATAGTCTCAGTCAGTCTATCTTAGTCTATTTGATTTGATCTTATTCTTAATCTTATGCCTGCCTCTTTTATATATTTTATTATATTTTATTCATTGTTTTATGCTGCACCTTACGCCGAAGCAAGTTCCTGTTTGTGAATTTTGATCACTGACAATGGCACTAAACCCATTCTGATTTATCAGACTGTAAGCGAGCATGACAGACTTTCACACATCTGCGAGTGCTTACCGGCGAGTGGAAGGCTGACGTGTCCATCAGACTGGCTGCCTCGTGATAGGAGAACATGAAAGGTCCCGCCCCCATGCCTAGCTCCTCCAGCCGCTCCTGGAAGAGGCTGCGTGTGGCCT